>JBBHKE010000450.1:0-83927 GCA_037447655.1 Zygnema cylindricum | reverse complement strand
GTGACATCATGATTAGCGTCGCAAATCTGACACGGTACTGTAGTAAGCTATTTATTTCGCAAATCAAAGGGAACGCGACAAAGCGTCGCAAATCTGACACGGTAGTACAATATTCATTTCGCAAATCTTAGGCAACGCGACAAAGCGTCGCAAATCTGACACGGTAGTACACTATTCATTTCGCAAATCTTAGGGAACGCGACAAAGCGTCGCAAATCTGACACGGTTAGTAACACTATTAATTTCGCAAATCTTAGGGAACGCGACAAATCGTAATTATTGGCTTATTCCGTCGTACATAGATTAATTTTGTACTTTTTCGGTTACGGGCGGGCATGGTTAGTCGCGAAAAATCAAGATTCGGTTAAATTTTTTTTTCGTAAATGAAGGTCGGTTAACGGTTATCAATTTTGGAGCGTGACAAAACTCGGTCGGGCGTCGCGGTTACTCAGATTTTGAAAAAAAAAAAGCGGTCGGTTTCGGGTATGAAATTTTTTTACTTTTGCGACCTCTGCCTCTGGCTGGTACGGTGTTGTGTATCGGAAATTTTCGATCGCGATACTTCCGATACCTGATAGCACCCGATACCGGCTATCGAACGGCAGGGGGTGCACTCCGGAAATCTGGCGGAGAATACGGGGCGTTGCAAATATAGTTGTACGGAAAAACTGTACCTTCGGCCTACGTGGCAACTTAGTGCCGGCACAATTTGAAAGAGCAAAGATTCTGCGGCCGACGCAGCATTATTGGCGTTGCGAAAGGTCCAATAGCGGCTGTCGGCGCAAGCGTGGTAGCCGTACGCTTGCAATTACGGTAAGTTCTGGTATTTCTGTTTCCGGTGCTTCCATGTACTGTGGCGCAGGAACAGAAAGAAAGTCATAACCCTAATTTTCTAACTGAGTACGGTCCAGCAAGGAACTGGATACCAGACATGTGAGGCTCGAAGGGTGTGACAGACGGTCGCCTGGAAATGTACGCGCGTCGTTTTGTATTTTTTCATTTTTTGAGTTCACACACGTGCGAAAGTTACGTTCAGAACATAGTTCAAAAGTAGGTGCTAGTAGGCCCATACAATATGCCTATTGTATGCAAAACATACAATATGACCTTAAGATCCATATTGTATTCGGACCTATTCGGACCAATTAAAACATACAGACCAAAAATTGGACCAATTAAAACATTCGGACCAAAAAGTTTATTTACACCGTCAGATTCAGATGATCGGACGGTCGCCGATCAAATTAGAGATCTAAGAAGATCACATGAAAAGCCCATGACACAACTTACGCTAAAGGCGCCGACCAAAGGCCTACCAAAAAACTCCTACTTTTGAACTATGGTTCAGAATGACTGGAACGATCCGAAAGGTTCAGCCGGAAAAAGTCTTTCTCCTCGCAAAATCTGAAAGAAATACGGCCTATTGAAAAATCGAGAAGATTCTCCTCCACAAATTTCAAGTGATATGTAGCCAATCAACGTGAAGTACATAAAGTATAATATTTGAAGGGAAATTGTCAACATAAAAATTAAAAAATATGAAGCGAAGACCACGCAAATTTCGTGCGACAAAGTGCGTCGCAGAAGCTGGCAAAAAAAAACGTCACGTGCTTTCGCCTTTTTTTATTTTGCGCCACAATACGCCGTGAACCGCTATTAGTGTTAATAACACTATATCGGCGCCGCTAAGTTTCGACCGTTTAACCAAAATCTAATTAATATTACTATTTTTTCTTTACTCTAGCAAAGGTAGGGATTAACTAGTGTCGTTTACCAAAAATTTAGGAGGTATTTAAATAATGTGATGTAAAAAATGTGTCATTCCGCACTCAAATTGAACATTAATAATTTGTAAAAAATACTAGTGTTGTGTATCGGTAAAAAAAGGGAATTGCTAATCGCAGAGACGATTTTTGCTGCGCGCAGGTAGTTGTCAGAAATTGTACATTTGAGGTACAGTTTCGTACAAGCTACGTACCTTTAAGTTCAGATTTGACGGTCAGCCCGTCGAACAACTTTGACTGGCGAAATATTGTAACGGCGGTTAAAAAAGTGTCGCGCTTGCGAACGTTGACCGTCATAAACAAAAAAAACAACAATTCCCACGGCCAGCGCATGTTTACTGAAACAAAACTGTGGTAGCCATATATAAATAAAATGGCTGCGCGCAGGTAGCTCCACTGTGAGAGCACACACCGACATTTGACTTAGCCGCAAAAATAGAATCTAATCGCGAACCGTTACACTGAACTTGGACACAAATTAAAGGACGACGTACAACATGCACAAACTCGCACGAAACGAAATAAACTTCGTACAAAATAAAAAAGCGTACCAGCGTATAAATAATTATGACGCGTCGTCACACGGGACCAAATTATTTATACGCCGGTATGCTTTTTTATTTTGTACGAAGTTTATTTCGTTTCATGCGAGTTTGTGCATGTTGTACGTCTTCCTTTAATTTGTGTCCAAGTTCAGTGTAACGGTTCGCGATTAGATTCCATTTTTGTGGCTAAGTCAAATGTCGACGAGTGCTCTCACAGTGGAGCTACCTGCGCGCAGCCGTTTTATTTATATGTGGTTGCCACAGTTTTGTTTCAGTAAACCTGTGCCGGCCGTGTGAATTGTTATTTTTTTTTATGATGGTCTACGTTCGCAAGCGCGATACTTTTTAAACCGCCGTTACAATATTTCGCCAGTCAAATTTGTTCAACGTGCTGACCGTCAAATCTGAACTTAAAGGTACGTAGCCTGTACAAAATTGTACTTCAAATGTACAATTTCTGACAAATACCTTCGCGCGGCAAAAATCGTCTCTGCGATTAGCAATTCCCTAAAAAAATTATTGTGATACCACCAATACCGATAGTTATCGGTTATCGAACGGTCAGAGTTTTTGATATATTTGTACTTTCTGTACTTTCTGTTCGGAGTACTTTCTGTCTGGTAAACTGGATGGAAAATTTACGGGAAATGTACGATTTTTTACAAGAATTGTCAGGACTTTGACGAAAAAATACGTTGCACTTTGTAGTACTTTTTGGCCGGTTAACTGAAGAGTAATTATACGGGGGCGTACGGCATGTACCAACAAACTGATGATCATGGAACGTGAAAAAGACAGCGGACACAAAGTACAACGGACGCAAAAGAACATTCTGCTCGCCGCCGGAATCGAACAGACGACTTTCAATAAGAAAATATAAGCGAACGGCCAGCGTGAGTGCCGGCATCCCGAAATGCCTCTTTTGGCGGTTTATGCCAAAAAAGCCGATGGATTGAAACGTGGCAGGTTTCCAATGGATCCCAAGGAAGAAAGGGACAAAGCTATGTCGTCGGATGTGAAAGGTACATCGTTTTAATTGGAGCCGTACTAGATTCGTACATATCTTATGCCGACTACTGTACTTTCGGCTTGTACAAATGACCTGATTGGTATGCACCTCCGTACATAGGGGTTGTGAGTAAGGCGCGTCGAGGGAATAACACGTACAGTTGAGAGAATTGGTCGTACATTTATTTATACGGTCCGTACACATATCGCAGATAGTTATCGATATCGATGTTATCACCAATAATAACCGATATTATCAGTTATTTATCGGCGATAACACCGATAACGATATATTGTACCAATATATCGATTATCGGATACCCGAAAAAAGGTCCATATTGGTTATCGGCAAATCCTTACCGATACACAACACTACAAAATACAGAAAAAAATGTCAAATAATGACAACATTAAAAACAATGCAAATCAGAGTCATCAACACTAATTGAATGGTACGTATTATCAAAAATGGAAAAATTGAATTGTGGCGTCAAAATTTAGGGGCGTTGAACCAAATGTTTTCAATACTACACCGTGTATCGCAATTAATGTTAATGTTTTTTTTTTCAACTTAAAACATATTTTCTCCGTACAGGCTTATCCGAATGTAAATCCGACGGCTGCGATTGAAAGCCAAGATTTTCACCTTTCAATTAGTGGTCTTCATGTGAAAAGCGAGCAGGTGTATACGGAGAAAAGATGTTTAAGTGGCGAAAAAAATATTAACCTGAATAGTGATGCACAGTGTACTACTGTATTGATCCACGGTGTACAGTTAATGGAGTACATCAGTCGCCCCGTGCCAATATTCAATATGTACTTTTTTTTTACCTCCCGCAACTCGATATACTGATTACACTTTTAGAGAGGGGAATTATTGCAACGGATTACCCTTAAACACTAGTACGACAATTATTGCGATAACTTCGTACTGTTGTACGGAATGGACTGTGGAAAATTGGAAAAAAATTGAAAGCACCCCCCGTCGTGATAACTCTGTACTCAAAACGCACCATATTTCACTACTGCAGTTCCCTTTTGTCGTACGAACATCCCTCATCCAATATATCAGACATAAATATTTGATTGCCCTCGAAAGGATTTATCTGGACCCCTCACTGTTTGATACTCGATATCATGACATGACCTACCCGATATACAACACTACAGAATATACACACGGCAGAGGTCGCAACTGTCAAAATTTTAGATAAACCGATACCGATGGTTTTGTTTTTTTTCAAAATCTGAGTACTCGACGTCGTCCGTGTTATGTCACGCTCTTAAATTTTTAACCGTTCCCCGAAACGCGTTTACGAAAAAAAAAATTAACTGAAACTCTATTTCTCACAACTACACGTACCCGCCCATACCCGAATAAATACAAAATTAGTGGTGTGTCTCCCTTATACCTTCCACAATACCAAGAGTACAAAGTACAATAAAGTTGGATAGTATTGACGGTACAAAACCTTCAATTTTTTTCGTTTTTTGCTTACCCGACCGTAACTATTTTTTTTTCTTTTTTTGTGAATCACCCGCCCGAATCCGCCCGATCCCCCAAATTTGGCAACCAAATCCGTTCTGGATACGACGCGGGCGGTGGGTTAACGGTCGGCTACGGTTTCGGTTAACCGTTGGCGACCTCTGACACACAGTGGCATAAAAGGGGTAGATTTCAAAGCTGACAATATTTGAAGTTTACTATCTAAAAGTAAAATCAAAAGGTCGGCGGATATCGTTGTCGCTTCCTCTACAAGAATGATATGCCAAATCGACTCACCCGCGGCGTTTTCTACGTAGGCGACACGTGTCTAGATTGTACAAGTACGGTCCATTGCGCCGTTGTCAAATCTGCGGTGAAGATTTCACAAGTACAGTAGGTGAGGTAACGGTCGAAACGAGAAGACTCGCGGAGGCTTGAGGAGAGTGCAGCCGGCCGCGGAAAAACCAGAGGGAGACTACAATACAGTACACCGCCAATCGCTATTAGCGTTGTGTACGCTAATCCCGTCCTGCTTTTTTTTAGTTTTATTCTCAAATAGAATAATCCACACTATTTAAAAAAAACCTAATTCCTAATTAGAGTAATCGATTTCTTCCAAAATTTCCAAATTCCCAATTAGCGTACACCACGCTAAATAATAGTATACGCTAATCAAACCTACACGCTAATAGCGATTGGCGGTGTACTCATCATTATTAGGCTATTAGCACTTATAATTTATTTCATTATTTGTGCTAATGCGAAATTATAATTAAAAGTACTAATTTAGTGCCTGAAGACGAGGCAAATTTTAATCCACCACAATTTTGTGATTAGCCAGAAAAAGGCGCGACCGAATGAGTGTTATTAAACTCTAATAAAGATGGGTGGTGTACAGTACACCGCCAATCGTTATTAGCGTGTAAGTTTTTTTAGCGTATAAAAATAATTACCGTGGTGTACGCTATTTAAGAATTTGAAAATTTTGGAAAAAATCATACATTCTAATTGTTTGGCGGAAGCCGGTTCGACACATTTCGGATTGGTCCGCAAAGACGCCACCGGGACAGGTGTACCGGTTACGGCTGGCTATGTACAATAGTGTTGGGTATCGAGGACCCTTTGCCGATATTCGATATATATATATCGAATTTCAGGTACCCGATAATCGATATATCGCTTCGATATATCGAAAACCAAATCATCGCGATATATCGGCGATATATCGTATCGCCGATATATCGAGCCATAAAAAAAATGAAATTTCCATTTTTATTTTTCAACCCCCCCCCCCCGCTCAGTGGGGGGAGGTGGGGGAGGTGGTGGGTGGGGGGGGGGGGGGGGGGGGGGGGTAAATATCCGTACGATTTTCCGTACGATTTTCCGTACCATGACTGTACGGACACCCATTTTTTTGCGATATATATCGCGATAATTTATGTTGGTCCCTGTACGATATATCGAGGAATCTGCTCGATCGATATTCGATATATCGAATATCGCAATTATCGCGATATGAATTTACCCGATACCCAACACTAATGTACAATGTTTCGCCGGAGGACGCAACCGGATGAATAGGAGATTTCGCGGCGGGCGATGTCAAAGCGCAATTTATAAAACAAAAACAATAAAAAAGCAAACGCAAGAAGGCTCCCCAAAAGAAACAAAATAAAAGAACAAACGTGCCACATAGGTCGCAATCGGTACCAGAAACGGTACCCGACCGCCCGCGTCGGATCCCTAACGGATTCGGTTGCCAAATTTGGGGAACCGGGCGGATTCGGGCGGTAAATTCACAAAAAAAAAAAAAAATCGGTTACGATCGGGTAAGCAAAACACGGAAAAAAATGAAAGTTTTATACTGTCCATACTGTCCAACGTTATTATACTTTGTACGCTTGGTATAGTGGATGTACATGACATCATGACTAGCGTCACAAATCTGACACGGTACTATCACTATTCATTTCGCAAATCTTACTTAGAAGATAACAGCCGCAAATTGTGCTCTATTGTAAACTGTTAATTATGCATTTTATAATGTGTTTCCAAAAAAATGTCAAATTATTATATCAATATCACGCGACAGATCGTAATTATTGGCTTTCTCATACGTCGTACATTATTGCAAAGTGTTAATTATGCATTTTATACCGCGTTTCCACATATATATCATATTATTATGTCTATGTCATGCAACATGTAGCAATTATTGGTTAATAAATCAGTGGAAATCAAATAATTACGTCAATTTCCCTCGACAAATCCTAATTATTGGCTTATTCACATGTTTCAAACAGTTAATCGATAAACTGAATTGCTATTTAAGTTAGACAAACTTGACCACAATTCAAACAAAACTTAGCCATACACTAAAATGGAGGAAACAATCCTCGCTTCCCTTAAAACTAAAATCCAAAACGAACTTCAAAAATCAAAAAATGGTGAAATTGCTCAGTATTACCTAGTAAAAGAAAACAAAGCCACTTCAAGATGTTGGAAAAAATTTGAACATGTATATGAAGCTAAAACATCAAACACATACATGGTAAAGGGGGCAAATTTTTGGCTTGTAATACATGTTTCATAGTTTATCAATACAAGTTAGCAAACGGTACTTCAACAATTAACACTCACACATGCTCAGCTTTGGCCGACACGGATAATTCAAGAGGACTTCTTCGCAAGTTTCTTTCGAAACCGGAGGTGAAAACGAGTGACCGAAAAAAAATTGCGAAAATGGTGCCGTTGATGTGTTGCGAGGACCTTCGACCATTTTTGATAGTCGACGGTTCAAGTATGCTTTATTTTAAACTCTATTTAAAATGGCTTTAGTGCATATGTCATTATAACTTGTTTTGTTAATAAAATTATATATTTGAGCTTCATCACTATTTTCTTATCAATAATTTATATTCGCACGCTTATTTTTATTTTTTATTATTATTTAGCTCGTCATGATGTTGTTTTTTTATTTTTCAATCCATAAAGAAAAATCGTTTCAGTATAAACCTTATTTATTAATCATGGTTAATGATTTTATGATATATATATATATGCATATATATCAATATATATATATAAAGAATTTAAACTTCATGTAGGGACGCTTCAAGCCGATCATTTTCCGGAGAAAAAACACACTGCGGAAAATGTTTTAACGGCTTTCAAAAATTGTTAGACCAATTTTGAAATGTCCAATTTTGATGTTTTGGAAAATTGTTGCGTTGTCGTGACCGACAGTGGCTCTAACATGTGTGGAGCTGAAGGTCTACCAAGTATGTTTACTTAGATACCTTGCGCGGACCATTAAATTGCTACAATGTGAAAATTATCTTGAATAAGAGCGGAAACTCCAAAAAATACAAATACGATGTGGAAGTTCCTGATTTTTTTGATCAAATTGACGCGTGTAACTTATCGGTCACGTTTTTCAAACAGGGTAATTTACAAAATCTTTTGAAAAACACTTTAAAACAATAAAACGCAACGCGGTGGAATTCTTTGCTTTGAATGCTTAAGACTATTTACGATGCATTCAATGAGATAGGACCAATCACTCGAGTAAAATATAAAAAGATACTTTTTGCTTGTATCGATAAGACTCACTTTACCGAACTTATACGATTTTTGGAAAGGTTTCAAGAAGCGACCCTAAAGTTGGAAAACTTCAAAGAACCAACTTTACATTTGGTTTTGTTTGAACTATCGTCTCTCCATAATCATTGTAAGATAAGAAAAAGATCTTACAATGACGGTGAAAAAGAATGCCCCGTTGATTCCCCAAACTTGCAAAATTTGAAAGATTTTTTTATGAAATTTGCACTACCAAAGTGGGGTCTTCATGAGTATCATATTGTCATTGCTCTCTTAGATTCCCAACAAAAACAAAGGCTTGCAATAATTGGGGTATAGAAAACCGAAATTGAAAGCGTCTGAGAACTCGCAAACGGCCTCGGTGATGACGTTGATTTCAGTAGTCCTCAACATATAAAAAAAACCGAAAAAACATCGCTAAGTATTGACGGTTTCCACAATTTTTTTGGTGAGAGCGATGACGAAAATGAGGTTTTTATTACCATCGACAAAAAAACGCTTGTTAATGACAAATTGAAAAGTTATTTTGTTTTAAAATTAACTAGCGACGAAAGATTGAACTTTAACATATTTGAATGGTGAAAAAAAAATCAAATGTACGTGCGAAAGATGGAGGATTTCCTTTTGTATATGTTGTTGCTAGATCTATTCTAGCTATTTCGACTTCTTGCTCAATGTCCGAATGCAATTTTTCGGATACCAGGAACATGATAACAAAGAATAGGATCTCACTAGCGGCTTCAATTGTTAATGATCTTTTGTGTGTTAGATCCAACCGAGATATTTTAAATGCATAGTTTTTTGTTTTGTTTTACAATTATTGTTATTTTTTTAGTATTAGTTATATCGTTTTTTTTTCCTTGAATTTTTTGGTGAATTTCACAATTTTTTTAGTGTTAAAATTTATTTTTATTAGAGCGAAATGCTTTTTTTATCAAATTACCAAAGCGTCATATTTATACCAAATTTAGATTTATAGATTTTGTGTATTTTTTAAGTTTGTGGTTGAGAATTTGTATAATAGAATTGAAAATAGGACGAGGTTGTGATTTGTTTATTTCTATGTTTGATACTACAAAATATTTTTTGTTTTCTTAGCTTATCACAATGTGTTTTTTGCTAATTGATTTTCTGTGTGAAAAACTAAGATATTTTTTTTAAGCATACATCATTAAAACTTTACCTTTTGAGTATAATTCATAACATAGTATCGTAGTCGAAAGAAAAACCGTCCAAAAAATGTAGCGAAAAATTTAGATTTGCGCTTGAATAAACATCAATATAAAAGTTTAAACATTAATCTAAGAGTTACACACAAAATTAGGAAAAAAAAATTAAAGAGGTGACTGTTGAGGAAAAAAATATTCGTAAAGAGAGGTTGCAAAAACACAAAATAGTAAAAAGAAGAGGTACACGAACTGTGTTTTTGCAAAGGGAGGTTTACCACTACACCGCTCATTGTTATTAGTGTTAATAAGTCGCTACTACTTATAGCATAAAATCACAAAATATGCTTAACAACATTATTTAAAGACGTGGACTACAACTTGCCACGTCTCCTTGCATTAAATAGTATGATTAATCATAATATTCCATTAACACTACACCGCGAATCGTAGTTAGCGTTACTAACGCTAATTTCGTCAACCCGAGTTTTGACCCAAAAACCTTAAAAAGAGTAAATAACTGTAAAATTTTCTTTACATTATTTAAGGTACTTTTTGAATAAGCGTTAACAACTATAATATAGTGTGGTTTAAACACCGTGGCGTACGGTCGGTGTCTGACCGTGCAAAATTTTACTTTATTAACGAAAAAATTACAAAAAATGATTTAATACACGCCTTTATCATGTAACTGACTTTTCACAAACCGCGTAGTGCAGACATCATAATAATGTGAAATTGTACGTTTTGTCAGATTTTGTAAGTGAACCTAAAAGATATTCAACGCGGATAATTATTACGGAAAGAAACCCAAATTAGAGTTATAGATAAACTACAGTAAAACTTTTTATTGAGAAAACGAAAAAAACCCAAAATTAGAGTTGGTAATATTAATTATTTTTTTACTCTAATTATTTATTTACAATAATTACGATTCGCGGTGTAATAAATGCTTAACGCTAATAACAATGAGCTTTGTAATTTTGTGCTTTTTCGGTTACGGGAGAGTACGGGTAGTAGCGAGAAATCGAGTTTCGGTTAACTTTTTTTTCCGAAACGCGTTTCACGCAACGGTTAACAATTTTGGAGCGTGAAATAACCCGGTCGGGTATCGGGTGTTCAAATTTTGAAAAAAAACAAACAGTTGGTTTTGGTTATCTAAAATTTTGACTTTTGCAACCTCTGACGTGCTCCCATTGGCGCTACTTTTTCATTACGTCTATATCCTCAATCTCGTTGGTACGCTGCTATTAGTAATAGAGTACACCGTGTGTCACTATTATCGTTAATATTTATTCCGCCACTTAAAACATATTTTATCCGTACACAATTGTCCGATATTCAATTTGAGACCGCCAAATGGAAGCTGAAAACCTTACCTTCCAATTATAACCGTCAGATCAACTATCTGACAAATTTGTAAAGAGAAAAGATGTTTTAAGTGGAAAAAAAACATTAACTCTAATAACGATACACGGTGTAGTTAATCACTCAATTTGCTGCTGATCGGTTTGGTCCTTAAAGGCCAAAAGATTGTTTTCATTAATCTATTATTAGGTCCCCATCGTCAATACGTTTTTAATGCTGCTCGAGTAAATATATTGTTACAATTGTGCAATATTAATGTATAAGGGTGGCGTTCCATCAATAAATTATATAATCGTACGGCCAACTCAACGGGCTATGTTAGATGTTCCATCACGTAAAGACAGTAAACCACATGTTCTAAATTGAGTGGTGTAGCAATTAATGGTTTCTGTTCGGTATTTTCTAAGTCTGAATAATGTAAAATAAAAACAGGAAAGAAGCAAAGTCAGACTGCTTCATACTCCACTCTTAAGTCCCCACACTTGTCGCAGTCACTGAAGATTGGAGAGGGAGTTAGAGACGTGGCTGTCTAAGCTTCTCCAGGAGACAAGAGCAACTTAGACCAGATGTACCCTAAGGGTTGCCGGAACTAGGATTTGAACGTAGTACCTACCGTTTGTCAGAGAAGCTGGTAGCCGTTAGCTTTATCCTATAGTCTAGGACGAATGTTGAGATATATGGGGTATAATAAGTATTTAAACATGTACACGTAACGACATTCATTTCACGAGTTACGGCTCAGAAACTACATCCAACTACTGCGGACTCACTAAAAGAAACCAGGACGCACGAAATGAAACGAAACATTGAATTTTACGCAAGGAATTAAATGTTGTTGTCGATCGGACGGCTCACAATAGAGCCGAAGCACCGGAGTTATTGTTTGGCGGTTTATAGAGGCGACGTCACCGGATGACACGTGGCATCCTACCAATGGATAGCACAGATCGGGGAGGGAGCAACTATGGCTCAAGAACTGACACGGGGAGGGAGCAACTATGGCTCAGTAATAAGGCTCAGGAACTGACAGAAGTTAAAGGGATGGCTATGCCGTACCATGGCCATACAACAAGTACAGCGACACTTCTACCTTCTTGTACTTTAGAATCGTAGGATTGGCTAGGTACAACAGTAGAAGGGGTTTCAGAGAGGGGATTATGACTAAGAGAAATCTTAGGTAGCTGCCTCTCTTTGAGAGCGCATCTATACAAAAGGTCAACTTTGACCATCCATAACTAACTGCTCGGTGGAGCAAATTAAGTGATTCTTTTTGCAACAGACTCAAGTGGGTCTTATCTTTCAGGGGAGGAATCAGGTCAGTCCATGGTGATAGTCAGTCTTGGTCAAACTCAAAGGGGTAAGGGCTATCCTAGGGGCTTTTAGTGAGCTGCCTACTCTGAGGACCAATGGAGGTCTCAGAGTTGCAAGTGGCACCACGTAATCTACGATCCGATATTGAATATCCATAAAAAATTTAACACCGACAAATTTAACTTCAAGTCTTCACTTGTGTACCATGTAATTGCGTACAAAGTCATCATACGACATAAATATTGTACTTTTTGCTGACGCCATTTTTCTACGCCATCTCATTTTTTAGGGTTCTTGTTTTCAAACATAACTAGTCCATTGCCACAAACAGTCTGACGAAAGAACGTTCCTACAAAATGCGCGACGTAGGAGGGTGTCGAGACTACTTTTTTTATTTTAAGTTGCATTTTGAAAGGTACATATCATGTGCAAATTTTGTGAATTTTCGTTGGTTGTCCATCGTGACACGTAGCTTGATCGTCTTACGTATCGCCATTCATTTTATTTTGTAGCTGACAACCCACCTCCTACAATTAGGTGGGTCCTCTTACAATTAGGTGGGTTGTCAGAGAAAAATTAAAGTAGATGCCTCGCGAATGAATATCCGACGGTCAGTGTTACCTCCTAGACCTTAAGAGAGTATTGGCAAGAATCTCTGTATTATTGTTTCGCGTATAAAAAAAAAATAAGCGGTACGGTTTGGTACGGATATGCGCGGATTTCTGTAAACTACCCCACTTTTCGACTGATGGAACGCCGCTTGCAATCATAAAATAATAGAACATTGATACATAATATAACACATGTGGGGGGGGGGGGATATATTGGCTATCCGATTAAATATTGACAAAAGGCACTTATTAAAAACTTTGTTTTTTATAGTTTCACAAAACAAAAATTGGAACAAATTTTACCCACACGATTAATGTTATCGTTTTTCTGACTTATAATGTTTCAAGCCTTTTAAGTTTGACAAATACAATGACTACAATTTTTATCGACCATAATAGAGAAACTACATTTGGTTTGTGTTAAGTTATAGTTTGTTATATAAACAAAAAGCATTAACTAAAAAAATTTAATGTAGAAAAAAAAAACGTAATTGTTGACAAAAACAACGAAAATAAAATCAAATGCAGATAGAATTAGTGTGTGTGTACCACTATCCAACTTAATCATGAAAACGACAAATATATATATATATATATATATATATATATATATATATATATATATATATATATATATTTTGTGTGAATAATAATGAAAATGAACATTTTGTGAAATAGGTAACAAAAAACATTAACTTCGACAACATTAAAGGATACGCGTCTTCTTTTAACAAATAAAAAAAACAAGTTATGCGATTTAAATATGCCCACTAAATAAATAAACGAACAAACAAAACAAAAACATATAATGGGCCGAAAAAACAAAACTATAAGCAAAATCATTACGGAGTTTGAATTTCTGACTTTCAACTTAAATAAACAATATATGTTTTTACAAACTTTCAAAAGCTATAGAAAACACATCTATAGGATAGGATTTCGTAGGAAGTTGGGGTCCGTACAGATTTGGCATGGTTAATAGAATGGTAAATTACACGGTAAATCGTACGAAAATCGTACGGAAGATCCTCCCCCCTCCCCCCTCTCCCCACTAAGGGCGCGCCACCGGTGGGGAGGGCTATGGAGATTTTTCTGACCTAGCGTCACTTTGATACATCGCGATAGAAATTTATCGTGATATGGCCAACATATCGGCTGATATCGCGATTTCGATGTTCTCAACAAACCCTGTCAATATATCGAGTACCGGATACCAATAATTAAGTACATATCAAATATCGCAAGGAGCCTTCGATACTCATCACTACACCGTGAATCGCTTTTGGTGTTGATGTTTTTTTTGCCAAGTAACACATTTTCTCCGTACACACATGTCCGATTGTAGATCTGACGGTTGCGATTGAAAGGTAAGATTCCCAGCTTTTGATTGACGGTCTCCATTTGAAAATCTGACAAGTGTGTACGCAGAAAATATGTATTACGTGGCAAAAAAAATATTAACACTAATAGTGATACACTGTGTACTGTACTGTTTGTACTCTGAGATGGTATACCGTCGTATGACACCTAAAAATACAGAAGTACTTTAGGTCCATGTGATCAAAAGTGCAGCAACATTCCACAGTAATGTACAAATGATGCACGTAAAATATAGTCCGGTAAATTTCACGAAGCACATTTTTGGTGTACTTGGGTATTTAATGAGTACAAGTGATTTAACGGTTTCAACAGGTCGAGTCAGCAAAATCCGGCGGTGTGGCTCGATTAGAGTTCCAAACCAGATTTTTTAACCCAATTTTCAGATTTAACCGAAACAGAGCTCAACCGAACCTTGATGGCCCAAACCAAAGCCAGCCCGAACCTGCCGTACCGGCCCAAACCCCAAACTGTACCGACCCCAACCGAACCTTACTGACCCAAACTGAACTGTATCAGCCTGTACTAAACCGTACCGGCCCAAACCAAACTGTACCGGCCCGAGCCGAACCGTACCATACTGAACTGGGCCGGGCTGAGACTGAGAGGCGATACAGATAAAATCCACCACAATGAACGTTAAAAATAACAATTGATAAGGACCACATTATTTCAAAGCACTGCTTTTCTGCGCCTACTACCATTGCCGCAGTAATTATAAACCCTAAATTGCCACCAACATGCACTCTCAAAGACCTTTTATTGCACGCATGATTTAGTATGGACATGATTTAAAATGGATCATAGGCATCCCCTACCCATATGATTATATTTTCTACAAGAATTAGGAAAACAATATACAATATATATACAAAATACAATATACAATATAAAAAATACAATACACAATATATGTTCTACCAGACTCTTTTGAGCAGTAGATATTTGACTTGCTGAAACAAACAGAAAAAAAAAAAAAACTGAACAACAAAAATCATATTAATTAAAAAAAAAAAATGTAGCATCCAACTCCCGAAGCTTCGAACAAAAAAGTAACCTAACCAAAAAAGTCGGAAAAAAATCTTCGAACGAAAAAAATACAAAGAAAAATCGTGGATCCCCAGTCCTCTTGCCTGGGCAAAAAACGTGACAAAAATAATCTCATAGACTGCAAGATCCACGACTTTTCTTCGCATGGCTTTGAAAAAAAAAATGTGCAGATTTCTCTACTGAATGGCCTCTCCTTCGGCATATATACAAACTCATCGCTCCTAATCCGAAACCTCTTAACCACCTCCCTTTTAAAAAAATGAAATAGAACTCAACTCATCCTCCTCGAAACATTCGATTCTTCACTTCGTTGCTTCCCATACGCTGTTTTGACTTTCGATTATCTTTTATTCTAACTTCTAAATCTCCTTTTCCTCCATTTGAAAGGACTTTATCGTCGCTCTCCTCAAGCCACTCACTCCCAAGTGCATCCTCTCTCTTCATACTCATCTCCTCCGTCTCCAAATCCTCCTTTCTTGTTTCCGTCTTATTACCGTTCTTATTACTATTTTCGTTTAGCCACTCTTTTTCTGGTTTTGAACCATCCACACCACGATCCTGGATCGCCGCGAGCTTTTGTATATTCTCCACAAAAGTTGTTTCTTGAGAGCTTTTCTCCTCCGAATGAATATGGAAACTACTATTATTTTCATCACTTCCCTGCTTTCTTCGCTTCTCAACCTCCTCAGATTTGTTCCCTTGTACCAATTCACCTCTCTTTGCTCTTTCCCGCCCTTCTTTCTGCTTCTGTAATTCCATGTCGCTCACTTTCGGTGTCTTTTTTTTAGGCGGTATTACGTTTCCCTCCTGTTTTTGCTGATATTCCTCGCTGTAGTTGTCCTCAATGGGCATTTTCTCTTGAACTTTCCCTATACTACACATGCATTCCTCACACCTTGGGTGTCGGTAAACGGAGCGAGAGAGTGGACGTTCAACAACCTTAAGAGTGGACTCTACTGCTTCCCGAATCTTTTCCTCAAAAATATGCCACTCTATAGTGGCATTTTCCCCAAAAATATCTGATAAGCGGTGCTTGTTAGGTCTAATTGTGGGAGCGTGTCCCTCTCCCCAATAAATACGATGTCCTGTCACGAGTCCAGCCATTTGACTTCCTGAATCGGAAACCGTGAAAACATTCGCTGCAGAACAAACTAAATAGTCGAGGGCCGCAAGCTGGTTCCATCGTCCCGTTTCACGGAAAAAGATCAGTTCCCACAAAATAAAAAAAAAGTATTGCACCCAAACGCAATATTGGATTTTTTGGAAACACCCGAGAATTCCTTCATAGTTGACACTTTTGGAATGAATGGTTTTAAATCTTCCAACCACTACACGTTGGAAATCCGCAATCAACAATAAAAAAGAGGCAGGTATGGTTATTTGCAGTGCTGTATTAGTTTTACCATCGATATACAATTTTAATTATCCTGTTCTTGTTGTTCCAAAATTTAATTGCCAAAAGATTGCCTTAACCTGCTTAAACTACATGAATAGCACTATAAAAACAAAGAAACATAAGAGTAAACGACACGAATATAGACTAAACGAGGAGGACAACAAATTTACAGATAGGTGTTCCTACGATATGCAACCATAGAAAGAACAAAGCTAGTTTCGTTAATTTAGGCAAGATTGTCCACAAGAATCCAGGCCAATACACAACTAACGGTAAGCTAGGAAAATTCCCTTCCAGTTATCTTACCTGAGAATGGGAGTGAATGAAGGGTTCCAATTCTTTTGGAGAAAGAAGAGTTTCCTTTGTCACAAGATTCGGATACAAACTCTGGAGCATAGCTACTCTCCCAGGACCCCCATAAATGGATCCTCCCGCCATAAAAATTCGAGTCCAGCGATTAAATCCCAATGCAGCAATTATGAGAGCTACTTCCTCAGGAGTGAGTGGACACATTCCCTCCCTTCGAAACCACTCAGGAGACTGCATCCTGTCCTCAGATAATTCACAAGAAAGAAACTCATTTCAGGAAGCAGAAACAGAAAAAAATAAAACACAAACACACACACACACACACACACACACACACACATATAAATATACATAATGTATGTATAAATATAAACACGATACAATAGAAGGTGAGTGTGTTTTCACTCAATGGTATCGATTACCGTAACAACGCCCCATTTAAACCAGATCACCCCATTCAACAACATATTATTTTAGCTGGCAAATGGTTCCGAAGCTTGAGTAATTTTCTCGCTATTGAACAAAATGACAAAAAAAATGTGAAACTGAGTAATTAAACAGTTTTAGTACTGTACTGTATTGTACTACTATATAGAACAACGATTGCTCTCACACTGTATTTTGTAGGTACAATATCACTTCAAGTTTGTAATTATTGACTCCGTTGACAGAAAAATAATGAAACAAAACGCACATCTAACACGTAGCCAAGGAGCATTTATTGTACTGTTATTACGACACCCTAAAAATAAGTAGGACCCCCTCCAGATTTTCGCAGGTACCCAGTATGGAATATTACATCGAATCTCAGGTTGGCACTAACTATTTTATGTACAATTGGTGCGTTGTTATGGTAGTTTAATTCACAACCCATTTGTCTCAACCAAAACTTGTTTAACGTACAAAATTAGGAAAAAAGCATAGAACAAGTTTGCATCCACACACCTGTGCCATAAGAACAAAAAAAACAAAGAGAAAGAATACTTTTTTAACAAGAGACTTAGAGACTCACTTGCCAGCCTGCTCATGTTTGAACAGTGTCGGGAAATGAGCCTTGCGATAAGCCCGAAGCTCTTCCCATTCTTTTTGCCCTCCTCCAAAAGAACATAGTGAATATGCAACCACATCAATTTCAAAACGCATATGGAGAGCCATAAACTTTGCAGTCCCTAAATCCCCACTCGAGTCCGTTTTCCTCGGTTCTCTCGTCCCCCTCACATAATCTCCACTCTCCTTCAATTGACCCTCCCGAGGAGTAATAGTTTGAATCTCCGTTCGATTCCCGTCTCTCTCCCATACCAGCAACTGTGATTCATTGCCCAAGAAATTCCCACCGCCACTTTGAATACGGGTCCTCCCTTGTATTGCCTTCAATCTTCCCAATGCCCATCCCTTTCTTTCAGAAAATAACGAACTCCTCCCTTGTTCTTCTTCTTCAAAAAACTGTGTCTTTGTATCATTTCCTACAGCAGAATCTTCTCTACTCGAAAGAAAATTGACCTGTCCATCTTTGCTACTACTTCCAGTATCCAAAGTTGATGCAATTTCGCCCTCCAGGGACATATTTACTGAAACTTGTGGCTCTGAAGGTACAAAATTAAGCCCTGAATCCCCCCAACGTGAAGAATTTTCCCTTAACCTATCAACCATCAACTGTGCAGTATTCACAAGAGATTCCTTAAACCGAAGTGCGTGAAAATTGCAAAGGCAACGCAATCTCTGCCAGAACACCAAAGGAGGCATACAAAATTGAGTCAAAAAAAATAAGAATAGTAAAATAAATAGAATGAAATTGAGTTAAAACAAGACTCTTAATGACTCATCTTGTACAGTGTGTATGAATTGAAGGACCACTGTGAAAGCCTAGCTGCAAAATCCTTTCTTAACCAATCTTTAAAAAATTGTATTTCCACTAGCTCTAAAATTGAACTACTGAAACCGAAACCGACTGTTCTTAATCAATCTTAAAAAATTGTGCTTTATTTGGTTTTAGAATAATTTACTGAGAGTGAAACTGGGGTTTTTCCGCCAGTCTTTAAAAATTACGTTTGCACTGGCACTAGTTTTAAATTAGTGAAACTGAAATGACGGTTCTTAGTGAATCTTTAAGGATTCACTGGCTCTAGTTCTGAATTCTTGAAACTGAAACTGACGGTACTTAGTGGATCTGTTAGCATTGCGTTTATTTGGTTTATTTTTAAATTACAAACTATAACTGACGAGCGAAGATAACCAACCTTAAAAAACGTCCAAAAACCCACCTGTAAATGAAAAGGCACTGGATCTGACGCAACCCTGTTGACGAAACCGTAAAAATGGACTACACGATTATGTCGAAGAAGAGGTCCGACATTGAAATATGTTGGTAAAAGGGCCTCCTTTGGAAGATCTGCATCGGTGATCTGTCCCAGTCAAGTAACATCAATGGCAGAGATCTATCCATTTTCATTCCACCAAGTAGCCAACTCAAATCCTTCATGAAATGACTCTGTAAGGGAAATTACCCTTGATATGAGAGCAATCATACAATTTTATAAGCAATTGTACATATAATTTACTCAAAAAGGTGTATAACGTGTGTGATTACTCACGTTTCCCTCACAAAACAAAAGTAAATTTGAATAATGTAATTCCCCTACGTGACAATTTGCACACTGCAACCAAAACTGCATGAAAACCTCAAAGCTTACGAAACAGAAAAATTCCCAACAAGCACGGTAACCCAGCTAAAAGTACCGACTGACAGAGGAACTGAGTCAAGCAACTTCAGTTTCCAAGTGTGAACAAACACAGCTGAATATTTGCTATTCTGATGGAAATTAGAGATATGTCTATAGAAGAGGACACAAACCTGAACTAGACTTAAAGATGCGTGATAAATAACATACAAGCGTCATAACATAGATAACTTACATTCAAATAAATAGGTTTGAGTGGGAATGTGCTTAAAACTTTCAACTCTCCAAACGCTTCTCATAAATTATAATCGAAGTTTAGGTTTACATATACAAACTGAAAAGTGTCAAATCAGCAGTTGGGTAAATGGTAAAACTATAAGAAACTTACAATGCTTCCCATAGCGTTGAGATCAAGTGAGCTCAAGTCTTTCGGTAGCTCGTGAACAATACGAACATCATTCTTCAATGTCTCCATGAAATGGTTGACCTCAAAAATATCCTCAAATCGGCTGCACCATGATTTTCCCTCGTTTATCACATAAATAACTCATAAATAACTACAAACAATGACAACCCGAAGAAGGATTCATTAAACATCTTCTAGAACCAAATGTTCATTAGGAATAGATGGTGAAAACATCGCTCGCTCTTATCACTTGGCAATAGACATAATACCCAATATAATGTTGCCAAGTGAAAGACATAGGTTTTAAATTAGGCAATCAAATTTTAGGGAATCTAAACACACACCCAGTCATACGTTTTGTTTTTGCTCCCTCCAGGATGGCCCCAATTGCATTCTGAAAGATCGATCTATGAAACTATTATGTTACAGCTACTTAATTGCCTATGCTTGACAATAATTGGCGACTTCCAATAGCAAAACTATATTGGCTAGACACCAGAAACGTCTACAACATACTTTTGGGTCAAACTTGGCGCAACACATCAAGTAATTTGAATTTTCAACGAATTTTAAACCCAAACGACAGTTCACTCTGTATCGCTTGGATAATTTTAGTCAGTAAGCATTTCAGGACTATGGTGAAATCTCAGGATGTTGCCTAAATTTGCACCTCCTGGTACTTTTTTGGTACTAAATCTCAGTCAACATGACGAGATGTCACCATAAACCAGATAAGCTTGGCCCAACCTTGGCAGTATTTGCCCTAAGCTTTTAGAATGCCAACATTAACAAGGTGTGAAATGTTCACCACAACTCTAATTTAAAGCAAGCCAAACAACGGGCTCTACGAGGATATGTAAAATTACCGAACTCAATGCCTGGGAATGTAAAGACACACGTGCAGAGAAAAGAAAACAAAAACGCTCTACAAGCTAAAACGCTTCCCTACAGAAACTGACGGAAGAGTAAAAATTACCTGCATTTGAAATTCATTCGACACACATTTGACTCTCCTTTGAGCCTACATATTGGTACAATCACAAATCACGGATTCACCAAACACGCCGCAAACACACCCCAAACACCAAAAAAATAAAAAAATAAAAAAATAAAAAATAGCATACCTTGTATCATGAGAAGGACCAACGTGCAGCAAATAAGGTACCACTAAAGTAGCATTAAGCATTCTAGCAACAGCCACTGCATTGCAAACCTGCAAGCTACTTCCCCAAAGCTCCACCTTCAGGTCAGAACTTGAATCTGAATTGCAAACCCGATGAAGAACTATAATCTGAATTGCAAAACCTGAAAGGACTTTTCTCTCTCTGAATTGCAAACCCTGTAAAAGAGTTAAATCTGAATTTCAAACTCTAAAAAGAACTTGAATTTGAACACCACGAGTCACGTGAAAAAGAATGCTAAGCTTTCTATCCACTATTTTTTTCCATGTCTGGTTGCTGATAGACCTGACCATAACTTGTTTGCATCAGCAAAATGTACACTTAACTCACACAGGAACAGAAAACATACCAAATATTAGAATATAATTCATGAACAATCCCCAACAGCAATACCTCAACAAGATGAGTTACATTTCAAATAACAGAAAAAAACAGTGTAATTAATACACACCCGATTGGCTATCCAACAATCAAAATACAAAAATGTACAAATATATGCAGGACCTAGTTGCATTTGAATGGTATGGCCAGGATGAGATGAAAATCCAAAACAGCAATGGCCAAACAGCAGATTTGTGATTCTAAGCCCCGAAAAAAGAAGGTATTCGGAAGAAAAAGGTAGGAAAACAACCGCAGCACGTTGCTGGTTGATCCCTCCGCTTGCACTCACAAGAATATAGCCCTCTGTCTCGTTCTCACCTGGGGGCACTACAAAACCAGCCAGAAAAATATAAATAAAATACAGATGTATACATATGTACAAATATACCAGCTATATACATACATATATGCATAAAGAAGAAGCAAAAAGAGCCAAAAAGAGGCAAAGGGCACAAAAGTGCTTAAGCCCAATTGTTCAGTCAAAACATAGAGATCTTCAGAAAGTATTTTGGCCAGTAAGAAAAGAAATATACTAAATCATACTTTATCCCGGAAAGAGGAACTTACATCGGTGAGTGGGCAAGTGATGGTCAGCACAAGGTTTCCATGATTGGGCTTCTTGAACAGGCTCCTCCCATAAGCCTTTGCGTTTGTATTCAAGCTGAGTCTGCTTGCAAAAAAAACAAAAAAACAAAAAACACTTTATTGGGCTTCCTCCAGTGAGATCTAAGCCACCAGGTCATAAAAAAAAAAGCCGGTTAATTGGGACATGTTGCAAATTCTAAGTATAGAAGAAAAGTATCACCTAACTATTCTTACAACCGGCTTCAGAACAATCTATCATGGACAGTCTAGTATAAGTGAATGGGATGGAATGGTCTTAAATGCTTCAACTACCGTGTCTCAAAATCCCTGGTGCATGCAATGAAGATGAACACAAAAATGGTTCCATACCCAAAAAAAAAAAAAAAAACTAAAAACAACAACAAAAAAACATGATGAAAAAAGAATTGGGCTTTTATATAGTACATATGAACTTACCTCCACCAAAAAATTTGCTGCTAAAGCCAGCAGATTTTCATACATCGGGGCAACTGGTTCCGGTGGTTCCTCATCAAGAGTTAACAAAAGCTCATCCTGCACTCCAAAACAACAACAACAGTGAAATCTATAATCAAATTTTTGGTGCTAAAAATGATTTCTTTGCCAGTTCAGTCACTGCCAGAGTTAATGAATTATTCGCGTTAAAATGGATTTAGTATTAACTACAATGGATTATATTTTTGCACATAAAAGGGTTATTAACACTAAACACGCATTTATATTAGTGTTATTAACTCTAATAGGGATGGGCAGTGTAGCAGACAACCAATCTCTCCAATGTCGATATTTCAGCTCAGCTATAAATTTAATCTCAGGGTTTTCTCCCAAAACGTGAAGTACTCAACCACTCCAACCGTTTCCACAAACTGAAATCGGGTCTAAAAAACCAAATTGGCTCAGAAACACCAAAATTGCTCTAAAATGTCGAAATTGTAAGGCTTTTTCGACGCAATGGAAGGCCATGACTTATATATATGGGAAGCCTAGTTGTGACATTCCATCGTGAATCACTATTAGCGTTAAGAAATATACAGCCTGAAGTTTAACTTAACGTTATTTCATCCGAATTACGAACGGCCTGGACTACTTGTTGTCGCCTACCAAATCCATGTTATCAATGAAAAAATTGAAATTTTTAACGCTATTTTGTGTTCAGGAGCCAAAAAGAACAGGCGCTGAACTAGTGTTAGTAACCCCAAGAGTGATTCAAAGTGTACTTATGGGTTCTCACCAGCTAATTCTCCTTTTCTATGCCTCAAGACCCTAACTCATATCCAAATGACCAATTTCTCAGTCACTTGGTTTGAGACATGCACACAACTTTGGCAACAAACGTTGAATAAAGTAATTAATCATGCTTTTGAATGAAGTAATTGTGTATGCTTTTAAACCAAGTAAGAAATTAAGCTTTTGAATCATGTGATTAATCATGCTTTTGAATCATGTGATTAATTATGCTTTTGAATCATGTGATTAATTATGCTTTTGAATCATGGATTAACTGTGTTCCTATTTTACCTGGACAGGTTGCGGGAGCGAAGAATCCCCTTTCTTTTGGAAAGGTAAGTCATGATGATCCCATAAACCTGACAATTTTGACGCTCTTTCTTCGAGGTCCAACATGTAAGACAAATCTGCCAAAAAAATGGCGACAAGGAAAAGGGTAAAAATGGCAAACATTGAAGGTCCAATAAAGGAACGCCATCTGACTCTCCTTTTCATTCCTCCTCTTCTACTTCCTGCTTCCTTAGGGGAGGGAGTCAAAGCCCTCGGAGGAGACATAGGCTGGACATTCACTGCCATGGCTCCCACTTGAGACAAATTCCGTACAACCGACAATTTTTCGTCTCCATTATGCCCCTCCGGATCACAATCATGAAAAAGATCAGTATACGACCGCCTTCTACTGAAAGAACGACCCGAGTGATAAATTGAACGCTCCATCTCAAAGTCTCCGACTACGGCTCCGTCGTGGTCCATAGACGTGCCGGACGATACTCGAGGGAGGGAAATGGGGCCGCCTGATCTTCTATTCGAACCGGGCTCGTGAATTTGTGTGTGTACTTGTCTCTTGGAATTTGTTTTCACAGGAGTGCAATGTACCCGTTCTGGCGTTGTCAAATTAACACCGGTCAACGGAACAGAACTTTGTCGAAATGCGGAAAATAGCTGATTAGGAAGAGGGGACGAAAAGACAGAGGAATCTCCGGCATCAAAAGAGGAGTAGTCATGGCTGTACTCGGAGAGAGAAGAAATGCGCGTCGGTCGTTGCATGCGAGGAGGTGTATCAAAATAATCATTCCCTGAGGCTGACGTATTTGTTGTCGAACCGGACAATTCTCCAAAACTTAAGTTTCCTGGGTTTCCAGAATTTCCAGAACTTCCAGGGTTTAAAGGGTTTCCGAAACCCAGAGATTCTTCCAGATTGTCGGAGTCAAAAAAAGGAGGATGCAATGAATCAAATGCTGAAACTTTATTTGAAGGAGTAAAGAAGTTAGAAGTCAAGGAATCTCCACCAATAATAGGAGTCACCAAACGGGTCGATTTAGGGGCTGAGACGCTTCTTCTGGCAGTCCAAATGTTATCAGAAGAATGGACACACGAATGGACAGAATTGTCAAATACTGAGGACGAAGAAGGAAGGGAATTGGAAACATCATGCGGATGATCACCTCCTCCAATATTTGTTGCTAGCAAAGAAGAAGAAGAACCGGCAGGAGGCTTCCTGGAAGCTGGCCTTGGAGGCACTGCTTTACTGGAAACTGATCTTGCTAAAGGAAGACCGGCAGGACGAGGATGGGGAGAAGAAGAAATTTCCGGAGAAACATTTGTAGGAGGAATTCTTGAAGATGGAATTGTTGAAGGTTTAGGAACAGGAGGAGCGTTGTTTCCATTATCTACAGTATATCTTCGTTGCGTCGAGGAGCGTCTTGCATTATTACTATTACTATTACTATTACTATTACTATTATTCATATTGTTGTCGGCTTGTGACAGTTGGTCACATAAAATCTCGGATTCTGAGGAAGTATTAGAGGAGGCGGTTTGGAAATTAGGGAGAGAAGGTCCAGGAATATTCGTGGAGGTAAGATTTGCGTCTGATTCGGAATGCCTTCGAGAAGAATAAGGAGGAGGAGTTGCGGAAGCCATGGATGATAAGGCGATCGGACGGATATAATCCTGAGAATTAGGTTTAAAATTAGGTTTAGATGGCATCTGGGAGAAAATAAATAAGTTGTCAAATAAGTTATCAGATAAGTTTTCACATTAGGTTTACAGATGAGTTTTCACAGAAAATCATCAATGGATGTTTATGCTTTTACAGCTATTATTATTATATCCGCAAAGCATAGTGAGTGGGTCAATAAGGTAGAAGAAAACAACCGCTAACTGGCGAACCGTGTGATCTTTTCGCCTGCAAATAATCTTAACAATGACGGAAAGAGAAATAAGTTAAGGGAACCCATGGTCGATGTCACATGTGGGAGCCACGAGTACCATACATGGGCATAGTTTCAAATGTGCGGAATGTGCGATTCAGATGTACGGTTAACATGCGGAGCACAAATGTCAAATGTGCGAAAACTACACCGTGAATCGCTATTAGGGTTTATGCTTTTTTCGCCAATTGAAACTTCTTTTCTCCGTACACCCTTGTCCTAATTTCAATTTGAGACCGCCAATCGGAAGCTGAGAGTCTTACCTTTCAATCGCCACCGTCAGATTCACAATCCGACAAGTGTGTACGGGGAAAGATGTATTAAGTGGCGAAAAAAACATTAACACTAATAGCGATACACGGTGCATAGTATTGCAAACGCTATCGTGCGGCTAGACAATACTATACGCATACTATAAGCTGACTACGCTTATAGTATGGAATAAACGCATATTACTTTTTCAATTGTTTTTTAAACATTTTAACTATGAGAGTTGATACGGACCATGGAGATCGGAGGAGCGTAGATTCATTGTTCGCTACAGTCGTTCGTTTTATTGGAGGATCTTTTTGTTTGGGAGGGGGAAAAGTGCTCGCCGGTCCGTTAACTTTTTCGGGCTAGCCAAGGGCTCTCCGTTATGATGGACACTGTCCATATTTCCAGAAAGGTGCATTTAGCGAAGATGTGGTTCATAACTAGTGTGTATAACTGCTATTAAGTCACTAAAGTATATTCAGAAATTTGGACGTAAATTTTTTACCTCAAGTCTACACTAGCTACATTTTTTGTTTACATTCATGTTGTATATAATATAAACAAAAGATCAAACTGCTTCTTTTAACGACTCGATTTCATTCCGATGTCTCCTAGCTTGGTTAGGGTTCTTGGTTTAATTCAGGTCCTGGCAAACAAAGAGCATTTTGTCGCTTTTCTTCTTGTACGCATTTTGAACACACTCTTATAGCACTAGCGCTTCTAGTTAGATTTGGCTTCTTCATTTGTTTTCTTTTCCTTATTAGTCTCCTTTGGCTTTTGTAGTCTTCAAACGTTATTTTTCTTTTTTTTTAACCCCTTTGTACCTTGATGGTTTTTTCCATCGCACTTTTTTGAATAAAGATATTCATTGTATAGCAAATGGAAAGTGGAAACAAACCGTGAATCACTATATGTGTAAAATAATTATTAGTGTGAGCAAAAAAATCATGTTACAAACTCTAGTTTGGATTCCAACCTAAGTAAACTAAAGCCAAAAAAACATTAACGCTAATTAACACATATAACACTAATTTATGTACACTTGTAGCCGATTTAGCTTGTGTTCACAAAGTAGCCAACATGTGAGAATAACCATAGTGTTGTGTATTGGTAGCCTCTTACCGATAATTGACACGCACCTTTTCTTACCAACAGATAATCGTTATATATTTCCAGCATATCATTAAGGAAATCATTGAATATTTTACAGACATTCCAATATATCGGTCGATATGGCTTTAATAAACCATTGCAATAACACCGTACTGATTCCGTACAAACTATCAAACTTTCGCTTTGCAGAGTACGAACCGATTGTGAAACCCTCCCTCACGCCTCCGTCAGCGGATTGTGGTACATCATCCCCTCACCTCCTAATATATCGGCGATAACAGTTTTCTGGTCCCGAAGTAGTAAATCAGCATCCTTTACCGTTGAATAACCAATAAATTCGGCTATTGAAAATATCACGATAGGAAATATGTCGATTCAGAACACTACACCGCGAATCGCTATCAATGTTAATATTTTGTTTGCCACTTAAAGCATCTTTTCTCTATACACATTTGTCCAATTTCCACATAGAGACCACCAATCGGAAGGTGTAAACTTAGCTTTCAATCGGCATCGTCTGATCCACTATCCGACAATTGTGTACGAATAAAAAATGTATTAAGTGGAAAAAAAAGCATTAACAATACTAACGATTCCCGGTGTACTGTAGTTAAAACTTATCTAATAACTAATTTGAAAACTTATTAATTTTCCCCTAGATGCTAACACATTTGCATGATTCACACTAGAAATGGATGATGAATGAGATGAGGAAATGAATGTCATTTTTTTTGTGTTTGGACGTGAATCACCCTTGACGTCATCTGAAGTCAATAAAAACGTCACGATGTGATTCATGTTGCTGTATGATTAGTCGCCGATGACACAAATCCGTCTTTACCAAACCATCGTTAGGAAGGGGGGCGGATGATTTGTCAAAGTTCCAAAAACGTTTTGAGTTTACATTTTTTTATGTTCTATTTTAGATGACTTTGATTGGCTATTTGATAATGGGTTAACATTTAAAAAAAAATCATTACAATACGGATCATTCATTCAGGATGCAACTCGGTTTTTTCCATAGTTCAAAAGTAGGCGTTTTTGTGGTAGGCCTTTGGTAGGCGCACAAAACTTAGCACAAAACTCGCGTAGAGTAGGCATACTATATGTGTGTGCGTTGTGCACACTCTTGTACGAACTAACGAATCTGATGTATGATCATAGTACAACGCACTCTGAAACTCCATAAGTCCTCAGAATGGACAGCTTCCAACAAGCCTATAGGATAATCCTGACACCTTTGTGTTTTAGCAAGAAAAATTGCCACCCTCGCAAATAATAACTCTGACCACCTTCACCCCTATAAAGGCAAGATTCCCTTGAGTCGATAGCAAAAAGAATCTCTGAATTTGCTCCCCTGAGTAGTACCGATTGGGAAACCCTCCCTCACGCCTCCGTCAGCGGATTGTGGTGCATTATCCCCTCACCTCCTAATATATCGGCGATAACAGTTTTCTGGTCTCGAAGTAGTATGTCGGACAGAGGTCGCAAAAATCAAAAAATTTCATACCCGAAACCGACCGTTTTTTTTTTTCAAAATCTGAGTAACCGACGCTCGACCAAGTTTTGTCACGCTCCAAAATTGTTAACCGTTAACCGACCGTCGTTTACGAAAAAAAAAATTAACCGAATCTTGATTTTTTGCGACTAACCGTGCTCGCCCGTAACCGAAAAAGTACAAAATTAATCAATGTACGACGGAATAAGCCAATAATTACGATTTGTCGCGTTCCCTAAGATTTGCGAAATGAATATTGTACTACCGTGTCAGATTTGTGACGCTTTGTCGCATTCCCTAAGATTGCGAAATAAATAGCTTACTACAGTACCGTGTCAGATTTGCGACGCTAATCATGATGTCACGTACTTCCACGATGCCAAAGAGTACAAAGTACAAGAATGTTGGATTATAGGGACAATACAAAATTTTCATTTTTTTGGGTTTTTTGGTTGACCGACCGTAACCGACCGTTTTTTATTTTCCTGGTGAATCAACCGACCGTAACCGCCCGACCCCCAAAATTTGGCAACTGAATCCGTTCCGGATCCGGCGCGGGCGGTCGGTTAACGGTCGGTCACGGTTTCGGTTGACCGTTTGCGACCTCTGATGTCGCTATCCCTTACCGTTGAATTACCGATAAATTCGGCTATTGGAAATATCCTGATAGGAAATCTGTCGATACAGGTAAGGTTCGTTAGTCGTCTCGCGCGTGGAGTGAAAGGTGTGAAACCCCCTTTCACACCGCCAAATGCCTTGTGCCTTTCACACTTCGCAAAATACCGCCCGGGTACCTCGGATGTTTAGGGTCATAGGGTCATTGGTTGTGTTTTTTTTTATTGTAGTTAAAACTTATCAGATTACTTATTTGCAAACTAAGGGTGAACTTCCATTAGAGGAAAAGTGGCGAATTAACTGGGCGCCGTACTATTTTGTACAGATTCGCACCAAATTTTTTTTTTTGTCAGACGAAACGTGACGAAACATGTTAACTGGGTGGCTCCAATATTATAGGCGTAAGTATCAACCGTTGGATTTTCACTTATTTAAATTCGTGAAGCAATCGCGCATATCGTCTAGTGTGAAGAAACTCTCCTCGCCGAGGAGAGTCTCTTCACACTGGTCGTGTACCATTGGTACACGTGAAAAGTTAATAAATTATCCACCACGAACAGGCGATGAGTATGAACACGTCGTACACGCCATGTGTCTTCCGCCACGGTGTATGCAGGTCGACCGAAATATCCTCGTACACTCCTTCTGACATCCGCTGACCTTCAAAGTTTGCGGCGCCTTTTTGCCATTCCATTTCGAAATTTTGATTTTCAATTTCAAAATTAAAATTTGGTCGCAAAAATTTCGTACGAATCATTAACTACCTCCGTCGTACAAAAATTATGTACAGATTTTCAGTTTGAATAATATTTTTAGATTTAAAGAATCTGAAAACTAGTCTACGTGGCGCCAATCATAATTGAGAAAGGATGTTTACTGGCACGACATAATGGAACGCCGCGCCAGTAAACACAGGGGTGCAGTCAAATTGTCAGTTTGCCTTCTTGGGCAGTAGTGGTTGTGGCTTGAAGTGGGTTAGTTAAATACTATCTAGAGGCTTCCTGTATTCTGTAGTCCAATGGAGGACACAGAATTGCAACACTTTACTGTAGTGTTCATTATTTAGTGTGAACTACTAATAGGGCAAACCGCCGAAGTTCCATTGCAAAAAAAAAGGTGTTACCTGTCGGGACGTGAACGGAAAGTGACAAATTTTAAATTTTCAAAGTAGAGTTTTGACACAAGGTTTATTTACTTTAAAAGTCTAGATTTTCTCACATCAGTTGTCGTCCAGCCTGGTTAGGATACCTGGCTTTCACCCAGGCGACCCGGGTTATAAATCCCGGCAACGGAGAGGCATCTTTGCCAAACAATTTTGTGAAACCTTTTTGACGGGCTAACAACTTCGGTACGGAAGTACACTGGGTGTCGGTCTGGTACACCGCGAATCGCTATTAGCGTATATAAGTTTAAATAGCATATAAAAATAATTAGCGTCATTAACGCTAATTGAGAAATTAAAATTTTTCAAAAATGACATATATTCCATTTTTTAACTAAAGGTGACGTTCCATCAGACGAAAAATGGGGTAGTTTACAGAAATCAGCGACTATCCGTACCAAACCATACCGCTTATTTTGTTTTTATACGAAAAACAACATTACAAAGAATCTTGTCGATACTCTCCGAAGGTCTGGGGCGTAGTATTGACCGTCGAATGTACATCTGCGAGGCGTTCGCTTCATTTTTCTTTGCAATTGTCAACCCACCTCGAAGAGGTGAGTTGACAGATAAAAAAAATAAAAAATCGTGACATGATGGAAGATTAACATAAGTGTCATGATGTAAAACCAACAAAAAATCCTCAGATTTGCACATGACACGCGCTTTCCAAAATACAACCGAAAATAAAAACGAAATTTCGTAACCTTCCTTCGTCACGCTATTTTCGGTAACTTTGTTCGCCACACTATTTTTCTCAAAGGAATTTCGTTATGTTCGAAAACAAAAATCCTAAAAAATGAGCTGAAGTATAAAAGTTATGCATATGATTACTTCTTACGCAGGTACATGGTACGCAAGTGAAGATATGAAGTTCAGTTTGTCGGTGCTAAAAATCCGAAAGATATTCACTATCGGATCGTAGCTTGCGTGGCGCCAGTCAATTTAAAACACATGGCTTACAGACTCTACATGATGGAACATCGACTCAATCGACCCGGTCTGTAGAGTTGGCCGTACGATTACAAAAATGTCTGATGGAACTTCACCCTAAGGGTCACGTTCCATCAGTCGAAAAGTGGGGTAGTTTACAAAAATCGGCGACTATCTGTACCAAACCGTACCGCTTATTTTGTTTCTATACGCGAAACAACATTACAAAGAATCTTGCCAACACTCTCCAAAGGTCTAGGAGGAAAAACTGACCGTCGGTATTCATCCGCGAGGCGTCCGCTTCATTTTTCTTTGTACCTGCTAACGTACCTCAAGGAGGTGGGTTGGCAGATACAAAAAAAAAATAAACGCGACACGCTGGACGATTAGGCTATGTGTCACGATTGACAACCAACGAAAATTGACAAAATTTGTATATGAAACGCGCTTTCGAAAATACAACTGAAAATAAAAATGTGATTTCGTAACTCTCCCTCGTCACTCTATTTTTAGTACCTTTTGTTTGTAGCACTATTTCTGTCAAAAGATTTTCGTTATGTTCAAAAACAATAACCCTAAAAAATGAGCTGGCATTGAAGACTGGCCACTGCAAAAAGTATAACAACCTTTTCTCGTATGATGATTCCGTACGCAGGTACATGGTATGCAAGTGAAGATTTGATGTAAACTTTGTCGGTGCTAAAAATCTTAAGGATATTAAATATCAAATCGTAGCTTACGTGGTGGGAGTCATTTTAGAACACGTGGTTTACAAACTCTTCGTGATGGAACATCGACTCACGGTGAACCTTTATCAAGCACCGACAATAATCGTACGGATACGTTTACTGTCAGTAGTATTTCTTCACTTCTCCACCAGGTCGTGTCAACAAGGAATCTATCGCGTACGTACATTCTTTCGATTGGATGCACGTAGGTTATTGTTTTGACGGCGAGTATGTCAAAAATTCCAAAAGCACAATATATGATTTCGTATCCGTACAGCCAACCGCAAACGTTCGTGTTTTGTTTTTTTTTTAATTGTTTATTCGTTCATGTTCCGTCGTGGCGCCGCAAATTTGGATGTCAACGGATGGTGGATGAGGCGTCAGGACACATTCCTTGACAAAGATTTTCTCGTGTTTTTCCTTAAGATTTGATTCCCACCCGTCCGACGGTGCGTGACATATGTCCGAAGGCACGTGGCGTATGCCACATGAAGGGTTTTTATCCTGTATAGCACATGACCATTGCACGCGTTAAAATTTTATAAGTCCAGTGTCTAGCTATTCTCCTCTTAAGAAGACTAGGTAGATACTAGATAAAGTGACCGCTTGCTTCGAAAATAAATAATCGGACGGTCGACGTTGTCGCCAAAAAGTTTGGAGAATCTTGACGAATCTCCGTTTATCATGTTTAACAAAAAAGAAAAAAAAACTAGTACCACCATGTACGAATATAAGCTAGATCTGTAGGAAAACACACTTTTTCTAGTAATGAACCTCACTTTTCGCTTGATAGAGGTTCACCCTCAATCAAACCGGACTGTAGAATTGGTCGTACGACTACAAAAACGTCTGATGTAACGTTACCCTAATGCTAATTTGGGTTTTTAAAGTAACATTTAAAAAAATAAATTAAGTAACACTAAAAAAAACCATAAACTTGCTTACACTACACCGCGAATCGTAATTAGAGTAATGAAAAAATTAGAGTACAAAAACTAAAAAAAAATTAGAGTAATTGACGCTAATTTGTGTGATAGAGATGTTTCAACTATGAAGTTTACTCTAATTTATTTAAGTACTCTAATTTGGCACGCTAATATCCTCTACTGTAAATAAGGTATTCGTACATTATTTGGCAAAACGTACAGTTTATCGTCACTTGACGTTTCCACTACGCGGTTTGTTAAAACGCAGTTTTATGATAACGGCCTGTATTAAATCAATATTTGTAATTTTTACTGAAAAAGTACAATTTTGCACGGTTGGAGGTCTTCCGTACTCCACACTATTTAAAACGAACCTATATTAGAATTAAAAACGCTAATTAAACTTGATTTTAAATAAATAATGAAAAAATTAGAATCATTTACTCTATTTCATGTGATAGAGTCGAAATTTCGAGCGACCGAATTAGAGTAATTTACTCTAATTACGATTCGCGGTGTAGTACAAGTATCCGTACAAATTATTTGAAATCTACGCCGTCGCGTAATTTTGGCTCCCGTACTTGTTAGAATATTTTTTTCTTTTTATGTCAGTCAAAATTTTCACTTTCTTCTAGTGCACATTCACATTCGCTCGCGCCTATGTTAAATTGTTTTCAGTGTTTTTTCACTTAGAAAGGTACAATTTTGAATAGTCTGACACTAACCGTACACCACACTATTTAAACCGCAGTGTAATTTCGTTAGTAACGCTAATTGGAACAAAACCCTATAAAGCGTAAAGAAAAAAAAATATTAATGCTATTTAAGAATTTGGGACGAAATTTGGGCGGATCGAATTAGTGTTCAATACGCTAATAGCGATTTGTGGTGTAGCCTATATTTCCCAGCAATTTAATCACCTTTTCTCCGTGATCTTTCCGTTATTTTAACAAATAGCGAAGAAATTACAAAAATACAAAGATACATTTTAGTCGGAACTACCATCTCTTAAGCTAAAACTCACTAAAACTTACTTTCACAATATGTTTGTGAATTTAAATTTTGTGGCATTACAAAGTGTATTCATATTGAATACCAGTTTGGATAAGTAAAACCTTCTTTATGTTACTAATTTTGAGACTTCTTTCATGGAACTTTGATTTCATTTTTTTTTTCTTTTCGACCTAACTTTGTCACAAATTGTAGTGCTCGAATAGTCAGAAAATTTCAATCATATTATTTCCATGTCAAAATTGACATATAACATTTTACAAAAAGTGACTAGGGTGACGGAGTGGGAGAGAGAGAGAGAGAGAGATAAGCGAGGGCGAGAAAAAACCTCATGAAACAATATTTGATGCCTAAACATCAAGTAGAAAAACATACTTGCAGGATGGAAACATGCGAAAAAAAGTGGTATGCACTTTCCCTCGTGCAAAACAGTTGAAATTGATTGAGATATGCGAGGGAAATTTCCTACAAGTAATAAAGTGTTATTTTTCTTTAAATTAGTTCGTGAGGTTTGTAGAAATTAATGGTTTTTGTTGGGTGTTTTTTAGGTGTAAATTTGTGTTAAATAAAACAGTATAGAAACAAAAGTAGTCTGTCTCTTACTCCACTCTCAAGTCCCCACACTTGCCTCTTACTCCACTCTCAAGTCCCCACACTTGCCTCTTACTCCACTCTCAAGTCCCCACACTTGTCGCAATCACTGAAGACTAGAGAAGGAGTAAGAGCCATGGCTGCCTAGGCTTCCAAAGGAGAAAAGGAGCAAATCAGGTTAAATTTACAAAAAAGGGTTGTAGGAACCAAAAGAACCAGTGCTGAGATATATAGGGTGCGATAACTATTTAAACATGCACATGTAGTGAAATGCATTTAACTGATAGAATTGACTTTATGTAGCATGTATTCTATTGTAAGATAAACATCGCACGAAACAAATGCTGTGAACATTTCGTTCAACGACTTGTATTAAAAGCCGGTTAGATCGGAAGACCATGGTGCGAGCCCGCATCCCGGAATGGCTGTTTTTGGCGGATTTCGGTTTCCGCTTCTCTGATTAACACATGGCAAACTGTATTGCCTCGCGGAATTTTGGAGCGCACTAGAACGAGTCCAAATACGACGGGCGTCCACTCTTTGGCCATGTCGTACAGTGGCCGTACAGAACGTACTCCTGTACCAATAACTTTTTGTACTGCACAGTCATGTGACTGGTGCCGTACTTCGGCAGAAGGGGATTCAGAGAGGGGAATATGAATTAGACAATTCTTAGTCAGACGTCTCTCTCTCAGAGCACATCTATACAAAAGGTCAACTTTGACCATCCATAACTCATTCTTCAAGGGAGAAAATTTAATGATTCTTTTTGCAGTAGACTCAGTGGAGTCTTGTCTCCACAGGGGTGAAATCACTTCAATTTGGTGTCTGTCAGGGTGACAACTTGTCTTGGTCAAACTCAAAGGGGTAAGGGCTATCCTAGGGGCTTCTAGTGAGCTGCCTACTATGAGGACCAATGGAGGTCTCACAGTTGCAGGTTATGAGCCCACCCTTTAACGTGCCCATCTTTAATGGAACTGGTTTCATACACTGGGAGATTTTGATGATAAGAGATCTGTGCGAGAATTTTTTTAGGGGAATAGTGAGTGGAAGAGTGAGGCGTCCATCCAGCGTGGGCAATCCTCCTAAGGTTTGCAGGAACTAGGTTTACTAGAAAAGCATATCCAACTTTACTGGAGGAGAGTGAGGATGGGAAAAGCATTGTGATGTACAAAGGGAAAGAAAATGAGACAATCACAACGATTGCAACACCTACAGCAATTGGTTTGGCATTCGTGTCACCTTTTCCAAGAAATGAGGCGAATGATATTGATACCTGAGATTACAATAACATGGCAGCAAAACACTTCATACTTCGTAATCTTACCCAAGGACTTCCATCACCTCATTTGCAAGTGGAAAGGGCATCTGATCTATATGTGGCACTCATAGAAATGTATCAAAGTGGTACAATTGAGTAACAACTGTTGATAGATCAAAAAATAGATGCATATTCATACAAAGGGTGGAAGATGCTAGATTTCCGTAATGAGCTTGCGACACATTTTATGGAGTTAGAGTGTGCTGAAAAAGTAGAAACTGAAAAGATGAAGGTTAACTATACTCATAAAGTTATCCGATGATTATAAGAATATAGTTAATCGTGTACAAGATCTTCCGGATTCAGGTTCCGTTGGACCTGGAACTCGGTATTAGGGATGATTCTTGTTCGAGATATAGAGATCCGGAGGGGAGGTAGGAGTGGTCAAGCCTTGGCAACCGGGATCGATTGGAGGAACAAGGATCTAAAGAAACCGTTTGGAGGCTATAGAGGAGGGGGACAAAAAAATCATTTTGATGAGTTCGGACCGAGGGTTTTAAAAGGATAGTGTCATTTTTGTAAGAAACATGGCACTACATGGCAAAGTGCTCTAAATTAATTGAACTTTGGTTAAAAGAGTGGCAGACTGGACCTCCAAAAGGAAGGCTTTTGTGACACAGTAATTGAGGAGCATGTGTAAGGATAAACACATGTTCACTAAAATGAGAAAGATTCCTACCGTAGAGATAGAGTATGGGGATGAGAGGGTAGTCACTGTTGTTTTGGAAAACTTTAGTCCTCTCTATGCCTCGATTGTGAGAGAGAGAGAGTTTCACGACTTAGCATATGTTTGGTTGTAAGTTCGTTTCATTACACACCAGAATTGATGTTCCACTAGATCGGTAGGAAGTACACCTTTGTATACACTCCCAAGACAAAAGTCACTACAAGAAAGAAGACACTCCAGAATATCGGATTGTTTGTGCATAGATATACTTGAGGACAAAATGGCACATGGAGATTTGTCTACGGTGCCGAATGTGATATGTACGCGGCTGAGGGAGACCACCGACAAATGCTGGTCCGTGTGAACCACATACACGACAAATGACGTGGCATATAGAATTCTACTCCTTTGTAAATATCTAGTTAAGTAGATTTTTGTCTTTGTGTGGTTAGTTGATTAGTAAAGGAATCTTTTTGTGTGACGTACCTTGTTCGGTTTGAGCCATAGGTATTTATTGTACGGCTGGTATGCCTCCGTACGTTCAGCAGCATAGGCTTCAGTGTATATTAGTAGGACTTAGATAACTTTGAAGTTATGAACATTTTGTAGTCAGAAACTGTACAACCTGTTTTTGGCATTTTCATCTGTGGATATCTCACAGATCTGTTGGTAGAATTACTTGAAATTTTGTGTATGTGTTCATCCTGATATTATCTACTTTGTAATAGATTTGCAGAGCTATTGTGTCTCTGGTTTGGGTTTTATCAACTGTTGAAGTTGCTGTTTTTCAGACCGGTTTTTTGTGAAAGTTTCTTGCTTGGTTTGGTTCCGAGATGACTACACCGGCATCCTCATCGTCTTCGGTTCCGGTTGTTGTCTCAGAACAACAGGTCACGGGCACGCCTTCACGAATTCCGGTTTTTGATGGGAGAGAATATCTGTATTGGGCAGATCTTGTAAGGTCTTATTTTGTACAAGTGAAGCTTTTTGATGTTGTTAATGGATCTATGGTAGAAACTGATGTAAACTATGATCAAAAGAATGAGCAGGCTCTTCATTTGATAAAGTTAATGATATCTAAGGAGCTTCATATGACATACATTCAGGCTTCTAAAGCATCAGAGATTTGGGATGCTTTGAAAAAGACATATTCTAGGGCTAATGCACAACATGAGATTATAACTGCTGGGCAGATCTGGGAATATAAGTATACAGGCGGAAGCATGGCAAAATGTTGCAATAAATTCAGACTTCTAGTTGCAAAAAATGCATGTTAAGGTGGTTCATTTCCTGAGTATCACAAAGCAATGATTTTAGTGAGGGGGCTTCCTAGTGAGTATAAAGGTGCCTATGATGAACTGAAAAAATTGGATAAGACACAGTGGAATCTAGCTACAGCTATAGAGTATGTGCTAGAAGAAGAAGCAAATCAGTTGGCATTTAATTCTTGAAAGCCAGCTGTAGCTTACAATGCTCAGTTTCAGAGAGATAATAGATTTCAAGGAAATCAGTCCTTTCAGCAATATGAACGGTGTGTCTATTGCTATAATAATGGTCATTTGTACAAGTTTTGTCCTTTGTATATAAAAGCGTGTGAAACAGGTTCTTACCGCAAAGGATGGAAGGTGAGAGGAGCTCCATTTACACCGAAACCTCCGAGCAAAACCGCAGCTTTTTCAGCGGAGGAAGAGGAACCGGTGAAGGAGATGGAGAAGGAGAAATCAGAGGTTGTTAGTTTTCCTAAAACTGACGACACCGAGTTCTTTGCAATGGCAAAGATGATGGAGGGAGAGAAAGATCTCGGGTGGATTATGGACTCCGGAAGTTCCTCCCATATGTGTTGGAACAAATCCTATTTCAAGGATATGACACCTATCCCTACTCGTCAAATCTTTTATGCTTGTGGTGCCACGGTGGAAGCTAATGCTAACGGTAGCATAGATCTGAATTGTGAGATAGATGGCAAAGTTGTAAAAAGAACTTTGCATAATGTGTTATATGTGCCTAAATTTAAGAAAAAAATGTTTTCTACCTCAGTTGCAGAGAGTAAAGGTTTTGATGTTCTTCAGAGCAAAGGCAAAAAGATAATAAGCAAGGATGGGAGAGTAGCCTTAGTGGGAACTAGAGGCCCAAACATGTTGTATCGGATGGACCTGGTTAATAAAGTTGATTTTGTGTACTCCAGTGTCCTATCTGAAAATGTTTTGTGGCATAAAAGGCTTGGGCATGTTCATAATGAGAGGCTTGAAAAGATGGTGAAGACTAATATGATAGATGGTGTCAAGCTTGGTGAAAAGGAATCCCATGTTTGTGATGGTTGTGCTCTAGGAAAGCTTCATAAGCTTCCCCTACCACAGACTTCAGATTATCGAGCAAATGATCTTCTCGGCTTTATCCACTCGGATGTATGGGGACCGGCCAAAGTTCCTTCTCTTGGTGGAAGGAAATACCTTGTTACCTTCACTGATGACCACTCACGTTTCAGCCGAGTGTACTTTATGAAGGAGAAGAGCAAGGTCTTCACACATTTCAAGCATTTCCGGATCTGGGCGGAGAAACTTCACGGGAAATCGATCCTTGCTTTGCGATCTGACAACGGTGGAGAGTATGTATCAAATGCCTTTGCTGAATACTTGAAAGAAAATGGAATTTCTCATGAGTTAACTGTTCCTTACACTCCGGATTAGAATGGTGTGACTGAAAGACTCAATAGGACTTTGACTGAATGTGCTATGTCTATGATGATGGATAAAGGTGTAGATCCGAAATTTTGGGGGGAAGCTTTTCAGTGTGCTTCTTACATTAGAAATAGAATAGAAACCAGATTTGTGAAGGATAAAACACCTTATGAAATGTGGACAGGAAGAAAGCCAAATGTTAGTCACTTTAGAGTATTTGGGAGTAAGTGTTTTATGTTGGATAACCTTCCAAATTGGAAATTAAGTCCGAAATCTGTACCTGGGATATTTTTGGGCTATGATGATGAGTCCGTAGGATATAGAGTGTATAATCCTCAGAAAAATACAATTCAGATTGCTAGGAATATTCAGATCAAAGAAGAAAGTCAATCTGTTGATGTTTTTAGCATGAATGAGGCAGAGAAGGCAGAAAAATTGCAGGAATATGTCATCCTTGAGCAGATTCCTTTCAAGCAAACAACGGTTTCTTCCTCTCCATCTGAACTACCACATGTTTTGGGGCTGCCTGATCCACCTACTATTACAACTACTACCGGACCTCCTCCTCCTCCTCCTCCTCCAAGACTGCCTCGGCAACCAACAATTCTCGCTTCAGATTTTCCGGAGGGAAGAAGACAAAGCAGCCGGCTGAGAGGTGACCGAGTGGATCATGCTTATTCTGCAATCACAAGGGAGCCTCTTACCATTCAAGAAGCTTTCTCCGTTCCGGAAAAAGATCTGTGGATTGCTGCGGCGAATGACGAGATAAAGTCAATTATGGAGGCTCAAACTTGGGAGTTTGTGGAACTTCCACCGGATCAAAAAGCGATTGGTTGTAAGTGGGTATTCAAGTTAAAACTGAATCCCGATAATACCATTGAAAGATAAAAGGCTAGGCTTGTTGCTAAGGGGTATAGCCAGAAAGAGGGCATTGATTATGAAGAGACGTTCTCACCTGTAGTTCGTTTTCCTACTGTTAGGATTCTCTTATCTTTAGCAGCAATAGAGGATATGGAATTGCATCAAATGGATGTGAAAATAGCTTTCTTGCATGGGGATTTGGAGGAAGTTATATATATGAAGCAACCAGAGGGATATGTAGAAAAAGGGAAAGAAAATCTGGTCTGTAAATTGTTGAAGTCCCTTTATGGTCTGAAGCAGGCTCCACGACAGTGGAACCTAAAACTGGATGAATTTTTGACAAATCTTGGCTTTACTAGAATCAGTTCAGATCATTCAGTTTATGTTATGGAAGGGGAAGATGGAGTGATATATATTGCTGTTTATGTTGATGATTTGCTGTTGCTAAGCAAATCCATTAATGAAATCAACAAAATAAAATCAGCTCTAAATTCCCGGTTCGAAATGAAAGATTTAGGGGAGGCTAAGTATATTTTGGGAATTCAGGTAGAAAGGGATAGAAAACAAAGACTAATTTTTTTGACACAGAAGGAAGCCATTGGAAACATGCTTGAAAGGTTCGGCATGTCAGAGGCAAAAGGAAGTGTTACTCCCATGGAGTTCAGACAGAAAATAGAAGGGAAAGAATCACATGGTGGGGTTGTGATTGATGACTCTTTGGAGTCAGGGGAGGCAGATTTTATGTCCTCCATTCCTTACAGGCAGATCGTCGGAAGCCTCATCTACTTCATGAACTGTACCCGTCCGGATATTGCAGCAGCTGTTGGAGCCTTAAGCCGAATTTTGCAAAATCCAAAGAAGTCAGATTGGGAGGCAGCAAAGAGAGTTCTTCGATATCTTGCAGGAACTCGAAACCTCCGACTCTCTCTCGGTGGAGAGGAAGTAAAAATTCAGACATGGAGCGATGCGAGCTAGGAGATATGCCAAGCCGACGCTCTACTAGTGGATACATTCTCAAGATTGGAAGTGGGACATGCTGCTGGAGCAGCAAACTTTAGAAGGTGATAGCTCAGTCTACTATGGAGGCTGAGTACATGGCGGCTAGCGCAGCCGTCAAAAAGTTACTTTGGGTAAAGTCTCTCCTTCAAGAGCTTTTGTTTATGCAATCTGGACATCAAGTAGTGTGGTGTGACAATCAGGCTGCCATTGCTATTGCATCTAACCCTAGCCATCACTTTAAGAGCAAACACATTGATATCAAGCTACACTTTGTGAGAGAGAAGGTTATAGGAAGAGTTTTGAAACTCAGTTATTTACCAGATGAGGAGATGGTTGCTGACATGATGACTAAACCCTTGCCTGCACCTAAATTAAAGTTTTGTAGAGAGGCATGTGGCTTAAGTGGCTAGCAGAGTCTAAAGCTTTAGGGGAGTGTTGTTTTGGAAAGCTTTAGTCCTCTCTATGCCTCGATTGTGTGAGAGAGAGAGAGTTTCACGACTTAGCATATGTTTGGTTGTAAGTTCGTTTCATTACACACTAGAATTGATGTTCCACTAGATCGGTAGGGAGTACACCTTTGTATACACTCCCGAGACACAAGTCACTACAAGAAAGAAGACACTCCTGAATATCCGATTGTTTGTGCATAGATATACTTGAGGACAAATAGGCACATGGAGATTTGTCTACGGTGCCGAATGTGATATGTACGCGGCTGAGGGAGACCACCGACAAATGCTGGTCCGTGTGAACCACATACACGACAAATGACGTGGCATATAGAATTCTACTCCTTTGTAAATATCTAGTTAAGTAGATTTTTGTCTTTGTGTGGTTAGTTGAGTAGTAAAGGAATCTTTTTGTGTGACGTACCTTGTTCGGTTTGAGCCGTAGGTATTCATTGTACGGCTGTTATGCCTCCGTACGTTCAGCAGCATAGGCTTCAGTGTATACTAGCAGGACTTAGATAACTTTGAAGTTATGAACATTTTGTAGTCAGAAACTGTACAGCCTGTTTTTGGCATTTTCATCTGTGGATATCTCACAGATCTGTTGGCAGAATTACTTGAAATTTTGTGTATGTGTTCATCCTGATATTATCTACTTTGTAATAGATTTGCAGAGCTATTGTGTCTCTGGTTTGGGTTTTATCAACTGTTGAAGTTGCTGTTTTTCAGACCGGTTTTTTGTGAAAGTTTCTTGCTTGGTTTGGTTCCGAGATGACTACACCGGCATCCTCATCGTCTTCGGTTCCGGTTGTTGTCTCAGAACAACAGTCACTACTACTTTGGTTGGATCGGTAGATCTGAAAGTATTAGTGGAAGGAAAAACATCCATAGTTGCATTATCTGATGTATTATTTATTCCTGAGTTAAACAAAAATCTCATCTCAAACTAGCAATAGGAAAGGAGTCTTTACTCCTAGTTTTGATGAGGAAGTTTATATCACTTCTGAAAAGGGTAGCCAAGGGATGTTTAGGCTTAATTTAAGTAATGAATATAAGAAACTTTATTATGTCGGTGTTCATGATATAATAGTGTGGCATAAGAGGCTTGGACATGTACATTTAGATAAATTAAAAAAAATGAAAAAGATGGGAGTAGTGGAAAAGATTTAGTTTGGAGAAAGTGAGAATCTGAGTGACTGTAGTGGGTGTGCTCAAGGTAAGGCACACAGGTTACCCTTCCCAAAAACAACCACTTATAAAGGAGAAAAAGTTCTAAATTTGGTACACACAAATATTTGGGGACCCGCAAAAGGGCCATCGCCCGAAGGGAAAAGGTTTATGATGACTATCACTGATGATTGGTCTTGGTATTTAAGAGTATATTTTCAAAAAAATACATTAGAAGCTCGGTGTATTTCAAGCAATACAAGGCATGGAGTGGAGTGATAATGGGGGGGAGTATACCTCAAACCAGTTTGAGGATTTTTTCAGAAAAGATGGAGAACAACATCAAAAGACAGTTCCAAAAAACCATGAACAAAATGGTGTAGCCAAGAGGTTGAATAAGACATTAAGTTATAGTGCCAGAAGCATGTTGTCAGATAAGAAGATAGGAAAAAGATTTTGGGTTGAGGCGATGAATTGCGCCAATTATCTCAAGAATAAAGTTCTTTCTTCGGCAGTCAAAGGAAAAACACCTTATGAGAGATGGACCGGCTAAAAACCAGATGTATCACAGTTAAAGGTCTTTGGTAGTGAAGTGTTCAGTCTAGATACTGATCGGTCAAACTAAAAGTTAGATCCTAAAGGAAAACTAATTTACGAGTTAGGATATGATGAGGATATAAAAGGATATAGAGTTTATGATCTTTGAAGGGAAGATATAATTCTAGTTAAACAATGGTAGTTATGGATGAAGGGAAATCTGTAAATCCCTTTAAGTATACAAAGTCACTCAAAATCAGATTTGAGTCAAAAAGTTCTCATGAGTTTGAGCTTGCCAACTATCCAGGTTTCCGAAAAAGATGATAATCCTACAGGTACAAATCAAACTGAGGAGGAACCACATTTGAAACCTCAAGTGACAACTCAGCTTGAGGCGGAAGACGTGGTGGAAATTGAACCAGAACTAAGGGAAAGGGGAGAAATCACTAAAAAGAATCCTCGACACCCATTTATTCCGGAGACAGATTTTTAAGGAGGAAGGCGAAGCAGAAAAACGTTACAGGAAAATCAAGTTAATAACAAGGTAACCAAACTGTCTCACCCAGATGAACCTCAAACCTATAGAGAGGCCATGAACCGTCCAGAGAGAAATCGATGGAAAACAACCATTAATGAGGATATAGCCTCAATTATGGCGGCTAATACTTCGGAGTTAGTGAACTGTCTATCTGACCGACAAACAATCGGATGTTAGTGGGATTTTAAACTGAATCTGAACCCGGATAACACCATTGAGCGCTACAAGGCACGGTTTGTGGCCAAAGGATTTACCCAAAAAAAGGGAATCGACTACAAAAAAACATTTGCCCCGATCATCAGGTTTCCCTCTGTCCGTATTCTTCTTAGTCTGGCGGCAGCAGAAGACATGGAGGTGCACCAGATGGATATTAAGACGACCTTTCTGCATGGAGAATGGGAAGAGGAGAATTTTATGTGAAAACTCGAAGGATTTTTGGAGCAAGGGGAGGATACCAAGGTATGCCGATTGATCAAATCTGTATATGGACTAAAACAGGCGCCCCGACAATGGAAAAAGAAGCCCAATAAGTTTCTTACAAGTTTGGAATACATTTGGATCAGTTCAGATCACTCAATTTATCTATTTGAAGATGAACAAGGAATCATTTTTGTAGCTATTTATGTTGATGATTTCATGTATTGACTAAGTCCATAGATAAAATTAATAAAATGAAAATGGATTTAAAAGGTAGATGTGAGATGAAGGATATGGGGGAGGCAAGATTTATTTTGGGAATTCAAGTAGAGAAAGGCAGAGATAAAAGGATAATCAGACTAACTCAAAAAAAGTCCATTGGGAACATGTTGGAAAAATTCTAGATGGACAAGGCTATTAGTTGTTCAAATCCTTTAGAGCTAAGGAAGGGTAGTGAGGGGAGTGTGGAAGAGGGAGTAATAATTTTGGATGATGAATTAGGTCTTGAAGAGCAAAAGTTCATGCAGACTATTCCTTAAAGACAAGTAGTTGGCACCTTAATCTATTTATTAATTGTAACCGGCTGGATTTTGCTGTACCCGAAAGAGTGTTGAGAAGAAGTCTGAATCGTCCCACTCAAAAAGATTGGGAGGCAACTAAAAGAGTCTTTAGATATCTTATAGGAACTATGGATCTATGGTTGCACTTGGGTCGAGACAATAGTGACATCACCACTTGGAGTGATGTTAGTTATTGGGATGCTCCTATGAGGAGATGTACTTCTAGATATGTGTTGTATGTGGGAGATGGGGCTTCATGCTGGAGCAGCAAACATCAAACGGTTATTGCTCAGTTCACCATGGAGGCTGAGTATATGGCTTTTTGTTTGGCTGTGAAATAATTGATGTGGGTCAAGTCTTTGCTTAGTGAAACTTGGTCATTTTAAAAGTGGTGCTCAGAAAATCTTTTGTGATAATCAGCCAACTATTGCCATTGTTGCTAATCCTAAACACCACTCCTAAACGAAACAAATGAATATTAGACGGAGTTTTGATAGAGAGAAACTAGAGAAAAAAATAGTAAGTTTAGAGTACGGACTAGATATTGAGATGGTAGCAAATAATATGACCACACCTGTACATTCTCCTAAATTATTTTTTTGTACAGAGAAGTGTGGTATAAAATTAAAAAGTGACCAGAAAATAAGGGGAGTGCAAAAATTAATGGGTTCTGTTTGGTATTTTCTAGGTCTAAATTAGTGTCAAATGAAACAGTATACAAGCAATGGCAACCTGCCTCTTACTCCACTCTCAAGTTCCCACACTTGTCAAAGTCACCGAAGACAAGAGAGAGAGTTAGAGCCATGGCTACCTAGGCTTCCCAAAGAGACAAGGAGCAGATCAAGTCAGACTTACCAAAAAGGTTGACGGAACCAAGATTTGATCCTAGTACCTACTGTCTGTCAATGTAGCCCATAACCGTTATCTTTGTCCTATAGTCGAGGACAAGTGTTAGATATATAGGGTGAGATAACTATTTAAACATGTACACGTAGCGAAATTCATTTATGTGATAGAAATGACTTTTTGTAGCATGTCTTCCATTGTACGATAAATACCGCAAAAAAAAATGATGCGAACATTTGTTTCAACGACTTATATTAGAAGTCGATTAGATCGGAAGGCCATGGTGCGAGCCGACATCGCGGAATGGCCGTTTTTGGCGGCTTTCGGTTTCCGCCTTTTCGACTAACACGTGGCGCTACCGTATTGGCTCGCGACATTTTTCGAGCGCACTAGAACAATTGTGTCCACTTTCTGGCCATGTCGTACAGTGGCCGTACAGAAAGTACTCTGGCACCAGTACCTTTTTGTGCCGCACAAACATGTGATTGGTTTCGCACTTTAATAGGAAGGTGTTCTGAGAGGGGAATAGGACTTGGACAGTTCTTAGGTAGACATCTATCTCTCACATCGCATCTGTACAAAAGGTCAACTTTGACAATCCATAACTCAGAGCTCAAAGGAGCAAATTAAGTGATTTTTTTTGCTGTAGACTTAAGAGAGTCTTGTCTTCAGAGAGGTGAAATCAATTTAGTCTTTTGTCTATCAGGGTGACAGTCAGTATTGGGCAAACTCAAAAGGGTATGGGCTATCCTAGGGGCTTCTAGGAAGTTGCCAACTCTGAGGACCAATGGAGGTCTGAGAGTTTGCAAGGTTTATTGATCCTGTGGCATGAAGACGATGTGGCATGACGTGGTAGTCGGTTTGAAAGGAAGGATGTAGAAACAAAACTCGTAATAAAGATAGAATGTTTTAATTTGTACTTATGTTTCTACAGTTTTTCCGTATGGAGAAGGGTAACCTGGTCTAGCGCTCAACTATTGAAGAACTTAAAAAAATAGTGCACAAAGACACATACACTACAAAAATTAAAGTAGTGAACATAAAATTACACCTAAATAAGTTCATAAACATAAATACACGAGTTATTGTGTGTGCATCAAAATTCTATGGGCTCAATTCCCCCACAGAAATAACAGACCCAAAGAAGCTTATCTAGACAGTGCCGACTCTAAGTTGATACAAACCCTCTAACTTGATACCAACCCAAATGACTGACGCCCTTTTTGTCAAACACCTAATACAGCTTCACCCCTGTGAAAGAAGACTTTTTTTGTGCTTAGTTCCCCCACAAAATGCAAAGTTAGAATATGAGTATTTGGACACATTCCTCCATTTGAATTTCCCTTACAAATTGTGCCACCCTGGCACGCAAAATCCCTGACCTACTACACCCACGTGTAGCCTTGACTCCCGTGAGTCTGCAGCAAAAATAATCAGTGAATTTGCTCCTCTGAACAGTTAGTTATGGTTGGCCAAAGATGGCCTATAAATATAAAAGCACTATGGGAGAGAGGCGGCTACCTACTATTTTTCTAAGTCCTAAACCCCTCTCTAAACCCTCTACTACTGAAGTACGTCATCAATTACAAGAATGTACCGTACATAAATGTACAAGTGCCGGAGTACTTCGTGTATGACATTTGTACGGCATGGCCATAACAATGACATTTGTCACATCCGAACTTGTTATCGTGCGCTCCGGAGATTTCGTAAACCCGTAAGATGTTGCCATTTGTCATCCGGAGTGGCGACGTCCAAAAAATGCCAAAGCGGCCATTCCGGAATATCGGCTGGCACCGTGGCTGTTGATCAAAACCGAATTTTAATACAGGCCGTCGAAATAAATGTCCGTAACATTTGTTTCGTACGGTATATAAGGTACAGCGGGTTCTATGCTTTATGATTCCGTTTTATCAGTTAAACAAAATTCTCTATGTGTAAACATTTAAATATCTATCGTACCCTATGTATCTCAGCATTGGTCTTAGGCTAAAGGATAAAGCTAACGGCTATCACAGATTTGACGGACGGTGGGGATAAAGCTAACGGCTATCGGAGATTTGACGGACAGCAGGTACCAGAAACAAATCCTGGGTTCATCAATCCTCTTTTGGTAAATCTACACATACTATTCCTTGTCTTTGTAGAGGGCCTAATTAGCCATGGCTATAGCTCCTTGTAGAGGGCCTAGGCACCCATGGCAATAGCTGCTATCCAGCCTTCAGTGACTACAACAAGTATAAGGGCTTGGAGAAAAGAGTTAGAGACAGACTGCCTCTGCTCCTTTTCTATCCTAATAGGGACCTAGAAAATACATCAATTTCAACACTCCCCTTATTTTCTAGTCTGCTTTCCTTTGAACTCCCACTTAAAAACAATAAAACAAAATCTTTCCCCCCTTTTTTTTTTTTTTTTTTCCTCTCATAAAACTTTAAGTGAATACCCTCGTGTTTAAAAAAATGTATTATATGAGCCGAAATAAACATTGCATTTTGTTGATCACACATTTTATTTTGCATGCCACTTTTCAGAAATACAAGCTCTTGGAGCAAGGATTTTGTCCACCTCATACGCATTTCATCCGAGAAAAATCCAATTTCCCACTTGTAGTTCCAACAGCCAGCCCCATCCCCAATGTGCAACGCATACCCAAATGCTAACACTTTTACAAGCACATCTTCATGGACATCACACTGCGGTGTTCCACCTCCTTAGTAAGGTACAAATCCCTGTTCACGAGGTCAATGTACTCAAGAAGACGAGGTTACCAAGAACAATTCATGGAAGGGACGAAAATAAGCCCTTGTTAATGCCTAAGACTTCCCATATATGCTTTTTAGTAGATTTTGGAGCGTAGGAGAGGCGAGTTTTATAATTTTTATTGCTTTGGCTTATCTTACACGTTATTAAAATGAAAAGAGTGTAAGGATTTAGGAGGTAGGAGTTATCATACAATATACTAGGGGTAATACGTCGTATAGTGTGTCTCTTACTACATTGTCATAGTTTTTGCAATTTTTTATTTACTTCATTGTGAAGTAAGTATGCCAAAACAATGTATAACACAACCATTTTATGAAACATGAGTTTCTTTTGGCAATATATGAGTATATGTAAGAGCTATCGCTCGTCATGTTCAATGTGTTACTGTGTGTTTATCATTCACCTATGTGAAACATGATGTTGTAATGGGTGAACACATTCTTAGTTTTTAGCTTTGATACACAAACATGTTGTTTTTGACGTTATTGATATTACACGACGAGCCCGCCTCATCGCTGGCCGATGTCGCACCACTGACATGGACTTTTTCATTTTATTTCATTAGTGTTGACAGTTTCTCATTGCCTATGGGATTTTCAGCGATGACTTTGCCTCATAGCCAAAGCATTATTCAGCGATGACACAACGTCTTTAGTGCTTTTTGATTAGACTGCGTTACTGCCTTATTGCAGATGTACAGTTCAGCGGCGACACACTTACGTCGCCGGTTGTTCCATTAAGCTAGTCTAGTCAACTGTAACATGAGTCATAACTGGTGTATAATCCAGAGTTGAAAATCCCTCGTCGCCGGTTGGTCAGCATCTATGACAAAAGAAATAAAATACCTTCATTCTATTGGTGAATAATCCAGCGACGAAAATACCTCGTCACTGGTAGGTTAGCATCCATGACAAAAGACAAAAAATTATCATCATTCCATTGGTGTATAATCCAACAACGAAAATGCCTCGTCGCGCATCTATGACAAAAGACAAAAAAAATCAACATTCCATAGCGGACGCAAACATGTACAAGAAAAAATCATTTGGTAGAAAACATAATACAGTCATATCTAGAGTGAAAAAATGAGTAACACCATGTAGTTTATGAAAAAAATAAACAATTATGACTCCAAAATTTCACTATTGTACACTCTCCGAAACTGAATGTAGGCCCTGAACTCCTAAAAATTTCTATATCTTTCTATTTTCTCTTGATCTTCTTCCTATTATCTCCTTTTAATTCAATTTTATACAATTCATTTGGCTAATTCTATTTTTATAGAAATCATTTCACTATCCTCGTGTATGACAGGAAAAATATAAAGTCGAAAGTAATATGATGTCGGAAATAAATCAAAAACTTTGGCCCCAACGTGAAAAAAAAAGAGGATTTAGATTCAATTGTCGATCCGTTAAAAGGTCCAAGGGTTTTTTTATGGGTTTTTAGAGTTTTTCAAAGTTTTTTTATTACATCGTACATTAAGCGAGAAGAAAATTTGTTCCACATTTTTTTATATTATTATTATTTGGCTGAAAATCCCTTTTTAATGACATGAAGCGAAAAGTAAAAATAAACATTTGTATGTTTTTGAATCCATTGACAATAACAAATGTGACAAGTGTACAAATTACAAAACCAGCTATTATTATAAAATCTAACACAAAGGTAATAAACGAATATATATTTCTTTAAAATATTCTCACATTTTCTAACACCCTACTATCAACATTATAAGCGTTAATAAATGAAGCGAAATCAAATGGTTAACGGAAAGGTGAGGAGAGAACAAAGCAACACTAAAAAAAACATATGAATTACCTTGAAATAACCCTACATAGAATAAAAACGATGATAAAATTTTTGAAAAACATAACCGTCCGTTAGAAAATCGACAGTAAAGTAAAAGGATTACAATATATGACCTATTATAAGTTTCCATAAATTGTTTTTGAATGTTAGGATGGAAAATGGCATTTGCCACGTCATATGGAACCACCAGCAAGAGAATACGCTCTTACCTCGTCATCAATGGTGGAGTTGGCTGGCAGCAAAATGTCCGCCATCTCGTACAACAAAACCCTAAAAAGTAAGCACCCTAAAAAAGCAAGCCGACGGCAGGAAATCCATGACGTGGGCGACGTGCAATCCATGGAGGTGAAGGAGGAAGGGAGCAATGACGTGGGCAACGTGCAATCCATAGAGGTGAAAGAGGAAGCGAGATTCTCACAGATCCCTGTTGGATTTTTTTTTTAAGGATGGGGGCGCAGACAGGATGGCGGTGCAGTCGTCAAATTCCACAGGGAAAAAAAAAGGGAAGACCAACTGCGATTGGACATAAAAAGCGTGACTTGCGATTGGTCCAAAGAGATTATATTTTGTGACGTCTGTCCGCATTTGGCGTTACCTCACGAATATATCAACCACGCCAAATGTATGTATATTTATTCAATTTTTGTCTGTATGTTCACTCTATTTAATGTGCCATTATGGTAAAAGACCCATATTACAGTTAAAAGTTACTCTTTCAAGGTGCATTTTGATAATTTTGGTTTTTTTAGAATTAATATTTTAGCTAAAACAGACGCGATCTTATATTAGAATAAATTTTTAATGAAAATGGTGCGAAGTTTTGTATTCTAACTAAATACGTGGAACGTCAAACATAAGTTACAAAGTAATTATAAAAATACAGGCAAACACGTGTTTTCGTCGTTGTAGTATAAACTTCTAATATGTAAATTAAGTCAAATTTTCACACTGACGACAACGTTGTCGACGGACGAGAGATATGCGAACAATTTTTTTTTGATATGATTGAGTCTTTTTGTTTATTGCGACTCCATGTGCGACCGTGAGTCTATTAAATCGGTAATTGTACCTTTTTATTTAAAAAAGTACAATATAGCACGGTCATACGTCGTCCGTACTCCACACTATTTAAAATGAACCTATATTATAATTATTAACGCTAACTAAACCTTACCTAAAATAGTATAATGAAAAAGTTAGAATCATTTACTCTATTTAACGTGATAGAGTAAAAATTTAGGGCGATCGAGTTAGCGTTATTTACTCTAATTAGGATTTGCGGTGTACTGTACTATCACTACGTTGTTGTTCAAATCGTGCGATTTTTTCAATTTTTCGGGTTTCTACGTATAATTCGTGACTGTTGAAAAAATCTCAAAATAACGCGATGTACTTTCTGTTCGGTAAACTGAACAACCAATTTACTGGAAAAGTACAGTATTTCCCGTAAAATGTACTGTTACAGAAATATACAGAATTTGACAAAAACATACATCGAATTTATTAGCACTTTCTTTCCAGTAAACTGAACAGAAGTTTCATGGGACATGTACGTAATTTTATTCAAAATGTACGGATATTTTCAAAAAAAGACGTTGAAATGTCACACTATTTGGGCACGGTAAGTTTGAAAATTGTACGAGCGTTTTTTTTTCATTTTTTTTGAAAGAAGCCGCCATAGAATACAGATAAGATAACAGATAAGATAAAGGATAAGATGGTATCTGATAGACAAACTTTGAGATTTTTTTTGCAATAGCCAAGATTTGAACCTGGCATTATGCTACTTCGAAAGAATCTATTGTACAATTTACCGCTACTAGTCAATGAGGAAATTCCGATACACAAGCGCAGTGTGATATATATATCTAAATATCTAAAATTGTTTAGTGCTCATTTAACGAAAAACTTACATATTGCGATATATGCGTTTTTTTTTACATATTCGGAATAGTACAGATGAAAATTCATTAACGATTTAACGATTTTTTCAAATCGTTCAATGCGTTCGTTACGTATAATTCATCGCGATAAAATTGTTTACACTAAACGGTTTGAACAACTATGTATCACTATAAATAAATACTATATCCTGCATCGTATTAATAGTTTGTACGGTTTTTAGTATGCCATGCCTTGTATTAGAATCGGGTCAGTACTTTGGTGAGCAAGAACTTTAGTCCAAATGCACAATTTTATAACCACACATCATAGAACCATAAGCGTAGGACTCTTTCTACAAAGTCCATATTATAGCAGTATATTACAAAACAATTTCTAAATTTATGATTAAAAGATCGACAGACTACAAATGTAAACCCTACAAAATCTCTCGCCATTGCTATTTTTTGTTTTTGTATCTCTTATCAATTGATCAAATTTCGGTGCGTCAAATGGAGTCACACATAAATTTTTGGTAGGTTCGCAACCAATTCACACCACACAAGATTTTAGTGATGTTGTATGAGGACTTTTCACACAAATTTGGGCTTATCGAGTTGCCAACCGCAATTTTCACATACACACTTTTGTCTAAAATGGATCCTTGCTCCTCATAACCCTACTTTACTCGACTCCTTTCGAGGTCTTCTTTTATGTCCTCTTGCCACCATAGCACCAACCGTTTATTTGGGTAATCGAGCTCTCGTGACATCCATCATTAATTCGAGGTTGTGGTAGCATCCGTCATTAGTTTAAGGTTTGTGGTGGACGATAGTCCTATCTTGGCCCATGAGACTGTATTGTCGACGAAGGCTCATTATTAGTGCTGTGTATCGGTAAAAAAATTATCGAGATAACACCGATACCGATAGTTGTCGGTTATCGAACGGTTAGAGTTATCGATATATTTGTACTTTCTGTACTTTCTGTCAGGAGTACACGTGGCAGGTTTCCAATGGATCCCAAGGAAAAAAAGGACAAAGCCATGGCGTCGAATGTGAAAGGTACGTCGTTTTAACTGGAGCCGTACTAAAGCCGTACATATTTTATGCCGGCTAATGTACTTTTGGCTTGTACAAATGATCTGATTGGTAGGCACCTCTGAAGATAGGGATTGTGAGTAGGGCGTCAGGGGAATAACAAGTACAGTTGAGTGAACTGGCCGTACGTTTATCTGTACGGACCGTACATATATCTCCATACCGATATATCGATTATCAACTACCCGAAAAAATGCCCATATCGGTTATCGGCAAATTCTTACCGATACACAACACTACTCATTATCATTTCAACAATCATTATTTTCTACTCGTTTAGTTTTGCTTGTTGAAGCCCAAAATGTTGTTCCTCCATTTTTTTCCCTCACCACCAACAAATTTTCTAGGGTGCAGCAACATATCACTGATAAGGTAGTTGCTGACTTCATGATCCTTTTTAGGGATCTGCCTATGGATGAAGCGCAAGCTTGATTTGGCTCTTATTTAAGACAAGGTATTAGGGCTTGGCTCGTCGCTACTCCTATATTTTCCTCACTATGTTGATCTTCTTAAAAATTTCCTTCTACACTCTGCTTACCAATTTGCTTGCCACACTCATCTCTTTAGGTAAACCTTGTTACATTTATGACCAACATATCGATGAGCATGGCCTCCATTTGCTCTGTTGTTCACAGGGTGGGGAGCGCACAACAATACATGATGTTGAAATTAATAGATTTAGAGGGTATTTTTCAGGTCTGAATAGATTAAGTGAAAGCGCAGGGATTAAGTGAAAGCGCATGCAGTCTGCCTCCACCATCTCTCTCTAGCCCCCATACTACTTGTAGTCACTGAAGGTGAGAGAGAGTGGTGGAGCCATGGCTGCCTTAGCTACACTGGAACAACTGTAGAGTGATATAAGTCACTCTTAACGAAAAGGTTAAGTCCGACAGGATTCAAACCTTCAACCGGCAGAGCAAGGCGTAGCCGTCAGCTCTAACCGGTCTGTCGTAGAAGTTCATAAGAGTATATAAGGATTAATTTTTATGAAGACATTGCTAAGGAACCTTAATCTGGTTAACGAAATTAGAGATAACAAGCATAGGGACTCGTTGTAATATAGTGCGAACAAAACCCCACACAAATTAAATGTACCAAACATTTGTTTTAACGGCTAATATTAAAAGCCGGTTTACATTTGACGGCACGCATCATTGTCGAGACCCCGGAATAACCACTTTGGTGGTTTTTGGTCGTGACATGACCTGGCGCCACATGGCACAATAGAACTGGAAAGCGGGAATCTAGGGGAGCATGGGAACAAGTGTGGAGGAGACAAATGTCTACTCCATGGCCCTATCGTACACAGGCTGTACAGAAAGGACATCGACCATAGTACCTCTCTGTATTGTACAGTTCTCTGATTTGTTCATACATCAATAGATAGGGGTTGTGAGAGGGGTTTAGGACTTAGAGGATTGAGGAGGTAGCCGCCTCTCTCCCAGTGAGCTTGTATAAAAATTGGCATCTTTGCCACTTGAAAAGTTAATCACCTGGTTGGGCGTTTTAATTGATTCTTCTTGCTGCGGACTCAAGGGAGTCCACACTGCACATGGGTGCAGTGAGATAGTCTATTTGCTTGCTTGGGTAGCAACGTTTCTAGTTGAAGAAGGGTTAGTCAAAAGCTATCTAGAGACTTTTTGAATTATGTGTCCAATGGAGGACACAGAATTGCACATGATACGGTTCAGGATGAAATTGCCTAAGTACGTAGTAAAGCAGTGTACATGAAGAGTGAGGTGTTGCATATCCTCTTGCCACGTTTTCAATCTAGGGGAGTACACGACCTTGGGGTTGGTCTTGTTCTTTTGGGAAGTGCAAAGAGAACACTGGGGGATGTAGTTCCAGCCGCCTCTGCAAGACTTCAATTTTTAATGCGTGCAACATTACATTCTAGTGTTGCGGCTCAAGATGTAATGGCCTCTAAAGAATGCGATTACGCTCACCGGGACGTAGCCGACAACTTCATACCATTTGCTTTGGAGATAGGTGGGACTTTGGAATCGTCGTTTGACAACATCATCCGTGATTGGGCTCGACGTTTTCTTAAGGTTAGGGACTTGGTAGCCCTTCCTTGACTCTCATGTTATCTTTTTAACGCCAAAGTATTGTTGTTGACCTTCAACAATCCCAAGTATCGACCATTCTCAGATAAAGTATGGTGGTGAATGATGGTCCTGGACTGTGAGATTTACCTCCATGCCACCTTGTGTACATTGATGATATTTGTTATTAAACCTTTTATGTGGACTTGTTTTAGGCCATGGGTTGCCGACGCATTTTTTTTTTTAAACTTTAATACTGCGGGGGTTTTATTGCTCTTGTAGTTTGGTCTTGATGTTTATTATTCTTCATTTTTTTTTTGTTGTTTTTGCTCCTAGGGTGACGCCATCAAACGAAAAGTGGGGTAATTTAGCAAAATTCGTGCCTACTTGTACCAAGCCTTAATGCTTATTTTGTTTTTATACGTAAGTAACATTAAACAGAATCTTATAAATACTCTTTGAAGATGTTGGAGGTAAAAATGACCTTAGAATACTTATTTCTTATGCATTTGCTTCATTTTATTTGAAGTTGACAACCCACCTCGACGAGTTCAGTTGTTAGCTAAAGAAGAAAAAAAGGTGCAATACGCTGAACGACTAACCTACGTGTCATGATGTACAACGAACAAGTCTCAGAATTTAGGCATGATGTGTGCCTTTCAAAATCTAACCGAAAATAGGAAAGTTATCTCGTAACACTCATTCATCAGACTATTATTGGTAACATTTTTTTGTGACGTTCTTTTTATTTTGAAAAGAAGAAATCCTAAAAGAGGAGTTGGTGTAGAAGATAAGGCGTTTGGAAAGTAAACAAATGGTGTGGTACGGTGACTTGGTATGCACGTACATGGAACGCAAATGAAGATTTTGAGTTAAAATTGGTCGTTGTCAAAAATCTTCAAAGATTCCCAAATCTTATTATAACTTACGTGTTGCCACATAATTTGGAACACATGGTTTACAAGCATTACGCGATATAACATCGTCTAAGTTATAACACCTCGTAAGGTAGAGTTGGCAGTACAATTTTAGACTTTCCAGAACGAACGCCACCCTTAGTGTTGCTTATCTTTTGTAGGTCTCGTACGTACTTTGGGGATTTCCAATTGTAGTTTTTAATGGTAGTGAACAATTTTCCATTTCAATCAAGTTTTGTACTTTCATGGTTTTACCATCGCGGTTTTGATGGTAGGATTTTCTTCTAATGTTACTACGATCTATAAACATATTCTTATGTACTAACAAGACATAAAAGACAAAAATGTCAATATTTGCGCGAACCTTTTTTGTGGCACAATTTTCTTTCGTGAGAGCGTGGCGAACCGGAAGTAATTTTAAATTACTATAGTATAATTGTGAAATATATTTTATGCGATGTAAAATAAAATAAAAAAACTAAAAAACGATTAATGTCTATTGCTTGAAATGAAATTTTCAATCGTTCGTTTTAAGGTATGTTAAAAGAAAAAATAAAACAACAATTTTATGTGTTTTTTTTCAAATTCTTTTCTACATTACAAATGTTGCTTAAAATTATTACAAAATTATGTTCGTAATGAATGTGCTGAAAAAGTAATTCTCAGGTCACTCGTTTATTTCCAAGACTTTTGATAGGAATGAGAAGTTAGGCCGAGAGCCACCATGGCTGCCTCTTTAGCACACAAGGTGCAAACTAAAGAGAGGGAGAGAGAGAGACAAAAAGAGTACTTCACAAACGTTGCGGACGGATCATGATTTGATCATGGGTCATACGGAATTCGCTTAGGCGTTTGCCTTATCCGTTGAGTCGTAGAAAAGTTGATACTGATACATGGTTCGATAAATATATACACATTTCATACGCACATATTTTCATTTAATGACGAACCTACAAAATGGTGAACACAGAATGGGAAAAGTAAGACAGCCAAAAAGTACAAACGGCCGCAAAAAACATTCTGCACGCCGCCGAAATCAAAGGACGACATCGATTGGAAAATTACGAGCGGACTATCCGCGTCGGCGCCAATATACCCGAATGGCTCTTTTGGCAGCTTATGCCAAAGAGCCGACAGATTGGCACGTGGCAGGTCGCAAGAGGTTGGCAGAGGGAGACGGAGAAAACCATGGGGTCGAATAAGTAAAGTATATCATCCTCATTGGTGTCGTACTGAAATCGTACAAACCGTACCACAACTAATGTATTGTCCCATGTACAAACTATACGTTAGAGTTATCTTATTGGTAGATAATTTACTAGATAGGGGTTGTGAGTAGGATTTAGGAACTTAGAAATTTTTCTAGTCCCTCTCTCTCAAAGAGCATCTGTATAAAGATGGTGACTTTGAACATCCATAACTTTCCGCTTGGTTGAGTGTTTTTAGTGGCTCTTTTGCTACGAATCAAAGGAGCCATGCCTTCACTAGGGAGAAGTTGGTAAGAATAATTGCTTGCTGGGGTGGCAGCTATACTTTGTCAAACTAATGTGGATTTAGGCTATCTAAGAGGCTTAGGTTGAGTTATGCATTCAAGGCGGCTATGGAGCCCCCATAATTTCAGAATGTATATGTACATACATGTGCATGCATATATATATATAGTGTGATAAAAAAATGAACTCAAAACAAACCTGACAGAAATAATATGCACAATGTAAGCTTAACAAAACAGTCTCACAACCTCACAACAACCTACATCAACCAAATGTAACTTTATTTAGTCGAAGGCTTTCTAATTAACAAACTTTCACTCTCACTTTCACTCTTCTTACTCACATCACTTTTTCTCACACACACCCTTACTTTCACTTCTCTCACTAACTTATTCCCTACTCTTTTCTCACTTAACTGTGATGCGTCATTTTTTCCACGCATGATGCATCTACTATCAGGCGTATTATAATCCTGGACTCAGATTTCTCTTTAAATATGAGCTCAAAGGAAGACTTAATTTGCACGACTTTTTCCTCTAACTTCAATGTGACTCCACTCACAATGACAAGACAAAGGCGCCGAAGCAAAAGTGGGCGACTAATAAAACATAAGTGAGCCAAACTTAATCGTGCGCTGGACCTAAACATCGTACACAATCTACGCACTAAATGACTAATCAACTGTACATCTCCAAATGACACGAATTAATACTTACATAACAAACACCAATTGTTCATCGATAGGTAACAAAGACTTAATGCACACCTAAACTAGATAATAAATAATTTAAACACAAATTCAAACTGAATCAAACTTAATCTGAACACAAACGTGAATTCGGCCGATCCCTGGATTCACCCAATAACTTAAGAATATATTTATATATAAATATATTTATATATACATATATATATGCAACTCTGAGACCTCCATAGGTCCTCAAAGTAGGCAGCTCACACGAAGCCTCTAGGATAACCCTGACCCCTTTGTGTTTCAGCAAGAATAACTGCCACCCTGGCAGACAAAAACTCTAACCACCTTCACCCCTGTAAAGGCAAGACTCCCTTAAGTCTATAGCAAAAAGAATCTTTGAATTTGCTCCCCTGAGCAGTAAGTTATGAAGAGTCAAAGTTGACCTTTTGTACAGGAGCTCTCCTGGAGAGAGGGTCCTATCTACCAATTTTTCTAAGTTCTATCTCTCTCTAAAACTCTATCTACTGAAGTACAACACCAATCAAAATATTGTATCGTACAAAAAGGTACTGGTGCCGGTGTACTTTTTGTACGGCCATTGTACGACATGGCGAACCAGTCGACACATGTCATATCTCGATTCGTTTCTGTAATCCTTGGAGATGCCGTAATCCAATGTGGTTATGCCACGTGTTAATTGATATAACGTCGACCGCAAACCGCCAAATACCTATTCCTCGATCTCGGCATGCTTTGCGGCCGTCCGATTAAACCGGATTTCAATTGTAGCCGTCATAAATACTTGCGCGATATTTGTTTTATTTTCGTAATAAAATGCGCGCTACCTGTTTGGTTTTGTACCGTAATTGTACTTTACAAAACTATATCCATGCGTGACGTCTATAGTTTCAACTAAATGAATTTGTTTACGCGACACAGTATAAATATCTGTCAAACCCTGTATGTCTCGGCACCGATCCTAAACTTGTACGATAAAGCTAACAGTTATCGGCTAGCTTCACAAACGGTAGGTACCACGATCAAATCCTGCGCCTGTCAAGTACACTTTTAGTAAATCTACTAAACCATCTGCTCGTCTCTCTCTAGATAGCACAGGCAGCCATGGCTCTATCACCCTCTTAAACTTTCCGTGACTGCGACAAGTGTGGGAGCTGAAGAGAGAGACTGCCTCAGCTTCTTTTCTCTAATTAATTTAGACCTAATAAATACTAAAAAAAACCATTAATTTCTACACTCCCCTTATTTTCTAGTCACCTTTTAATTTCAGACCACACGTCTCCCTGCAAAAATTAAGCTTAGGGGAAGGCACAATTTGGTCATCATATCTGCTATCGTTTCACAATGTGGTCTATATTCTAAACTGATTATTCTGTCTTCTACCTTCTCCCTAACAAAGCTAAGTCTAATGTCCATGTGTTTTGCTTTAAAATGGTGCTTACGATTGGCAGAAATGGTAATAGCTGCCTGATTCTCACAAAATACTTTCTGAACACCACTCTTAAGATGACCAAGTTCACCTAGCAAGGACTTGACCCACATTAATTCTTTTATAGCAGAGCAAGAGGCCATGTACTCAACCTCCATGGTGGACTGAGCAATGGCCTTTTGCTGCTTGCTGCTCCAACAGCAAACCCTGTTACCGACATACAATACATACCCAGACGTGCATCTCCTCATAGGAGCATCCCCGTAGCTGACATCACTCCAAGTGGTGATGTCAGTATTGTTCCCACTAAAATGCAACCATAGATCTCTAGTCCCTATGAGATATCTAAGGACTCTCTTAGCTGCCTCCCAATCTTTCTTAGTGGGAGCATTCAGACTCCTACTTAGTACTCCTACTGCTGCGGCTATGTCCGAACAGGTACAATTCATGAAATATATTAGGCTGCCCACTTCTTGTCTATAAGGGATGGTCTGCATAAACCTTTTCTCTTCCAGTCCTATCTCATCATCCAAGATTATAACTCCCGCTTCCACACTCACCTCACTTCCCTTCTTTTGTTCCATAGGAGTGTTCAACTATTAGCCTTGTCCATGTGGAATTTTTCTAATATGTTTCCAATGGCCTTTTTTTGAGTTAATATAATTATCTTTCTATCTCTGTCTCTCTCTATACCTGAATTCCCAAATATATCTTGCTTCTCCCGTATCTTTCATCTCAAATCTTCCTCTTAGATCACTTTTCAACTTATTTACTTTATCCATAGATTTATATATAACGAGCAAACCATCAAATAAATTGCAATAAAAATAATTCCTTCCTCATCTTCAAATTAATAAATTGAGTGATGTGAGCTGATCCGAAAATATCGTAAACCTGTAAGAGACTCATCGAGCTTCTTGTTCTATTGCCGGGGCGCTTGTTTTAGCCCATACAAAGATTTGATTAATCGGTATACCTTGCTCTCCTCCTCTTGCTCCAGAAGTCCTTTGGGATGTCGCATAAATATCTCCTCTTCCAACTCTCCATATAGGAAGGCCGTCTTGATGTCCACCTGACACACTTCCATGTCTTCTGCTGCCAAACTGAGAAGTATCCGAACATAAGGAAACCTGATGACCGGAGCAAAATTCTCTGCGTAGTCAATTCCCTCTTTCTGGATAAGTCACTTCGCCACTAACCGAGCCTTGTAGCGCTCAATGGTGTTATCCGTGTTGAGTTTAAATTTGAATACCCACTTACACCCGATTGGCTTCCTATTAGGGGGAGAGTCCACCAATTCCCACGTATTCGCTGCCATAATCGAAGCCATCTCCTCATTAATGGTTGTCTTCCACCGGAACCTCTTGTTGTTATAAAACCACAGTTGCAGAAGGAAGACCAAGAGTAGTAGTGGTAGTAGACATGTTAAACAGCAAAAGCAATCAAACACCTACTCAACCGCCAACTTTCAGCTTACACAAAATATGACTCAAAAGGCCAACATGCCTCAAATTTCTCACAATGATACAAAGTAGAGTAAAATTACAATTCCCAAAATTGCATCCCAAATGACCAAGTAAACCATAAGATATGACTTTTGGAAGTTTCCCAAAAACTGTCCTTAAAATGTCATAATCCCAAAACTGGATGATACAGTTTTTCCTAAGTCCGAAAATATATACTCACAGTGTGTATCTACTGCTTCATATAAGCTTGACATTTTGTGGACCAATGGAGGTCACAGAATTTCACCTAGCTTACGACAAAGTATCCAACCTGTACTTTACTGTACCTAGAGTAGCTCCAAAGACCTAATTATTATTTTCTAGCAAACTAAATAATGAAACATTAAATTTTAATACACCAAACTACAAAACTCTGTTATTCAAATATATTTAGATAACGAACGATACAAAAATATTCCAGGTGCTTAGTCGTTGTGATCGCTAAAGTCTAGCCGACTCTCGTAGTGTAATACGAGGCACCTGAGTGCTTCGTCACTTGTGGTCCCACGTGAATCACGCCTCGTCACGTTGTGGTCCCATGTAAATCACGCCTCGTCGTTTGCGGTCCCACGGCAATCATAATTGTGGTCTTAGGTGAATCGCGTCTGTCGACGTGTCTTTAAATTAATGATCATAATTCACTTTCGAAATATCTGGACGTCTCTATTTAATGATCATAAAAATATTCCGTACCATATAATTCCAAAATATATGAATGACTCCAAAAGTAGTCGTACCATATATTTTCCGAGATATCCGGATCATATTCTGTCTATCTCATTTGGCGATTCCAATTGTCTGTTGAGTGACGCGGTCAACGTCACTCCCTAAAATTTGTAGAGGTACAATACACTCTATTGTACTTTGCCTACTGCAACACTAATAAAGGTATGTTTTGTATACCACTTCTTATAAACTATTTTAAGTCTACTCTATTTACTAACTAAAGATTTCAAATCTCAACACTCATCAAAATCTTTAGACTCAGTTACTCACTTAGTCCAACAGCTTCACTTCAAATCTGCAACTTAAGAGTAGGAAGGGCTTTTGTTAACATGTCAGCCACCATCTTCTCATTTGGTAAGTAACACAATTTAATGACTTTTGCAAGTACTTTTTCCTTGGCAAAGTGAAGTCCAACATCTATGTGTTTACTTTTAAAATGATGGCTGGGGTTAGAGGCAATGGCAATGGCTCCTTGGTTGTCATACCAAATAGACTGAGGGTTTGTTTGCATGTACCCAAGTTCCTGTAGAATAGACTTGACCTATAGGAGCTCGTTGAGGGCCGAAGATGTTGTCATATATTCAGACTCCATTGTGGATTGAGCTGTAACATTTTCTAATTTGCTACTCCAACAGCAAGTTCCATTTCCAATCTTAAGTACAAAACCAGTTGTAGATTTCCGGCTTGCCATGTCCCAATAGCTGGCATCGCTCCACGTCTGTATTTTCAACTCTCCTCCTTCGAGTACAAGCTTGAGATTTTGAGTACCTGCAAGATATCTCAACACCCTTTTCCCTGCTTCCCAATCTGCCCTTTTAGGATTCTGCAGACTTCTACTGAAGATTCCTACAGCTGCTGCAATGTCGGGTCTCATACAATTCATAAAATATATAAGACTTCTAACTACATGTTTATATGGCTTTGAAGCCATAAACTCTTCCTCCCCTATCTGTAGAATCTCACCAACAATTATGCCTAAATCTGTATCAATTCCTTCCAATTTCTGCCTAAATTCTATGGGAGTTACGCATCTTTTCACATCTTTCATTTCAAATCTTTCTAGCATGTTACCTATTGCTTCTTTCTGAGTCAACATAATCAGCCTCTTGTTTGTGTCTTTTTCTACCTGTATTCCTAAGATGTATTTGGCCTCACGGAGGTCTTTCATCTCGAACCTAGACCTTAAAGCCGCTTTAATGCGGTTTATTTCATCCATTGACTTACTTATTAATAATAGATGATCCACATATACAGCAATGTAAATTACCCCATCCTCTCCTTGTAGAACATATACAGAATGACTTAAGCTAATTCTCTGAAAACCTAGCCCAGTCAAAAATTCATCTAACTTCAAATTCCACTAAAACGAGGATTGTTTTAGCCCATACAAAGATTTCATCAATTTACACACTAATTTTCCTTTCCCTTTTCAACAAACATTTCAGGTTGTTTCATATAAATTGTTTTTTCTAACTTTCTATGCAAGAAAGTAATTTTAACATCCATTTGATGTATTTCTAATTCTCTATAGCCGCTAGACTTAGCAAAACTCTGACAGTGGGAAATCTAACAACTGGGGAGAAGGTTTTCTCAAAGTCAATACCTTCTTTTTTATTATATCCTTTGGCCAATAGTTTGGCCTTATACCTTTCGATGGTGTTTTCCGGGTTCGGCTTCACCTTGAATACCCATTAGCTGCTGATGGCTTTCTTGCCCGTAGGAAGATCCACCAGCTCCCATGTCTGTGCCTCCATAATAGACTTTATTTAATCGTTTGACGCCTCGATCCACTGATTTCTTTCAAGTGATAAGAAGGCCTCCTTGATCGTTAGAGGATCCTCTGTAGCTGCAGAAAAAATAAAGTGAGAGTTTACTTGCAGGCGGTTGCTATATCTCTTTCCCTCGGAAATTTTGAGGTAGAGATTGTCGGCAACCTCTGATTTCTCTGTTTAGTTTGAACCGTAATTTGATTTAGTACAGAATGTGTAGTAGTTCCTTCCACTTGAAGTGTAGCTTGTGGTGAAGCATCTTGTTAAGGCACCAGAGGAACTAAAGAAAGAGGTGTTCCATTTGCTGGTGGAAAGTAGACTCGATGCGTATGGTGAAAAATGACATATTTTTGCTTTTCCTTTGCCCGTTAATCTGGCACTTTAAACAGGTCAACCGAATCCTGTTCATTTTTAATCTGGATATTTCTAGAAACAATCACTTAATTGTTTCTCAAGTAAAAAAACTCTATATCCTTTCGCATTATCATCATACCCCATGAAAATCCCAAGAAAGCCTTTAGGCTCCATTTTCCATCTATCTTGTGAAGTATCTAAAATAAACCACTTATTGCCAAAGATTTTAAAGTGACTAACATAAGGTTTGTGTAGTGCTAACAGACCTAGAGGCAATTCTATTTTTTATATTAACAGCACAGTTAAGTGCTTTAGCCCAGAATTCCAAATCTAGCCGTTTATCTGCAAGCATGGACCGGGCACTCTCTCTCACTGTCCTATTTAATTTCTCAGAAAAACCATTTTATTCCGGTGTATATGGAACTCTAAGATTGTGACTGATACCTTCCTGAAAGAGAAATTCTTCGAATTCCTTCGATGTGTATTCTCCCCTTTTGTCCGATCTTATCGCTAATATTGGAACTCCATGAAGCTTTTCCACCCACGCTTTGTAGTGTTTGAAGTGAGTAAACACTTCACTCTTATGTTGCATGAAGTAAACTTTGGTGTACCTCGAGTATTTATTTATAAATGTGACCATATAGTGGACGCCTCTTGCCGACGCCACTTGTGAAGGACCGATAACATCAAAATGTGTTGTTCTTTGGTCTACAATAGACCGCAGAAAGCGACCCAAACTATCAACCAAAAAGCTAAGCAAATTTGCTCTAATTAACAATCATTTGAAATGAATGCCCTCTACATAACAGAATGCATTCCCAAATGCATTACCATAAATCCCCATCAGACACACCAAAGGTCTCTCAACAAGACACAACACCGATCAGACACACCATAGGTCTGCAAACCTGCGACCATTTCACACAGACCAAACACCAATGGGTTTGCAAATCTGTGGAAAACCTAGGACCACCCTAGGCCAAATGCATACACAGATGCATTTAACAACAAGACAAATACATGCACAATGCATGAGAACAAACATAAGATTAACATATATAAAATAATAATTAATGAATGCCATCCCACATAACCAAATGTACAATCAGATAATTGAATGTATCACTTAAATGCATGACCTAATCGGCAACCCTAAATTACTACATCTTTGGTCCCTACTTTTCTAACCAACATTGATTATATCGCTAACAAAGCTCATAGCTATATATACAATTGTAAGCTGTCAGCCATTCACGTAACAGTCACTAAGTCCTATGTAGGCGTAACAAACTACTACTACGAGTAATTAAGTCGTAAGCGTACACTTGAGAGTTAAACAATCAGAAGCGTACACTTGTCAACAAGTACGACACAACACACACACTAATTAAACTTTTGAAACCTTAAACCAGTTAATAAAAAATCACACAATATAAAACATTTGTAAAATAGCGGCGGACGTCGTCCGCCGTCAAATGTAGCACAATCCACTTGCCGATATGATGTCGTACTTTCCAAAATCATTTCAGTACAAAAACCGCGTCCACTTTATTAAATACGACTTTTCATGTTTAGAATACACGTCATTTTGCCAAACTCGCCGCCCGTCGCAAATAAGGTACACCTATCCAAAATAGATGCGCCATACCGGCGGCGTCCCTTTTTCATTAATGCGCCTATCACATTATGTTTCGTACGGTCGGCGTACATTTTCACACACTTCGAATATTTCAAGTCGGATCGCTTCGCGATCCGCCGTCCATTTATATTACGCATTCCGCGCCACTCAAACAATCCTTTACGTCCTTTTAAATTTATCCGTACATTTACTCCCCCAATCAATGAAAACATGCAAGCCTCCACGTTACACTTGGTGAACATGTATGCACTAAAAACCGCGTACACACGAAACATCGCCTTTACACAAATTGTTATGGTTGTTATGGTTGCTCTGATCGATCAGCGCAGCTGCAATATTAGAGCAGCCCAGCTGCGATGTCAAACTAGAGCAACATGGCAGCATAACAACGTGATATAGAGAGGACTAAAGTTTTCCGAAAACAACATAATGTATTAGTTGCAGAACTCTTTCCGATCTGTGGTCTGTTTTTGTGGAAATGGCAATCTGTGGATCTTGCCTAGTGAACAACCATCACATGATTTTATAGGATGATATGTGAGAGAAATTCCATCAAATTTTCCCGAATTCACCATTTTCTTTAGACTATCATAATTCATATGTCCTAATCTCTTATGCCACAACTCATTATCAGATTGGACATTGGAGTAGGGAACATCATTTTCCTTATATGCAGCCGTGTCTATCCGGTACATTTTGCTAGCATCTATAGTTCCTGTTACTGCTACTTTTCCTTTTTTGCTAACAACCTGTCTACCTCCTTTCAGAATGACTTTAAAGCCTTTGCTTTCCACTAATGATGTAGAGAAAAGATTATTTTTAAAGTCTACAACATACAAAACAGTTGGATGAGTTCTCTCTACCGACTTTCCCCCCACATCTACCATTAAAGATACATCCCCCTGAGCTGAGGTTTGAACACTCATCCCACAAGCATAGTACATACTCATTGGAGACGTTTGCAACAGATTTGTAAAAGCCGCCTTGTTCCGACACATGTGGGCTGATGCTCACGTGTCCATGATCCATCCTGCATCCTAAGCACCCTCATTTGCTGCCGCCATAACAAATAACTCCGCTTCCTTTTGCTCATTGAAGCTCAAATACTCATCTGCATCAGTTGCAGAAGCTGAAAAGATAGCATTTCCACGAGTAGGATTTCCAAAAAAACCTCTGTGATATTGGCTTTGCTGCCAACCCGACCTGTATAAACTTGTCTCATTAGCTATAAACGTGTCTCATTAGCCTTTTTTAGCTTAGGAAAATACCTGTATCCATGACCCTTCTCAGTACAATAGAAATAAGCAGTACATGATTCTCTATTTGGCCTCTAATTAAACTGATTAACTAATTGTGATTCTGGTTAAACTGATTCCTACTCTAATTAAACTGAGCTCTTTCGGCAAAGTCTATTGCAAAAGCTTCACCCTTTCTTTCCCTCTCAAGGATTTTAGTATTAGACTCTTCCTCCAATATAAGATTATAAGCTAATTGAAACGACCAACTAGCTTTATCATGAATCTTTAACTGAGCAGACACACTTTTCATGCTACAACGAAGTCCTCTAATATGCAAAGCTGCCTGCTGAAACTCAAGAAATGACCCCCCAGTAGAAGAGTGTGCATTAATAAGTGCACGAAAGTTGTCACAATACTCGACCATAGTTCCCCCCGAGTATTTATACCCCCAAATTTTTCCAGCAACGAAGAGCTCCTCTTGGACATTCGCTTTCTCAAAAGCGGATTTCAGTGATGTCCAAATCTCCTTCGCTTTCTTCATTTTCAATTGAAACATGACCCGATTTTTAAAAATACAAAGAGTTAGATTGTTTCTTGCAATTGATTTTTTTTTCGCCCAACTTGGATCTGTTTTATCAAAGGAGCCATCCAAGACCCCCGGTAAGTCAGCATATTCAAACGAAGATTCAACCATCGCAGCCCACTACGCATACTTTTGGCCATTGAAGATAGGAATTCTTGTCGAAAGGCCCATAACCTGTTTATCTACAACCACAGTTGCAGGAGGAGGACCAGCTGTAGTAGTGGAAGAAGACATGGAAAACAACAAAAGCTATCAAGCACCTACTCAACAACCACCTTTCAGCTTACACAAAATATGACTTAAAAGGCCAGCATGCCTCAAATTTCTCACATTGATACAAAACAGAGTAAACAGACAATTTCCAAAATTGTAGCCCAAATGCCTTAGTAAACCATAAGATATGACTTTTTGAAGTTTCACAAAAATTGCCCTTAAAATGTCATAATCCCAAAACTGGATGATACAATTTTTCCTAAGTCCGAAAATATATACTCACAGTGTGTATCTACTGTTCACACTAATTCGGGTGGTCATACTACAGTACTATCCTGACTTACGACAAACTACACAGCCTGTACGTCATTGTACTACGAGTACCTCCAAAACCCTAATTACTACCTGCCGCTAAATGAACAGTGAAACGCTAAATTCTAATTCACTAAATGCCAACAATGTGTTTCTCCATATATTTACAAATTATGTCCGTACAATTTATGTTGCCGATGCTTAGTCAACATGAATCACAAAATCCAGATAAATGTTGATTCCGTCGTACGAACATCCTAAGCGTGTAAGGCGCACTTACTCAATGTGGTCCCCACTTTGATCGCGTACGTCAAATAAGTTCGTATCGTCGTCCTAGATTTGATCGCTCACAATTTCCTCCCAGATGTTCGGATTAGTCTTTGTTCGTCCGATTCGTTGAATTTGCCCGTACGATTTGCGACACGCGTATGTAGGTGTTGGTCGCCACTCCGAAATATTTGCGTCATCTCCAATCGTCGACATGTGTCTCTGCAAGTACAGTACGCTTCTACTGTCTATCTGCTACTGTCACAATATTAAAGGTAAGTATTAAAACTATCACAGACAAAAAAATATTCCAAGTACTTAGTCTCCTTTCACAGCTCTACCTACTGAGATAAAGATTTCAAATTACAACACCTCTCAGGATATTTTATTGCCTCACCATAAGTTTGGGGTTCATCGGGATGAGACTGTTTGGTTACCATGTTGTTAACTTGTTTCTCCTGCAGTCTTTTGTTGCTTCTCCTTCCACCCTCAAATTGATATGCCGCAATGGATGGCTCTCGTGGATTCTTTCGAATAGTTTCGACTTCTCCCCTATTCCTTGATTCCAGGTCTATTTCCACCACGTCTTCCGCTTCGGTTGGAGTTGGCACTAGGGGTTCCACTGCTAAATCCTCCTCCATTTGATTTGAACCTGCAAGGTCATCATCTTCTCAAAACTTGGATAGTTAGGAAGCTCAAAGTCATCAAAATTTTCCGAATCTAAACTAATTTTGACTGTCTTTGTATGCTTAAAGAGATCTATTGATATCCCTTCATCCATGACCACTAGATGCTTTCAAGGATTATATCTTTTCTCTTCAGATCATAGACTCTATATCCTTTCATATCTTCATCATATCCTTGCAGATATCCTGGTTTTCCTTTTGGATCCAACTTCTAATTTGACTGATCTGTGTGAAGGCTGAATACTTGACTACCAAAAACCTTTCAGTGTGAAACATTTGGTTTTCGACCGGTCCATCTCTCATAAGGAGTTTGGCCTTTTACTGCCGAAATAAGAACTTTTTTCTTGAGATAATTTGCACAATTCATAGCTTCGTCCCAAAATCTCTTTCCTATCTTCTTATATGAGAGCATACTCTTGGCACTATCACTTAGTGTTCTATTTAACCTCTCGGCTACACCATTCTGCTGAAGAGTTTCGGGAACTGTCTTTTGGTGTTGCACTCCATCTTCTCCCCCAGAAAATCCTCAAACTGATTGGAGGTATACTCTTCCCCATTATCACTCCTTACTCTCTTAATAGAGGTTTCATGGAGTTTCTCACTCCATGCCTTAAATTCTTTAAAAACCTTTGGGGTCTATAGTTTTAGCTTAATGAATTTGTTTATGCGTCACAGTTTAAATATCTGTCAAACCCTATATATCTCGGAACCGCTCGTAGACTTGTAGGATAAAGCTAACCGGTACCGACTAGCTTCACACACGGTAGGTACCGGGATCAAATTTTGCGTCTGCGAATTACCCTTTTAGTAAATTTACTAAACCATTTGCTCGTCTCTCTCTAGATAGCACTGGCAGCCATGGCACCATCTCCCTCTTCAACCTTCAGTGATTGCGACAAGTGTGGGAGCTAAAGAGAGGAGTTAGAGGCAAAATGCCTCCGCTTCTTTTCTGCAAGTATTTTAGACCTAGAAAATACTAAAAAGAACCATTAATTTCTACAATATATATACATATATATGTGTGTGCGTGTGTGTTTGTTATTTATATCATATATAGTGTATATTATATGTTATAAATATTGTATTACATTATATTATACTATCATTTATATTGTATCTCATTGTATAATGTTATGTTGTATTGTATTGTAATGTCTATTTAATGTTGCGTATATTTAACTGGATTTTACTTTAATTCGACTAAATAGACTAATAAACAGACTGATTAAAATAATAGTACAGGTAATGGTGATTAGACGACCTAAGTGGTAAACTGTGATAAAATTATAATCGTATCAAGCGATGGGGTGGAGTAATAATAGGGTAACGCCAACATTATGTTTTTTTAGTGTTTTGCTCATTATTTTTTTAAGGGTGGAATAATTGGTTGTTTTTACATAAAATAATAGAGGTAATGGGCGGTTTAAACGCACGATGAAACGCCGGGCCAATGATATATGCGCACGGAACGAATGCTATTTTTTTTGTAATGCGTTAACCGACTTTGACTTCAGTTTAAAGTAAAAATACGAAAAACTCAAACACATTTAATCGTTGTTTTTCAAATCGTGCGATTTTTTCAAATTTTCCGATTTCTATGTATAATTCGTGACTATTGAAAAAATAGCAAAAAATCGCGATGTACTTTCTATCTGGTAAACTGAACGACCAATTTATGTGAAAAGTACAGTAGTTCCCGTAAATTATACGGTTTTTACAAAAATGTACAAAATTTGTCGAAAATATACGTCGCATTTTTTAGTACTTTCTGTCCAATAAACTGAACAGAAATTTCACGGAACATGTACGTAATTTTATCTAAAATGTACGGACATTTTTGAAAAGAGATGTTGAAATTTCACACTTTTCGCGCGCTGTAAGTTTGAAAACTGTACGAACGTCTTCTTCATTTTTTTTTTTAAAAAGCCGCCATGGAATGTTGAAAACTTTGACAAAATTTTTGCATCGGCCGACATTTGAACCTGCCACTATGCCATTTCGCTGTAACCTAGAGTACAATTGTTTGCTACAATTCGATGAGGAAATTCAGATACACGCGGAGAGTGTGATACATATCTATATATTTAAAATTGTTTAGCGCTCATTTAATGGAAAGCTTACAAACTGCGCTCTATGTAAAATTCATGTTTTTTACATGTACGGAATAGTACGGAACAAAATTAATTATCGATTTTAACGATTTTCTCAAATCGTTCAATGCGTTCATTAAGTGTAATTCGTCGCGATTGAATCGTTCGCACTAAACGGTTTGAACAACTATGCATTTAATCAAAAATGAAAAAGAATACGACACCAGACAATCGAAACGAAACTTACAACAGCGACGATCCTGCCTCGTCGCTAAAAAAGTGAACCAAGCAACCAGCAATCAGAGACAAGGCTGCCATTTCCGTACCCTTTTCCGTACATCACATCCGTACACGAAAGCTACTAATTTTACGAAAATTTCAAAAACTGAAAAAATTAACGCATTTAAAAAAAAAGGAAAAATCCGTACGCTTAGTACCTCTATGCATGAAATTGAAGCGCTTTAAAAAATTGAAGCGCTTTAAAAAATTGAAGCACTTCAACATCGGCCGTCGCTGAACGGCCTATTTATCCGTTTGCGTCCTCCCGCGAGACGTGGTACACCGCCAGCTAAGACAGGTATACCCGGCCCGGTGGCGTCTTCGCGGGCCAATTCGAAATGTGTCCAACCGGCCTCCGCGGGAGTCTCCGCGGGGGTTATCCTGCGGCCGGCTTTACTCTCCTCGACCCTCCGCGAATCTCCTCGTTTCGGCCGGTACCGGCCGTCCACTCTCCGCGCGAAGCAGCATTCCGTGTCTTGTCACCGGTGGGTCTCACCTCTCACGGCACATTTCGTACGGTGGAGCCAATGCAAACGATACCCAGCCAGTGGGCGAGACATGTACGAAGCCAAACCTACTGTACTTGTGAAATCTTCACTGCAGATTTGACAATGGCACGATTGGCCGTACTTGTACAATCTGGAAACGTGTCGCCTCCTTAAAATACGTCGCGGGTGAGTCGATATGGTACACCATTCTTATGGAGGAAGCGACAATGATATCCGCCGACCTTTATATCATACTTTCAGATAGTCAACTTAAAATATTGTCAGCTTTAGAATCTACCCGTTTTATGCCACCATATATATATTCTCGTAGTGATGTGTATCGGGTAGTTCCTGTCGAGATATCGGATGTCGAAGAGTGAGGGGTCTCGATAAATCTCTTCGTGGTCCATCAAAAACTTGTCTCCGATATATCGGTGGGGATGTCCGTACCGTAGGAGGGAACTGCAGTCCTGAAATAAAGTACGATCAGAGTACGGAGTTATCACGATGGGGTGGGGGGATTCAAACATTTCCAAGTCAGTACACCGTGAATCGCTTTTACCGTTATGAAATAATTAGGGTTGAAGAACAATTAGAGTTATTAACACTATTTGGGAATTTGGGGATTTTCAAGGAAATCATGGACTCTAATTGGAATTTGGGGTTTTCCAAAATAGAATTAATAATTCTATTTGAGAATTTTGGTCAAACATTTGGGGCGCTGAAATAGCGTTAAGAACGCTAATAGCTATTCACGGTGTACATTGCGAATCGCTATTAGCGTTATAAAATAATTAGGGTTAAAAATCAATTAGCGTTATTAACGCTCATTTGGGATAAATGAACTCTAATTTATCAATTACTCTAATTTGGGTACATTTTTCCCATAGTGTAGCAGGTATACCTTGTGTTCACATAGTTGGCGTTTGAACATGTGAGAACAAGTTTGTGGGATTTTCCACCACCTTTATCACTAAGAATCAAATATTTTTGTGTCGACGCACTCACTTTCTGGTGTGGACGCCTTTAGGTGACACACTTTTTGTACAATTTTACAAAATAACGAGCAGTTTTAGTACGGACTAACGCATTTCGTACACCACAATATTTTAAAACTGTCCAAATTTGAGTTATTTATGCTAATTCGACAGAACCTAAATTAACGTAAAAAAGCATTTAGAGTAATTAACTATATTTTGGGTTCGAGGGTCAAAAATTGGGGGCACTTCATTGACATTATTAACGCTAATAACGATTCACAATGTACATTCCGTTCAAAAGTACGGAGTTATCTCTATAATTGTCGTACAAGTGTTTATCGGTAATTCACCGCAATGAGAGGTCGCAATCGAGTACCCGAATCCATACCCAATCCGTAACCGCGCGTCGGATCCGAAACGGGTTCGGGTGCCAAATTTTGGGGAACGGTTGGATTCGGCCGGGTGATATAAAAATAAATAACAAATTCGGGTACGTCCGGGTAAACAAAAAACGAAAAAAATTGAAGGTTTCGTAGGTACGTTCCACTACAATACACCGCGAATCGTTATTAGCGTAAAGGTTTTTTTCGCCACTTAAAACATCTTTTCTCCTAACACACTTGTTGGATTTTCAAATTGAGACCGCCAATGGCAAGCCGAAAATGGTACCTTTTAGTCGCCACCGTCATATCCACAATCCAACAAGTGTGTACGGAGAAAAGATGAAGTGGCGAAAAAAAACGTTTACGCTAATAACGATTCGCGGTGTGTACTGTAGTGTCCATACTTTACACCATTATTGAACTTTATACTTTTGGTATTGCGGAAGGTATGAGGGAGATGTAATGTTAATTTTACAGATATTCCTATAGGGGCAAGTACGGGTAGTTGATAAAAATCCATTTTCAGTTAACTATTTTTTTTTGTGAACACGTATCGGGTACTGGTAACAATTTAGGAGCGTGGAATATTTTTGCCTGATTACGGGTGTTCAGATTTTAAAAAGCAAAATATGTCGGATTCAGGTATCGAAAATTTTTACTTTTGCGATCTTTGACCGCAATGAACAAGTCGCAAAAGTCAAAATTTTAGATACCCAAAAATCGACAATTTTTTTTTTCAAAATCAAAGTATGTGACATCCGACCGGGTTATATCACGATCTAAAATTGTTTCCTGTTACCCGATACGCATTTGCAAAAATAAAAGTTAACCGAAACTTGATTTTTTGCAACTACCCGTACCCGAATAAGAACAAAATTAATCGTACATCTCCCTCATACCTTCCACGATACCAGGAATAAAAAGAACAATAATGTTGGATAGTATGGACAGTATAAAACCTTCATTTTTTTTGGTTTTTTGCTTACTTGACCGTACCAGCTTTTTTTCTCTTTTGTGAATCACCCGCTTGAATCTGCCCGGCCTGCCAAATTTGGCACCCTATTCGTTCCGGATCCGACGCGTGCGGTCGGGTGACGGTCGGATACGATTTTGGGTAACTGTTTGTGACCTCTGCAGTAATGTAAAAAAGTAAAATTTTAGTTTGCGGGACCTTTTTGGCACTTGTTGTAAATGTGTTTTTTCTAGCTTATCAAACTTTGTAGAAACGTAAAATGTTTATTTCAGTTGATTTTTTAGAAATTCAAACTCGCGTAATGAGTTTGCTTATAGTTTTGTTCTTTTCGGCCCATTATATGTTTTTGTTTTGTTTGTTTTTTTACTTTATTTAGTAGAAGCCCTTAAATCGCATAACTTGCTTTTTTATTTGTTAAAAAAAGACATGTAACCTTTAATGATGTTGAAGTTAATGTTTGTTGTAACCTATTTCACAAAATGTTCATTTTAATTAGTATTCACCAAAGAAATTATTTAATACATGTCGCCTATTTTGTTTTTCTCATTATGTTGGATATCCTGTACACACACATTAATTCTATATATATATATATATATATGATTTTATATTCATTAATTTTATCGACAATTACGTTAGGTTAAAATGTTTTAGTTAAATTTTTTGGTTTATATAACAAACTATAACTTAACACAAACCAAATATAGTTTCTCTATTATGGTCGATTAAAAATGTAGCCGTTGTATTTGTCAAACTTAATAGGCTTGAAACCTTGTATGATAGAAAAACGATAACATCGATCGCGGGAGTAGAATTTGTTTTATTTTTCATTGTTTGATACAATAAAACAAAATAAAAGCAACGACTAACTATTCTCATTCTTTATTTGGGTTTTTTTTTTAAATGCCTTTTGCCGAATATATAATCGGATAGCCAATGAATTTTTCTTTATATTTGTGATTCATTTATATTGCCCAATTATATCAATATATTTAATTGAGCAACATTAAAACGTATTGACGATGGGGACCAAAAAATATAGTAATTAAAACAGTCTTTTAAGGACCAACCAACCAGCAGCAAATTGAGTGATTAACTACTCTATTTTAAGTAGCAGCGTATCGAGGAGATTGACGATATAGGCGTAATCGTAACCTAGTGACAATGGGGTGGGACTGGGGAGCACGTTTGTTTTTTTATTTTGTTTATTTTGGGAAGCCTTCGTGCATTGGTTTTTTTGTTTTTTTTGTTTTAGGGCATGGTTACATCAGGAGGTCTCTGTAATAGTACGGACAGCAAAATTTCTGTATTACAGAGGCCTCGGTTACATCGCGTATCGTCTGTAAATAAGCTTTTACATACGTGTTCCGACTTGAATGGCTCCACGTAAGTCGACGATCAAATCTAAAAATCGCAAAAGATTTGAAAACCGACCATTTTCGTATGCAAATCCGTACTTGCGTATTTCGTGCTTGTACTTCGCAAGTGTACCACGTCAATGTACCTGAGATCTCTACACTCTGCTGACTTTCAGAATAAACCGTATTTCTTTCGCAAAGCACGGTCATCTTGTCCGAAGGCACGTGACTTCGGGGCGTGTGAAAATTTCATTTTCATCGACGCACGTCTATCGTCCAGGTGTAGCGATTGACTGCTTCTTGGTGAACCCACCTCCGCGAGGTGGGTTTATTATAACTCAAAGGCAATAGACGGTACTTCAGATGAAGACCAAAATCTAATCGGACGGTCGACGTCTTCTCCCGATACTTGGAGAATCGTAATCTTGTTTTCGAATGTTGTTTCAAGAAACTCACGAAAATATGGTACGGCATGGTACGGGCAAGTACAAAATTTTGTATTAAACGTCACTTTTCGTCTGATGTAACCATGCCTTTAATTGCGCTTTGACCTCGCCCGCCGCGAAAGCTCCTATTTATTCCGTTTGCGTCCTCCCGAGAGGCGTGGTACACCGCCAGCTAAGAACGGTGTACCCGGCCCAGTGGCGTCTTCGCGGGCCAATTGGAAATGTGTCCAACCGGCCTTCGCGGGAGTCTCAGCGGGGGTTTATCCTGCGGCCGGCGTTACTCTCCTCGACCCTCCGCGAGTCTCCTCGTTTCAAACCGCTACAGTACACCGTGAATCGCTATTAGGGTGGCGTTCCATCAGACGAAAAGTGAGGTTCTTTATAGAAATCGGGGCCTCTCCGTACCACACCGTACCTACTATTTTGTTTTTATACTCCAACAACATTACAGAGAATCTTGCCAATATTCTCCAAAGGTCTGGGAGAAAAGAATGACTGTTGGATATATTTTCGCGAAGCATTCGAGTCGCGACACGTAGGATAATGAATATACGTGTCAAGACGGCAACCAACCGAAATCGAAATATTTCGCACATGATATATGCATTCAGAAATTCAACGGAAATCACGAAAATGATCTCGTAACGAACTTTCGTTGGATTTTTTTTGTTACCGGCCATTCTTCACACTATTTGTGGAACCGCTCATTCGTCACGCGAAAAAGCAGAATCCCTAAAAATAATGAGCTGGCGTCTGACAAGCATTTGCAAAGAGTACAAAATTTGTGTGTTACGATACCCCGGTCCACACGTACATGTTATGCAAATGACGATTTCGAGTTGAAGTTGGTCGGTGTAAAAAATATTTGACGATTTTCAAATACGATCTTATGTTACGTAGAACCACTCTTATTTGTACACGTGGATTACAGACTGCGCGCGATAGTACACTGATCAAAATGTAGCACTCTGTAATGTTGACCGTACGTTTACAGAATTTCCTGATGGAACGCCACCCTTAGCGTAATAAAAAATATAGCGTTATGAAACAATTAGCGTACTTTACGGTAAATTGTGTTTTTTCGGGTACACCATGATACTAATTTATCATGTACTCTAATTGGTAAACTGCTTTGTAAAAAATTTCGGCACATAATATGTCCACACTAAAAAATGTAGATGTATGAAATTGTTCAAATCGTACGCCGTCGCGTTTTTTTGACATCTGCGTATGCCGGAAAAATATATTTTTTGTACTTTTAAATATAAAAATGTACGGAATAGTACTTATCTGACAGCTCGTACACCACACTATTTAAAAGGACACTAAATTACAGTTATGAACCGTATTGAGCGGGGTACCTCAAATAACGTGCAAAAATATTTAGCGTACTTTTTTCTATTTGAGAATTTGCCCCAAAAAAAGGGGTACCCCAATTAGCGTCATGTAGGCTAATAGCGATTCGCGGTGTACTGTACCGGCCGTCCACTCTCCGCGCGAAGCAGCATACCAAATTGTACAAAATCTGTACAGTCCGCCGGAACTATGAAAGTATGCATATGCCATGCCAGGCCAGGAGGGCGGGAGGGACGGCTGCCGCAAAATGGATGGCCCCCGCACGATAGTACGATTTCACACACGTGTGAGGAAAAAATTTAACGCAATACTAAAAGGTAGTCCTTGACCGTCCGATCGACCTTTCTTGGGTAAAAGGTGTAGAAAATGTATTTTTTTTCGTTTTTTAGGTTGGAAAGATTCTGTCAGAAACAATCGTTTTCCTCGCAAAATCTGAAAGTGTTGCGAACTTTACGACGGATAAATTTGTACCCACGTCTACAAACGTCACATTGCAAAGTTCCGATTTCATTTTTCGCACATTGATTGGAACGCTTTGAGAAGTACAGTACTGTACTGTAGTATGACGAACCTTCACTAAAATCCAAAGTAGCTCTTCAAAGCATAGATGTTTCATTCGTACTATGCGCACGGAAAAGTATTTTGAAAAAGAATGCATATGCGCATTATTCAAAATTTCACATTTTTTAAAATGCGTTGACCGACTTTGACTTATTTATAAAATAAAAATACGAAAAATTTCATGAAAAGTACTACTACAACTTAGAGTATGTGCCCATGTATTAAAGTACCTAGCTTTTTATTAGCACGAAGGAGAGTACACCGTGAATCGCTATTAGCGTAATAAAAAATATAGCGTAATGAAAAAATTAGCGTACTTTACGGTAAATTGTGTTTTTTCGGGTACGCCATGATACTAATTTATCATGTACTCTAATTTGTAAACTGCTTTGTAAAAAATTTCGGCACATAATATGTCCACACTAAAACATGTATATGTACGAAATTGTTCAAATCGTACGCCGTCGCGTTTTTTTGACATCTGCGTATGCCGGAAAATATTTACGCAATTATATATTATTATATTTTATGTACTTTTAGATTTGAAAACGTACGAAATAATACAGATCTGACTATCCGTACACCACACTATTTAAAAGGGCACTAAATTACAGTTATGAACCGTATTGAGCGGGATACCTCAAATAACGTGCAAAAACATTTAGCGTACTTTATTCTATTTGAGAATTTGCCCCAAAAAAAGGGGTACCCCAATTAGCGTCATGTACGCTAATACCGATTCACGGTGTACTCTCAATTTTCTTCATTGGCTATCACGCGCATGTACGTAAAAAAAATGCAGATAATGAAATTTACATAGAGGTACCAGACGTACGGATTTTCACTTTTTTAAGAAAATGCGTTAATTTTTTATGATTTTGAAATTTTCGTAAAATTCGTAGCTTTCGTGTAAGGATTTAATGTACGAAAAATGTACGAAATTTTCAAAAAAAGTTTAAAAAGTACACCGTGAATCGATGTAAAAGTTAAGTAATTGATACGCGCTCCCATGTTTTTAGGGTAGCCGCGATACTCAGTGTTCACATATTCGATGCCTGAACATGTGAGAACAAGTTAGCGCGATTTTATTTCGTCTTTATGACTTTGAAATCAAATCTGAGTTCGCTTTTCCGCGCGACGCACTCAATTTTCCCTGTCGACGCCATTAGCTGACACTTATTTTGAACATCTGTACGAAATAATGTGAAATTATAGTACGGAATGACACATTTCGTGCATTACACCACTGTACAGTACTGTAAAGTACTGTACTGCACCTAAAAATATTCGGCATTAGAGTAATTAACGCTAGTTAAACAGTTTCAATATTAACGTAATTATTTTTTTGAGTTAGGGTGACGTTACTTTTACGGTTGAAAATGAGGTTATTGACTGCTGGACTTACTGTTTCAGACAATGCCGTACCAAATTATTATTTTTTGTCGGAAAATCAAAGTTACTGGATGACAAATTTCATTCTCCAAGGTTATGGGCGTAAACCTTGACCGTCGGATGCGTAATCGGATACGCCGTCGGTAAAACCTGCCAGTTTGCAACAAGTGACCTGAAGGAGTTCAATATTAGGAGCGTGAACGAATAGTATTCTGCCTCGTGGAAAAATTAATAAATATCCGCGACGAACGCGCGATTATGTGGCTACACGTGGCATTGGCCATGTGCCTTCCGCCAGCGTGGATGCAAAGCCAGCGGAAGCCGCGAGAAAATCTTTGACGGAAGATATACTAAAAGACAGGTACTTTTATACATGGGCATATACCCTAAGTTGTAGTAGTACTTCTGATTAATTGTTTTTTATTTTCTATTTTATTATGAAGTCAAAGTCGGTCAACGCATTTAAAAAAATTTCCATTTGTTCCGTGCGCATATATCATTATTTTTTTGATGTTTCATGCGTGCTTTTAAAACGCTTGGTACCTCTATGGAAATTTAACTCAAAAAAACTTTACATCAACATTAGTGCCGTTCAACTAGCGTTAATTATTCTAATGTCGAATATTAATAGATAATGTTATGTAAAAATGTGTACGTCCGTACTAAAACTGCTCGTTATTTCGTACAGACAAACAAAATATGTGTCAAAGAATGGCGTCGAAAGGTAAAAATTGAGTGCGTCGCACGGAAAAGCGTACTCAGATTTGATTCCATTCAAAAAGACGAGGGAGAATTTGTCAGTCCGTACTAGAACTGCACATTTTTTTGTACAGACGTACAAAATTAGTGTCAGATAATGGCGTCGACGGGGGGAAATTGAGTGCGTCGCACGGAAAAGACTACTCAAATTTGATTACAAGTCATAAAAGACGAAAGAAAATTGCGAGAACGTGTTCTCGCATATTCAGGCGTCGAACATGTGAACACAAACTATCGCAGCTACCCTAAAAGCATGGGAATCTGTATCGATTTCTTAACTCTAACACCGATTCACGGTGTACTTTTGACCTTTTTTTTATAAATTCCGTACATTCCATCCGTACACGAAAAGTATACGAAATTTACGAAAAGTTCAAAAAACTAGTGTTGTGTATCGGTAAGGATTTGCCGATAACCGATATGGGCCTTTTTTTGGGTATCCGATAATCGATATATTGGTAGGATATATCGACATCGGTCTTATCGCCGATAAGTAGCCGATAATATCGGGTACTTATCAGCGATAGTGCCGATAACGATAACTATCGGCGATATCTATACGGACTGTACAGAATAATGTACGGCCTGAACACTCAACTGTACGTCTTATTCCCCAGACTTGTAAAATCACAGAAAGTACAATAGCCGCCATGAGATCTATATGGTATTGATATGGCCAGTAAAAATGATGTACCTTTCACATCCGACGCCATGGCTTTGTCCCTATATTCCTTGAGATCCACTGGGGACCTGCCACGTGTCAACCTGTCAGCTTTTTTGGCAAAAGCTGCCAAAAGAGCCATTCCGAGATGCCGGCGCTCACGCTGACCCGTCCGCTCTTGTTTACTCAATTCCAAGTCGTCCGTTCGATTCCGGCGGCGTGCAAAATGTTATTTTGCGTCCGTTTTACTTTTGTGTCCGCTGTCCTTTTCCAGTTCCATATTCACCAGTTTTTTAGTAAAATTCCGTGCTTCGCCGTAAAAATTTTGTTCAGTTAACCGATCGACATTTATGTGCTGCGCTATCCGTAATAAGTTGCAGTTAAACGCTAACGGAACAGATTTTTATACGTGGTATGCCACGCTATATAAAGTAAATAAAATAATACCGTATGCTATAAAGTACTATTGTATGCATACTATATGTTTTTTAAGTTATCGCCGATATGGAATTTGTTGGTCCCAGACCGATATATCGGAACCTCTGACCGTTCGATAACCGATAACTATCGGTATTGGTGTTATCGCGATAAGTTTTTTACCGATACACAACACTACAAAAAACCCTAAAAATAATGCATAATCGTAAAAATTTCGAAATTTTAACGAATGAAACATCTACAGTTCAAAGTTACGATCACATGTGTATGTCTGCCCAAAATTTGAAAGAGATAGAGCCAATTACCGCTAAGTACAAGAGAATTTTGAAGTTTGAAGTGAACATTTGAGTTTTTGTCAATTAAAAAAAGAACTTTTTAAAGTGAAGATGACCACGGATATTCTGGCAAAGGTGACGAGTCGCGACAAAATCTTGCCACGCGTCCCATACTCAGTGAAAAAGAAGGTTATGTCTTTCTTTCAGCTCCTGCACCACATCCCGGTACACTACACCGCGAATCGTTATTAGCGTTATGAACTCTATATCGGTGCCCCCAAATTTTGATTCCAAAATCTGAAATAGAATTGATAATACTAAATTTTCCTTTACGTTAATTACGGTTCTAGAGAATTAGCGATCATAACTCTAATTTATGATATAATTGAATAATTCGGTGTACGGACGTGTCAATTCGTACACAATTGTACTTTGTTAAGTACAAAAGTACGAAACATGGATTAAAATAATCGCGATCGCATGTAAAACTACGCTCGGAATAAGCGACTTCATAAGTTCGTACCTGTTTTAGTGTAAAGATATGTGGTGCCGAAATAATTAATCGTGCGGACACCCAAATTAGAGTTATGAAAAAATTGACGCGACAGTGTACGATTTGTTAGATTATTTATTTTTACCTGTTTTACTGTAAAGATCCTTACCAAAATTAGAATTAATGATCAATTAGTATTAAGCATTCTTTTCAAAAAAAACTAAAATCGTAATTAGTATTAATAACGCTAATAATTTTTTAACACTAATAATTAATCAGCGCTAATAACGATTCAAGGTGTACCGAACGGTGCTGCAGCGGTGGGCGAAAGCATGCGCCACAAACAAGGAAGGACCTGAACCAGAAATTCCAACAATCACGTAATAGAAAACGTACGGTGGCCACGCATTGTACTGTACGAATTCCCCCGATTGTACAGCTTCCACGCATGCGCCGACATCCGCTGTCGGCCTTTCGCGAAGCCAATAATGCTGCGTCCAACATTCGCGCACATTCTGACAAGATACCTAACGTAGATTGTCACCGGTGTGGTACACTGCGCATATCGTACGGCGGAGCCAATCCAAATGATACCCAGCCAGTGGGCGAGGCACGTACAAAACCGAACCTACTGGTACTGTACTTGTTAAATCTTCACTGCAGATTTGACAATGGCGCGATTGGCCGTACTTGTACAATCTGGACACGTGTCGCCTAGGTGGACGGGTGAGTCGATATGGTACACTATTCTTACGGAGGAAGAGACAATGGTATCCACCGAGCTTTATATCCTACTTTCGGATAGTCAACTAAAAATATTGTCAGCAATAGAATCTACCCGTTTTATGCAATTGAAAACGTACGGCTGCCACGCATTGTATTGTACGGCTGCCCCCTATTGTACGGCTGCCACGCAAAAGGCCGACATAAGCCAATAATGCTACGTCGGTCGCAGAATCTTGGGTCTTTCAAATTGTGCTGGCGCTGAGCTGTTACGTAGTCAAAGTTGCAGTGTGTCCGTACGATTTTATTTGCAACGCCCCCTATTCTCCGCCAAACTTTCAAAGTGCCTCCTTTGCCGTTCGATAGCCGGTATCGGTACTATCGGGTACCGGAAGTATCGCGATCGGAAATTTCCGATACTCAACAATTGTAGCATAGTATACCGCCCATGGTTATTAGGGTTAAGGAATTGTTGGTGTTAATGTGTAATTATTGACCGCTTATCTTTATTAGTGTTAAATATTTATTAGTGTTATTGCAAAATTAAAATTAACAACACTAATTTAGTGTAAGGAGGCGTGACAGATTGTAGTCCACGTCCTTAAATAATGTTGTTAACTCCATTTTGGGATTTTTGGTAAAAAAAAGTCACGACCGAATTAGTGTTATTAACACTAACAAGTAACAACGATTAGCGGTGCAGTAATTATAATGTGTAATTTTAATCCCAAGTGACGTAGTACGGTATTTGTCCACGGCTCCCTTCAAATAAAGCCAAACGACATCGAGTACTTCTTTTCCTCTTTCCTACTCTTCCCTTCCTTCCTTTCTTTCTTTCTCGTCTCTTCTAATTTGTGTACCTTATCTTTGGCGTCTTTTGGCGAGGCGTTTGCTTGAAATTTCACTATTTTTGCGAAGAAGTTTACGTTTCTGGCCATGTTTACCTTTAATTGATTCTTTTTTGTCGGCACATGCAACAATTGGGATTGCTCTTTTGACTATTGTAAAAATGTAAGAATTTGATTTGGAAGTTAAGATGGAAGGTCCTAAGAAACCTAGAAAAAATGAAAACACGAAGTGTAGGGTTCGCTGTCTAGTTTTTGTAAAATTCATACAATATAGCGTTGAAAAATGCCAAATGTCACACCGTACAAGATTCTACCATACTCGATTTATTTAGAATGAATTTTCTCAATACCTTTCGGTCCACTTATATCTTTGCCTGCAAATCAATATAATTTCAGATCATTTTTACA
>JBBHKE010000447.1:0-300759 GCA_037447655.1 Zygnema cylindricum | reverse complement strand
AGGTTGGCAAGATGGAGTCTCGTCCATTGGTGGATGCCTAAAACGATTTAAACCCAAAAATTATGTTTATTCGTTTTCTGTCAACCGGACAATTAAAACAAGTGGAGCAATATTCTGCTTCTTTGCCAAATGTCCAATCAAATCCGAATATGCACCATTTCCTCCAAAAATGCTGACAATGCAGGTGAAAAAATCATTTACTAAACTAACATTGTGTCTATGACAAGCATTACATGGGTACATGATGGTCCGATCCACACTATTTCCCACCCATGTTGTCTCCTCCTGTTCCCCTCTTGATTTAGCCACTCCCAAATGCTTTCCAAACTAAACTACCTTTGACCATCCATCGCCTCCCTGTAACAGGGTATTTGCCTTCAGCTAAACTTCCTCGAATCTAATCAAGTCTCAAAATTTCCCCCGTCACTGCAAAAAGGAAAGGAAAGAAAAGAAAAGAAACGAAAAAAACTTGAAACAAGGTCCAAAACACTTAACTTACCTTAAGCATTTCTTTTCCAAGGAGATAGCGACCATCCTCAGTAAAATCATCATAAAAATTGAGCAAATGGGCCCGATTGTCTGCCAAAACCTGTGGCCCAAACAATTACACCTTCAGTCCCAATCCACTAAAATTGCTCGCCGTAATTACAGTGGATTTTGTTGGAACATATATATTTGAATGATATTAAGATCAGATGTTGTCCAATAAATCGTGTTTTGCACTAACCAAATTCCCTAGTTTTGCATAATAAACCATCAAATCAACTTTGTTCCAAAAAGGGTGGTCCATACTAAAAACAATAGTTACTATTGATGAAAATCTGGTGATACTTAATGCTTAGGGCTAGAACATCCTTGATAATCCCAATCTTGGCAAAATCTGAAAAGTGTTTCAACATGCAACGTCCCCACGGTACGTCGATAATAAAAATATTCAATAATAAAAACATGGCTGCAAGACATCAAAACATTTTAGCAGTTGGACACATAAGCGGATGCTGATCATGGACATTTGCAATATGTGATACTTGGAATAGAATACCTTGGGCGACATTATCTTTCACCACAAATTAAGAAAGAAAAAAGACGGGGGAGTGCGGTAGAGACCAATTGGGAGAGAAAACAATGATCATGTGAACTTGACAGAATTAAAGAAAAAGGACCCTATTCACTATAGACTGTATACTGACTTTTTCAGAGTATTCACATATTCCAAACTTCAAACCTATAAAACTGGCCGGATATTCGCCATTGAAGTCAGTTATTCCAATGCATCAAAACATGCATCACTTTTCTTGAAATGGCAAATCCTAGTGACTATGTATGTGTAATTACCACAAATGTTATACCAGTGGAAGTTATGTTCCAATGGTTTAAAATATCAAGCAAGTGCTTGTCACTTGAATAACACATCAAAAAACAAGTTCAATATTTAATTCTAATACTACAGATCAACTGTAAATGACAACATAGTCGGTCTTTCTACTTTAAAGTGCCAAACGATAAAAAGTACGTTGAGATATTCTGTCGTGAAATCATTGATTATTTACATAACTACATGGTAAAGTTGTAACAACATGTGGAGATTACAAGGGTAAAAAACTTAAGGTTTAATTTATTTTAGAAACATAATGCTGATAACTGTTAGTAAAATAGTAGGAGTTTCAAGATTTTGACATTCCCCAAGAGTTTTCAATAAGATTCTGTAGGCTAGGCTTGTAATATACTTACAAGTTTGAGGCCATTATATTTCATCGTGACATTGGCAATTTTAAGCCATTTGCCTCTCTATTATATAAATTTTCATACAAAGGAAATTTGTGTCAAAACATTGTTTGACATTTATATTGGCACTTTCGAGTGTATGGCCGATACAATACTGAAACTCATATATTCGCGAATACGAAAGACATTTCCACATGTAGGAAAACTGAAAACCAAAAAACACAAGACTACCCCGTGTATCGATATTAGAGTTAACCGTTTTTTCAGCCTTAAGCTCCTATGCAACTGCTGCAATGGAAAGTTTGGATTATTACCTTCGAATTGGCAGTCCCCATATGCATTGTGTGCACGAAGAAAAGCTAATTTAAGTGGAGTAGAAACACATTAACGTTAACAGCAATACAAGGTGTAGCATAAGCACTACATCAATGTTTGGCGAGTTTGTAACATACAGAATTGAAATGAAATCATACACTACATTTTCATGACATACTTAACTACCAAAACCTGATGATTCGTTGGGTATTGGAAAAATTCACCTGCATCATGAAAAATTCCCACCAATTTCAACTCTTTCTGATCGATACTTCAACTCACTCTTCAATTTAAACCTGCAGTTTTTGTCTCCAAAAGTGCAGTTAAAACAGATCCTTGACGAAGACAACATAATGCCATTTCGGATCGAAAAACTTCTTTCGATGGTAAACTTCACGGATAGCACTGCTGGAAGAAAAACATGTCGAGAACATCGATAGATTCAAAGGAAAACTTCTTTCGATGGTAAACTTCACGGATAGCACTGCTGGAAGAAAAACATGTCGAGAACATCGATAGATTCAAAGGTAGATTTTTTACCACTCTCTCTGAAACGGTGTTATCAATGGTAAACTTCATGGATAGAATCGTCAGGAGAAATCGGTATCGAGAATATCGACATATTTGTAAGTAAACTTTCTACCACTTCCTCCGAAAGCGATAATGACATCACCCACGTTATCCAAATCCTGAACCATATTCTGTGAAGACCTTTCTAAGGAAATTAATCATTTCATGATAAACTGAAAAGCATACGGGTTGTACAAACCTTGCATAAAAAACGCATCAATCCTGCCGTTCGTCCAGCCATAACCAAGTCTTGGGGTGCAATTCCTTGAGCTTGGCCTAAAAAAGAAAAAAACAATGACAGCTGTGAATTTTCATTCTCCATTCCAGATTCTCTCTAAAATAACTCAGAACAAAAACATCCATCATCATCATCATAATAGGTGTTGGATTTTGCTGAAATCATTTCTGTAAGCACATCTGCAAACACCGTCATTCAATGAAAACCAACCTTACACGTTATTTTCTGATCCCCTTTCCTCTAAAGAATTTCAATCTAAATAAGCTAACCACAAGCGTTTACATGCTCTCCCTCCCTTTATGGTAGGAAAACTTACCTCGTGTACTGAGCTCATTTCTTATGCCCAACACAACTCGCAGAACGTTTTGCAGTTTATTAGAAGCCTGGATCTGTAACATATGAATAAAAAACACAACAAAGGTCAACCTTGTGCAATTGCACCACAAACTCTTTAAATACACTCTGCCGCTTGTTTGCACAGTTTTCACTCCTTAATTAGTCTGGCCGCACCAATAATATGGACATGAAATCAGTACAGTTTACATCACCATATAGGCAAAATACGGGTACACATTTTCTTTATTAACTTTTGTAGTCCACCACCCACTTCTGTGCAGAGGAACAATGAGGCCATATCTGTATGTGTTTTATATGTACAGTCTAATAAATGCCAAAAGGAAAACCATTTTTCTTACAATGTTTCAATTCAGGCCTGTTTTGTAGCTTTTCATCCATATATATCACATCATACATAGCTTAAAATTGTAACAATAACCTTTTTCAGAAAATAATCATCAGGTGCTGGGACTAATAATTGCCATTGAACAACCCACCACTAGTAGAAACAACTTTTTGTCCTTACAAAAATAAAAAAGGCCCAATTTCATCGTTACGTTTTTGATTCCATTGTCGAAAAAACAACCCTCAAACTGGTAAAAGACTAAAAAAACCGATGCTCGAGAAAAAAGTATTCCTACCTTTTCAGACAAAAGTATGACATTGCTAATTTTCTCCTCCAATGGATCCACCTGCAACCAAAAATAAATATTGGAAAAAAAAAACAGATTATAAAACACTCCTACTTGATTTTAAACAAATGTATCCATTTGACTTTCCTAAGAATGTATCCATTTCCTATAAAAGATTCAATTCGTAGAAATTAGCTCTTGACCTAACAGTGACTCTTATATCTTATATAAAAAATCTACATACGGATCCTACAATCTAAAAATGAACTTAAAACTCAATCTGGACTCAATCTACGTCTCGAACTAAACGAATCTACCTTTTACTTCACGGCTAATCTAAGCTCGCTGTAAGCCTTTTTTTTATTTTCCTCGCACAAAGATGCATTCAGTCCAGAATCAACGGCACGAAAAAACGTTTCTTGCCCCCAAAAAAAAAAAGTGAAAACGTTTGCTTACCCTATCATGAATAGATGATCGAAATCTGAGCATGTGAAGTTTTCTCTCCAACCGTGGAATTGGAAGAAGGGCAGACCAGAGCTAAAAAGAAAAAAAAAAAAAAACAACAACAACAAAAAAAGTGGCAATCGCTTGTCAGAAATAGTTTTCACAAGGCAAAAGGGGGAAAGGGAAACACTTACACTATATCATAGTCAGAACTGGATTTCCCTTCTCCTTTCGTAACAAACCGATTCACCATTAACACCACTAAGCGAAATCTTCCAATTCATCAATAAAACTAAACGAAAAGGAAAAAAAAATAAAAATTATTGCAAACACAGAGGTTATTGCCATCACTTTGCGAAAAATAAATTTCTCAATCATGGAACCTAAAGGTAAGAAAAAGTAAACATAAGAAAATTACAAAAATACATAGGTAAAACTAAACGCAAGAAAAATACGTCTTTATTCAAACACAGAGGTTCTTGAAAACACACACAAATCACCAAGGCTATTTAAATAAAAACGGATAAAAACTCATAAAACAAATATAAAGTTGCAGAAAAATAGAACGATTTTCAAATAGCGAACCTGCTCTGCCGGACCAAGCTCCTCAAGCGCTCCCAAATATCCCTGAAGAAAAATAACAATCAAAGATAACAGACAAAACAAGATATGATGGAGAATATCTTTTTCCCATTTATGTGATAAAAAAAAATGAGAACAATGCGAAATACAACACTAGAAAATCAATAACAGTAAAACACACACAACAACAGATCTGAAGTTCAATTCTACGAAATACAACACTAATTAAATTGATAACAGTAAAAACCATCCGATTACAATTTTGAAGAAAAATAAAACGAAATACGACACTAACAGAAGAACAGTAAAAAACTTCAAAGAGTAGCTTTGAGATCTCAACAAACTGTCAGAATGAAGAAAACAATGAATTACCTGATTGGAGATAGGAGTCTGTCACCAATTATTTTAAGCAAACTAAACAGAGATGGTTATCGAAACAACTATGGAGGTGGAGGGGGAGGGGGAGGGGGAGGGGGAGGGGGAGGGGGAGGGGGAGGGGGAGGGGGAGGGGGAGGGGGAGGGGGAGGGGGAGGGGGAGGGAGAGGGGGAGGGGGAGGGGGAGGGGGAGGGGGAGGGAGAGGGGGAGGGAGAGGGAGAGGGAGAGGGAGAGGGAGAGGGAGAGGGAGAGGGAGAGGGAGAGGGAGAGGGAGAGGGAGAGGGAGAGGGAGAGGGAGAGGGAGAGGGAGAGGGAGAGGGAGAGGGAGAGGGAGAGGGAGAGGGAGAGGGAGAGGGAGAGGGAGAGGGAGAGGGAGAGGGAGAGGGAGAGGGAGAGGGAGAGGGAGAGGGAGAGGGAGAGGGAGAGGGAGAGGGAGAGGGAGAGGGAGAGGGAGAGGGAGAGGGAGAGGGAGAGGGAGAGGGAGAGGGAGAGGGAGGGGGAGGGAGAGGGAGAGGGAGAGGGAGAGGGAGAGGGAGAGGGAGAGGGAGAGGGGTAGGGGGAGGGAGAGGGAGGGAGAGGGAGAGGGAGAGGGAGAGGGAGAGGGAGAGGGAGAGGGAGAGGGAGAGGGAGAGGGAGAGGGAGAGGGAGAGGGGTAGGGGGAGGGAGAGGGAGAGGGAGAGGGAGAGGGAGAGGGAGAGGGAGAGGGAGAGGGAGAGGGAGAGGGAGAGGGAGAGGGAGAGGGAGAGGGAGAGGGAGTGGGAGAGGGAGAGGGAAAGGGAGAGGGAGAGGGAGAGGGAGAGGGAGAGGGAGAGGGGGAGGGAGAGGGAGAGGGAGAGGGAAAGGGTGAGGACGAGGAAGGGTGAGGACAAGGAGGGAGAGGGAGAGGGAGAGGAGAGGGAGAGAGAGGGAAAGGTTGAAGCTGTGATTTCCTGGAGGTTGAACTTGAGTCGGAAAGGAGGAAGGGGCAGAAAATGTGGGGAGGAGGGAATAGAGGGATAGAGGAGACGTGCGACAGACCTTAATTTTTGCTCTCTCGTCATCCTTGGGCGAATATTTGAGCAGTGTGAATGCCATGGCGTCACAGCAGTCGCCTAAGGAGTCAGCATCGACTTTCAATATAGCCACCTGAGATTTCCATGACACTCAAAATTGGAGTCAGAAGTTAAAAGAAAATCAGATTGTACCACCTATCATTACGCGTTGATAAGAACCTGAATTACAAAGGAACTAAAAAATACTTGGGAATCACAAGAAAGAAACTGACCTGTACCCTTAGAGAAACAGTGAATTAATAATAAGGAAAACAGGAAAAAGAGCCTGATTAAGGAAGCTATTTCCTAGATCCCCCCAGATGACAACCTCATTTATTTGGCTGCATTTTATAAGTCAACACTCAACATTAGTTGAGATCACTATTGCTATATTCGCTTCACGATCAGCTGATGAACCTATGAAGGATAGGAACCACACTCCTGACCACTGTAAATGTGGCTCTTGTTATCAGGTTGAAACCGCGTCTTGACGTCAATCCACACTAATTACCTGACTGGCTTCTAGAGAGAGAGAGAGAGAGAGAGAGAGAGAGAGAGAGAGAGAGAGAGAGAGAGAACCTGCTTCAGAAACAGTACAGACCTCACTAAGGGTAGTGGTCAGTGTGCTTACCGCCAATTCTTTAGGGCTCATTTTCAACGGCTTCATTGCGATTTCGATATTTTGGGCTTTTTTCGGCTCAAGCTGGATGCCCAGCATCCACCAGTCAACACAAACAGTACAAATCAACATCATCCTTTTGAATTCTACAGTCCTTGGGTTTGTCCGACTTGCTCTCCCACTTCACACATTATACCACGAACGAAGCTCTTGAGTTACAAGTCTCGCAAGTAATTAAAAACTCAAAGAACATTACAGAAAAAATCCCGTTGTGTTGCTCTAACATAACCGAAGCTACGGTGAGTTTGGAGTAACAAAAAATGTCAATTTTTATCCTTCCAAGAGCTGGTATCCTAAAGGATTTACGTGGTTTAAACAATAAATTGGTTACTAATCAATTTGTCAAACTTCTTTAAACTGTCAGGATCCCAGAAAAAATCAATGAGAGAATTTCTGGACTAATTCCCGGAACTCAAAACCAGCCTTCCTGCCTGTACACAGAACAATGTGATATTCCAATCCACACTAATTCCCTGATTAATCTTTTTAGCAGGGTAATGTATTCCTTACAAAACCTTCACAGACCATTTAAAAATGAGCTCTTCGATAGGTTACTTGACTTTGGGCGAGGACAAAGAACTTACAAATCGAATAAACTTCTTTTTTACGACCGTAATTTTACGATCAGTGCTATTACCCAATCTATTCGTGCCAAAAAAGACTTTCATCGCATCTTTGTCCAATGAAATATCCCTGTCACCCAAGAGGACAAAAGAAAAGTCAGCAAAACTGATAAACATATATCACTCAAGTTGCTACTGTTTCATCATAAAAGACCTATCTCCATTCCTTTACTTGTCCTATAAACTGACAACAGAAAAGCTTCTCAAGAGCTCACTAACAAAAGACATTTCAGTTTTTCTGTTGGAAGAGATTTGTGATGAAACCACTGATGGTTATCTTCAATAGTGTATAGCTTTGTTTGCATTTTTCAATTAAAAAGAGCCATGAACGCCCATTTTCAATCACTACTAACGACCCATTTTACGTCAAAAATACATGACTTGTCACTATTAAAGAAAAAATTATTAACAGCTATGGTAATAAAGAATCATCAATTTCCCCTCCCAGAAAATATATGGTGTACTCTTGAGATAAACTATCTGTAAAGTCGTGTTTAGACTGATAACTTTTAGTTTTTGAAACCATTTGGCGTCAAACATTTGGAAAAAAAGTGCAAGTGATAATCAAACAATTGTACACTGCCTGTCATCAAGTTAAAATTCAAAGTGTAAACCTGTGAACATGTGGAACCCATACTTTAAATGAGTGATACAAATAATATGTGACATGATCCATTGTAGCCAAAAGTTATATTTTCTATCCATTTTACTTCACCTTTCCTAATTGCTGTTATAATGCACTTCATAGCCACTCTGAGGCAGTAAATGGAACACTACTTTTGGTTGTGCTGTGACTTGCATTCTCATTTCAAAAAAAAAAGCAGCACATTCTTGTTACAAACAGACAACCGATTTCCTAAACTCGCTGTGGACACTGAAAAAAGAGCCTAAAAATGAAACAACCTTCCTTTATATTGTATATTGTTGACACCTTTAAATCGCTCATGTCCGAACCTTAAAAGATTTGATCCCGCTTGTTTGTATTACAAATAACTTCGTCAGGTTCACGTTTGTGACCCTTAAAATAGACTTTCAAGAAAGAACCAAACATGTTTTGTCAAACTGACCTCGTACCAGCCGGTCTATACAGCTGGTGAGTGACTATACAGGTACTGATAATACCACAAACATTCAACTTTTAAGTGATAACGTCACAAGGTATTACAAGTAGCCGAAAATACACCAGCGTCAACGACAATGAAAGTAGACAACATGAAAACATTTCCATGTATCAAAACCAAATAGTAGAGAATGTTCCCTGCAACCACTTTGTCTTTCGTTTCTTTAATTTCCGTCTTTAACGGTAAAGATAACTCAGACCTCGGTTGTTCACCTTCCAACCAAAAACTAAAAAAAAAGGAATTACGAGTTCTGGTTCGACATTTGTTATACCACGATAAAGTCCCCGCAAAAACATGTTTTTACGGTGTACAGTCAGTCTCATGTTAAGCCACCTACTGAAGCACCCAGCTGGTTAAAAGATTGAGCCGCTTTTTCCAGTTCTGTCAGAGATTTGAACCAAGGCATTATTAATAATATTATAGCGGCAAATCATCGGCTTTGTGTCCTGTAGACTCAGGTTCGAACCTTTCCGATAACGTTTTAGCAATGTTATATTTTTCAGGATTTTGTACTCACATAGTAGTACAATAAACTCAGTCACACGTTACTTATTTTCGGTTAGACAGAGTTCACACTACGGAGTAACTAAAACCGTTGGACCTTTCCCGTAAAATTTTAAATGTGGGAAAACCCTCAAAAGCAACTTATCATCGCCGTAAAAAATAAGAATCATCGCATTAAATTATCCTACCCCAAAAACAACATTTGTGTGTCATATTTAGCCCTTCGGTCCCTAGAATCGAAAGCTATAAACATAAACCTGAATAAGTGCGGAAGAAAAAACTCACAAAGCTGTATCCCAAATAGTGCCGGCAAATTTGGACGGTAGGCTTCCCTTTTGCCCGGGTCCCGGAGGAGGGGGAACTCTACCACCCGGGGGAGGTGGAGGAGGGCGAATCCCAGGAGGGGGGAGGAATCCGATGGAAATCGGGGATAATTCGAGATGGGGGGGGAGTGAAAATCATTAAAAGGAGGAGGACAAAAGAGGAGGAGGGGCCAGGAAGGGAGGGGGAGGGGAGGAAGGGGAGGGGGACATGGGTCAGGATAGTGGTTGGAGGTAGAGGAGGGGGAGGAGGGGGAGGGACAGGACCATATCCAGGTATACTTAACGCGTGTGAGGTTTCAATTTTAGGGAGAGCGCCCTCCAACGGCGTGGAGAGGGAATGGAATGAAGCCCAGCCCATCAGCGAATGAAATGGAACTAAGGGCAGGTGAGTCTGAAAAATGGACAAGTGTTACATTTTTTTGCCCAGAAATCGTAGGCAACTTCGGTGAGTGAGATGGGATGGGAGGAGGGGGAGAGAGAGACTCTATAGGTGGCTCTAGTTCTAGACTTTTGCTGCGTTGATGACCAGGACTACCAGAGGTTGTAGTTTCCCTATCTTTCCTCGTATCTGTTCCCATAAGACCACTCGACCTTATCGCTCCTGAGCTCCCACTATTGCTTAGAGTATTGTCTCCTTTCCTTAGAGGACGTTTGGTAAGCTCAATCGAAAAAAGACCACTCCCGACTACAGTTATCATATCGTCTCCTTCTCGAATCGATACCGGTTTGGGGTTTCGAAGTTTTCTTTCCCGAGCCGCATCTAATCGTCGATTCCTCTCCAATTCCTCCTTACTTCTTCCACCACTACCAGAAACCTTCTGGAAATCAGGTAAAGGGAATACGACCCTCGGCCTATGTGAGCTACTCATCCCTTCTCTCTCTCCTGCACCTCTCGGGTTTGTCGGTAAAGGCGCTCGACCTGAGGGCTCTAAACTTTGCCTCCGAGAAGTGTTGACAAAAGGTAAACTGTTATAAGTCGAGGGAGGCGTGGACGTCCGTCTAATGCCTTCCCCTATCGAGCCAGCCATAGACTCTCCTCCACATTCTGACATTTGATCCGATTGTGGTTGAGAAGAAGCATGACTGTCAACTTCACTCACTGCCGAGTCATCTCCCACATCCGTTAACCACTTCGCAACTTTGTTAATAACCTGTTCTTTGGGCACTCCACCATCTACAAATACGTCTGGAGGATCCCTTCTTTCTGAGCCCATCACAAAAAACTCGGCACCTCCCTCCAACACCTCTCCAAACTCCCCTCCTCTACCATTATCTTCTACATCAACAGAATTCAGGTGACCCACATATAATGTCCGCGGTAATCCTGGTCCGAGGCTCTGTTGTGATTCTTCTATATGGGCTTCTTCCTGCTCACTTGCACCAATCCCTACCACATTTCTTTGCTGACTTGCTGCTCCGGCTTTTGTCATATATCCAAATGCTGCATCGATAACTTTACTGCTTACAACTGTCGTTTGACCACTCAACAATCCCTTCTCCTCTTTTACACCGGAGTTCTTAAAATTCCTTTCTGCCCCATATTCGAGACTTTTTAACACATCTTTCACACTTTTAGTGGGCTCCACAACACACTCGCCCTCTGCCAACGAAAGTTTTCTTGGACTCCCACGGAAAGGAGTAGAGGGAAGGCCAGTAGCCACAGGGACTCCTATGCTGACTGTGGATCTTATCGTCTCACCAGAAGTTGACAAAGCTGTGAGGAAAGGTACAGGAGGGTCATCCTTACTAGCTGGCGTACCCCATACTACTCCCACAGCAGGAGAGGAAGGAAGGACACCGACTTTTCCAGGAGTAACTTTGGGAGTTCCTGACACAGGCTCGGAGTCCACGGTTGGAGGCCTATAGGCTCCAAGAGTAGAGTTACTTTGGACAAGTTGTGGGGACCAATTGCCTCTAAAAACATTCTTTGACATATTCACAGTCCACTTTTTGGTCGGAGGCGTTAATTCCACATTTTGATCTTCTTTTTGCTCTAAACCCAACTCAGAATCGGCATTATCCACCGCTTCTTTTGCCCGGCGGTCAATTCTCCCTGACCTAGCAAGCGATCCCCTAAGACTCCTTCCTGACCCTTGTCTCGCCCAATCTGCCTTTGATGGAACCTGTTTTTCCTCAGTGACTAACACCTTCGCCACGTCCTCCTCCTCCTCGTCGTCTGTTTTCGATTTCCAAACCAAACCAGTCCCACTTCCAGAACCACTCCTCCCTGACCCTCCCGAATTAGACCGAGCGAAAGACTTCCCAGAACTTATCCTCACAATCCCTTTATCACTACCATCTCCTCCAGATTCCCTGTCTATTTCTCCGTTCATCCCATCCCCGGCCTCTACTTCTCTCATCCCTCCCCCTCTATCCCTAGGTGGAGGGGTCTTTGAGTAGAATGGTAACTGTTCAGAGGGAGAGGGGCTGAGCTCATTAAGGGCCTCTATCAAATCTGCCGGTGTTGAACTCGTCCGAAATAAAGACCTGCCCTTAGAAATACTACGTTCCAAACGAGGCCCTCCTCCTACCCCTACCCCTCCCCCAGCCCCTGCCCCTGCCCCTGCCCCTGCCCCAACACCTACTACTCCCCCTCCTCCACGACCTCTGCTTAACCCTAACCCTGAGTCCCAACCGCCTGAGGCTTTCGGACTGCCCAAAGGTCCTGCTTGACCTAATTCCACCATAAGTCGGTCGCTAGCTGATCTTACTTCTCTGCTACCTTCCTGTACGGTTCTCCTGCTAATTACCCTCCCATGATCTCCTCCCGTATCACTCCAATCACACGGAATGGAAGCCTTCGTTGCAAATTCGGTCCCTGTATCCGACTGTGTCCAGTCGGACGGAATAGGCGCCATGAGAGACAGCTGGTGAGATCCGGCCATGGTTTCCGGAGGTGTTCTCCGACTGAGAGGAGTGGAAGCATTTTCGGAACCGTTGGAACTTTGCTGCCATGGCAAAGGCTTTGAGGGAAGAGTGATGCGGAGAGATTCCCCTCCTGCAATAGTTCCGTTGTTATTGCTGCCAGTAACATGTTTAACAACACTGCTGTTGTTTCTGACATTACTCTTACTGTTATTACTGTTGCTAGTGCTTTTGCTACTATTGATGTTGTGACCCTTAGCCTTTCCATATCGAAGTCGACGACGGTGACGAGGAGGCTGGAGTCCATTCAGAAGGAACGTCCCGACAATGGCATCGGCGCGAGCTTCGTTGAGTTCCACCTCCGACTTTAAATCGGACAATGATGCGGAAATCGCGGCGGCATTCGCGCTGGCTTCGGCGACTTCTACAGAAGCTACTCGTCGCCGACCGAAACGGTCTCCAGAGGTGGCCCGAGGGAAGGAGGTGAAGAGAGGAGAATCGGCCTGGATAGATTGAGCGAAAATGGAGGCGGAGCCAAGCCTGCGCTCGATGGCGGCGACGGCCTCCTCTTCGCGCGCAGCGGCGCTGATTCGACTGCGAGAGAACATGGCGCCACGTGGCGCCCAGTAAGAACGAGGCGGGAGATAATGGCTAGGAGGCGGGAGTTTGAATGTTGAGAGTTGTGACGATGGACGCGGAAGAAGTCAAAACGGAACGGCTATACATGGAACACAGCGTGACGGTGAGAGGCTGTCACTACACCGCGAATCGTAATTAGAGTAATGAAAAAATTAGAGTACAAAAACTAAAAAAATGAATTAGAGTATTGAACGCTAATTTATGTGATAGAGCTGTTTCAACTATGAAGTTTACTCTAATTTATTTAAGTACTCTAATTTGGCACGCTAATATCCTCTACTGTAAATAAGGTATTCGTACAGAATTTGGAAAAACGTACAATTTATCGTCACTATGACGTTTGCACTACGCGGTTTGTTAAAACGCAGTTACATGATAACGGCCTGTATTAAATCATTATTTGTACTTTTTTACTTAATAAAGTACAATTTTGCACGGTCGGAGGTCGTCCGTACTCCACACTATTTAAAACGAACCTATATTAGAATTAAAAACGCTAATTAAACTATACCTTAAATATAATAATGATAAAATTAGAATCATTTACTCTATTTCATGTGATAGAGTCGAAATTTCGAGCGACCGAATTAGAGTAATTTACTCTAATTACGATTCGCGGTGTACTGGATTTTGTGAGAAATGGCACGGAGCGAATGCTAGGGTTGTTTTCAGTTGTTTCCACTTTCCTGGCACAATTTGAGGATTAGCATGAGCCGTCAGATTGGCGATTGCTGAATGGAACGCATCCCATGTTTTTGCGCGCGAGGAGATTATGTCAGACTCTTCCAAGCTACTCGAAAACGTTTAGGAGGTTCCCATGCAAGCTTATCTCAAATTATCCGGATTATCTCAAATTGTGCTTTTCCAACTCTCCATGAGACGATGAGCTTGAACAGTGAATCGAGGGTTTTGCTGTTCGCTAAACACGAATTACGGTTGTTCCACTTCGGCTATGTTTCGAGTAATTGCTTGTGTCCCCTCCTAAACGGGCCGCTCTACAGCTTACCTTTAAGGCCCTTAAGCGTCACATCTTGCACCTAGGGCTATGTGGCGAACTCCCCTCACATTGCAAGAGCATTTCGACATTCATTGTATCACTAAAAACAGAGGCCACGGTTGAAGTGGTTGCCCCTTCACCCTCAAGCACTTGACTAAGTTTTGCCTTCTTTTGAATCTTATGATTTGTTTGAACCTTTCGTTCTTGATATAGATACAATTTCAGAAGCTTAGGTTCCCCCCCCCCTCGTCTCCATCAAATGACCCTAGGAATGGTGTGAACATTTATTTTTCTTTCAAAAAATCCATCGGTGGGATCTTGACTTATAGTTTAAGATGGCATCTAAAATGGCTTGTGAACATGTATCACCCACTAGACTCCCACTTTTTGCAACAACACCTATTGCTTTTGTCTTATAGCCCAACATAGGCCTTCATCGTGATGGAGCGGGGGAGGTTAAGATGTTATAAATCAGGATCGATCTGACGCTCACAAATACACTCACGAATCACAGCGGAAGCAAATAAAAATATACAATTCATAATTTTATAGATCACACGAAAATTCAGCAAAACATAAATATATTTCACTGAAGCTTTTCTCACTTACAATATTTCCTCACTCACTCACTCACTCATATTGCTAACTCTGATCACTGCCACTGATGATAAAAGGCTGCCACAAGTCGTTCCCTAAATACCTTCTAAAGTACCGACAACTCACTGCCACGAAAGCCCACTACAAAACCAAACACAAGGCGCCGCAATCCATATGCATACGTGCGCTGTACAAAACACATTGGCGCGCTGAACATTTCACGCCACGCCTAACAAGACACGAACTTCACGGCATGCAACGAACTAGCACTTAACACGAAGTAGCCGCACTAAAATGTTACACTACCGTACATGACCAAACGACACCGACAAAACTATAATACCGCAAATACAACTGAAACGTAATCATAATACAACGCGAACAAAATAATACTGTATCGACCAAACCCGCCGATTATCCCAATATTCTAACATAAGAAACGTCTTGTAGCTAAATCAAAGTGTCTTCGACGTCAAAGGCTCTTTATGATCAAATTTTCACGCATCAAATTGGTCTCATAATACGAGGTTGTAGGCTGGTTTTCCATGATTCAGGGTCGATACTTAACTTACACCCGGATTGGGTGGTTCCTTGAGCTTGCATTTTCATGTTATTTCAACATTGTTGCTTGTAATGTCGTCATTCGCGAGCTTTGAGTGCCACGCATGAGAATAACCACAATTATTTTTTCCTATTTTTTACAATCAAACACCCGTCTTTATCCAATTTTATGACCATTAGGGGATGTTTCAACTTTCTAATCCGCAAAAAATACTCACGAATGAGACCCTTTATGAGTTTAATTGATTACTTCACCACAACCACGTGCTTTCAAATAATCGAATTTTGTTTTTCTAATCAGTCTATTTAATTTTGTCGACGATCACTCATATACCTTCGACAAGTCTTGCTTTATACCATTTTTTCTTAACAACAATACATCTTTTCGTCGAGTCCACCAAACGATCACACGGTGCCTTATAAGGCTGCCACCAACTTCCCCACTCCCTTCAAGGTTTTGTAGTTGTGGTTTTCAATCAAGTATAGCGACTTTAGGTTCCACTATTGAGACACTCAATTTTGTGAACCAATTTGTTAAAAATGATTTGCTAGATGACTACGCCCACGATAAGGACATTACATAATATTTCAATTCACTTGTCGATTCCTCACTTTTAAATTTTTGTAATCAACTCTTTAATATTTCACAATCACCTAGTCCATGGTATTATTGATTCCCTAAAATGACTACTCACTTGTAAACAAGTTATTTTTCTAGTCTTCTTCAAAGAACGCATTATGAGTTATACGACCAACAACTAACCCGAATGTCAAGCTACAAATGCGTAAATTATCACGATACGACTGTTAGTGGACAACACCGTTATTTTAAACAACGTGGGCTCTAAAGTCAAAGAGATTTTGTTAATGTTTCAACAATCATTGTTGTATACTCATATGCTTTTACTGGTTGATGTGAAATATCAAGTTCCCCCTTCTGCTTTTCAGTGATTGGAAAATACTTTAAAATTCAACATATCGTTAATAGGTAGCCGCCATTGGTCTCGAAAGCTTTATTGAGGCGCTTTGTTCATCTGGAGCCCGTGCTCAAGTTTACTATTATTTGGGGATAAAGGCTATAACCTAGTTTAATATACAATAGATTTTGCTCATACACTACATTACGTTGGCCACTTCGCTCCTCGGCTAGCCCTGTTGCATTTGAGGTTAACTTATATATATGGAGGGTGTCCATTTGCTTCGTTGCCCGCAAAATAGGAATCAACCAATGGCTGTTAGATACGGTTCTATACGTAACTGCTTAACTGGGAGGCAAGGCAAGGTGCACATAGAAACAAAGGTGTCACATATACCCTTGCCACGTTTTGATACAAGGGTACGCGCGACAGTTCAATGACTCTTTTGTTTTTACATAAAGGAAAACAAACACAAACAAACTGGTTATCATGGACCCAACCATGTCCATATTTTCCACACGTATCACGTATGAGGTGCGCATTCGGGGTTTGGAATTCTGTGTCACCCATTGGACTACAAAATTTAGAAAGCCTCTAGGTAGTTTTTGACTAACTCTACTTCAGCTAGGATCACAGCTACCCTAGTAGACAAACAAACAATTTGACTGCACCCGTGTACACTCTGGACTCCCTTGAGTCCGCAACAAAAGAAATCACTGAAAACGACCAACCAGGATATTAGTTATCAGGTGGCAAAGATGCCAAAATATATACAAGCTCATTAGGAGAGAGGCGGCTACCTCTTAAATCTCCTAAGTCCTAAACCCCTCTAACAACCCCTATCTATTGATGTACGAACTAATCAAAGAACTGTAAAGTAAAAAAAGGTACTGTGGCCTGTGTACTCTTTGTACAGTCTGTGTACGACTCGGCCATTGAGCGGACCCCTGTCTCCTCTAGACTTGCCCTCATGCTCTCCGGTATTCCCGCTTCCCAATGTTATCTTGCCACGTGGCGCCAGGTCATGTCACGCCCGAAAACCGCCAAAACGACTATTCTCGGATCTCATCGATAATGCGTGTTGTCAGATCTAAGACGACTTTTAATGTTTGCCGTTGAAAATCGATGTCCAATAAATTTGTTTCGTGCAGTTTCATGTTCGCAGTGTAATCCAATTTGTTTCTATGTTACTTATCCAGAATTCAGTTAATCGGATTTGTTGTTTTTAGAAAGCTTTAGTCCTCTCTATGCCTCAGCTGTGAGGGAAAGAGCACTATTCAGCACTTAAGTTATTTTTGGTTGAGTTCGGTTCAGTACTTACCAAAATTAGTGTGACACTGAAGTAGGGAGTTCACGGTTCATTCACACTTGGGACACGCGTCGTCACTTGAGAGAAATGCGTGAGTATGTCCTCCGTGGACGTATGGAAATTCGGCGGGACCACGGTACTTTGTGAAGTCACATCTATGGTGCCAAATCCTCTAATCAGACGGCTGACAGCCGCCGCCAACAAATACTGACGAGGCATGACTAGATCACTATCACTTTACGTTGTCGGAACTTCGGTGTAAATATTTGGTAGAACAGAATTTTGTTTGTAGTGAATTAGTTGTTTAGTGTTGAGAATGTGAATTATGACATACCTTCAGTATACAGGTATACTCACAATATTTTTGTGTTAGAATGTTAAATGTACGGCTGGAATGCCTCCGTACAGCTTAGTGTAGTTTCAGTGTATAGAAGTAGGACTTAGTAAATTTTGATTCATTAGGAACAAATGATATGATAAACTGTACACTCAGTTTTATGAAAATTCACCTCTGAATATCTCACAGATGTGTGAGCAGAATTAAGTGAAATTTTATGTGTGTGTTCATTTTTATGATATCTACACTGTGGTAGATTTGTAGGACTATTGTGTCCCTTTGTTGGAAGTTATTGTCTTTCAAAGTTGTTGTTTTGCCACCGGTATTTGTGGAAGCTTCCTCTCTTGTTTTGTTCTACAATGACTACTACTGCTACCTCTTCTTAATCTTCAGTACTAGCAGTTGTGTCATAAACAACATGATTCGTGAACTCTGACACATTTAAATCCTAATCACACCCCATGTAGTCTAACGGACTTCAACAACAGACCGACTAAGGCTGACGGCTACGCCTCGCTTTGCCGGTTGGATGTTCGATTCTTGCTGGACTTAACCTTTTTGTTAGATGTGACATATGTCACTTTTTGTGACCTGCCTAAGGAGGCAAGGCAACCATGGATCCACCACTCTCTATTTCTTTCACTGATACAACAAGTATGGGGGATAGAGGGAGGAGGTGGAGGTAGACTGCTTGCGCTTTTCTTTTCTGTTTTCACAAACCTATTCAGACCTAGAAAATACTTTATAAATCTAGCAATTTCATCACTCCCTTTTTTTTCTAGTCTTATTTAAACTTTTCTTTTAGTCCATACATCTCTCTACAATAATTCAATTTCGGTGAGGGCACATGTTTGGTCATCATTTCAGCAATAATTTCTCCATTTGGTTTATACACAAGATTCACAATTTTGTTTTCCACTTTTTCCCTCACAAAACTCAACCTTATGTCCATGTGTTTAGCTTTGAAATGATGTTTTGGATTGGTTGCAATTGCAATTCCAGCCTGATTATCACAGAAGACTTCATGCACCCCTTTGTTCATGTACCCCAATTCTTCTAGCAAAGACTTAACTCACATCAATTCTTTTACAGCAGAATAAGAGGCCATGTACTGAGCCTCCATAGTGGACTGAGCAAGTCCCAAGATGGGATGTAGGGAAGTCTCGGGTCCTCTCACTGTCTCATCGGCTCCCCTATCCATGAAAGTCAGTTCCATCTTCTCCTCTTCTTTCTCCTGGAAGTGTGTAGGGATATGAGCAGATCCGGTTTATCTCCTTCATCGTGGATCTCCGCTGATTCTGCAATCACTTTTTCACTCATGTCTCTTCTAGGAAGATTGGAGTCTTCCTCACACTCGGACTCAAAGCTGATTTTTATCTTATTGGTGTATTTAAAAAGGGCAAAATGACTTCCCTTTATCAATGACAACTAGATGCTCTACCAAAATGATATCTTGTTTAGCTAAGTCATAGACTCTATATCCCTTGACATCCTCATCACATCCCACAAAGTATCCCAGTTTCCCTTTATCATCTAGTTTCCAGTTCTTCCTATCTGTGTCAAGACTGTAAACTTGATAACCGAATACTTTCAGGTGAGAAATAGTAGGTTTCCTTCCAACCCATCACTCATAAGTTGTCATTCCTTTCATAGCTGAGGTAAGGACTCTATTCTTGATATAGTTAGCATTGTTTATGGCCTCAGCCCAAAACCTTTTTTCCTATCATTTTGTCGCCCAACATACTACATATGATATCTCCTAGAAAACCGGTTCAACCTCTCAGCTACCCCATTTCTTTCTAGATTATAAGGTACAATTTTCTGATGCTTAACTCCCTCATCCCTTAGATATTCCTCAAACTGGTTAGAGGTATATTGTCCCCCATTGTCACTCCTTATTCTCTTAATGGGGGTTCCATGCAACTTCTCACTCTAAGCTTTATATTCTTTTAAGTAAATTGTTGCTTCAAACTTTGTTTTTGGAAGTAGACTCTAAAGTATCTGGACCAGTCATGAGTTATAGTCATCATGAACCTCCTACATCATAACGAAGGTACTTTTGCTGGTCCCCAAATATATGTGTGGACCATATCTAGTAATTTCTTGCCTTTATATGTGGCACTTTTGGGAAATGCAAGTTTGTGAGCCTTACCTTGGGCACAACCACTACAATCATCCACCAGTTCATTATCCCCAAACTTAATGCATTCTGCTACACCAAGCTTCCTCATTTTCCTCAGCCTATCAAAGTGCACATGCCCCAACCGCTTATGCCTAATCATCAAGTTTGGGACACCATTATAGTCAGCATCCTTCTTTTCATTACTCAGGTTAAGCCTAAACATTCCTTGGCTACCCTTATCTCCACTGAAGTAGACTTCATCTCTATACTTAGCTGTAAAGACTCCTTTTCTAGTGAATGTATCAAACCTTTTATCAAACTATACAGAATGAAAGACAAGATTTTTCCTCAGCTGAGAGATATAAAGTACATCTGAGAAAGTGAGTATTGTTAGATTTCCTAGAAATCCGGGGATTCGGCATGTCCCACACTTGGGAAAATTGAGCCGCCCAGGGTTCGAACCTGGGACCTTTCACTTCAGCTGCGAACGCACTACCACTGTGCCACCAGCTCGATGTTGAGACTGGCGGGTCCGTACCCATTTATTACGGGCGGCTCGAGTATGGATATTTCCATATTCTACCCCGTATTGGACCGGCTTCACGTGCCAATCCAACACCCCCCCTCACGGGAAAGCCGGTCAAACCATCCGCAATCCCGCTGGCTCCGATACCATGTTAGATTTCCTAGAAATCCGGGATTCGGCATGTCCCACACTTGGGAAAATTGAGCCGGCCAGGGTTCGAACCTGGGACCTTTCACTTCAGCTGCGAACGCACTACCACTGTGCCACCAGCTCGATGTTGAGACTGGCGGGTCCGTACCCATTTATTACGGGCGGCTCGAGTATGGATATTTCCATATTCTACCCCGTATTGGACCGGCTTCACGTGCCAATCCAACACCCCCCCTCACGGGAAAGCCGGTCAAACCATCCGCAATCCCGCTGGCTCCGATACCATGTTAGATTTCCTAGAAATCCGGGATTCGGCATGTCCCACACTTGGGAAAATTGAGCCGGCCAGGGTTCGAACCTGGGACCTTTCACTTCAGCTGCGAACGCACTACCACTGTGCCACCAGCTCGATGTTGAGACTGGCGGGTCCGTACCCATTTATTACGGGCGGCTCGAGTATGGATATTTCCATATTCTACCCCGTATTGGACCGGCTTCACGTGCCAATCCAACAAGTATGGAAGTCTTACCCTTTACTAAGACTTTTACTTCTAACGATCGAACTAGATATATAGTAACTACTCTCCCATCAGGGTACTTTATCTCTTCAGTGGGGATCTTTCTTAGCTTGGTGAAGAGGTGGCTGTCACGACACATATGTATGGATGCACCTGAATTGATGATCCATCTTTCGTGTGGAGGTTCCCCGGATGGCTCCGAGAGCACACTTTTGTTTTTGAAGAATCTCTTTCTCTTCCAAATTCTCATCAAGAAGCTCTCCATCCTCCTCCTCAGAGGACTCATCCTCCTCGGTCTCCCTTTTTACTTGTGTGACCACAAGTGCCTTCTTTTTTCCCTTCGAATAACCTCCTCCACGGTTTTCTTGGAGCCTCAGCTCCGATAGCTTGGTGCAACCAGCTTTGAACTGTCTCGACTTTTTTTCAGAAATGACAAAGGCCCTTTAGAGACCTCGGTCATCCAATTTGATCTTTCTCTCCCTTGAATTTGATGTATGACTTCCTTGAATCTTTCGCGCATCAGTCCGTTCTGTCGGCTAGAGCTTGAACGCTCTTTCCTCTTTTCCGAATCTCCATAGTGTTCTCTTGCACAAGAATCATCCGGACCATTGTGTTCCACTTCTACAAATTGTCATCCATTTCTTGTACTCGGATGAGTCCTTTGAGGAGGAGGATGAAGAGCTTCTCCTTACGAGTATCTGGAGGAGAATGAGATTCCTTGAAAACATAAATGTGCTCTTAGAGCCATTCGGGAACCTCCACAGGAAGGATGGATCATCGATTCACGTGCATCCATGCATATGTGTGCTGACAGTCACCTCTTCACCAAACTAAGAAAGATCCCCACTGAAGAGATAAAGTACGCAGATGGGAGAGTAGTAGTACATATCTAGTTTGATCGTTAGATATAAAAGTCTTAGTAAAGGGTAAGACTTCCATACTCACTTTCTCAGATGTACTTTATATCCCTCAACTGACCAAAAATCTTGTCTTTAATTCTGTATTAGATGATAAAAGGTTTGATACATTCACTAGACAGGGAGTCTTTACAACTAATTATGGAGATGATGTCTACTTCACTTTAGATAAGGGTAGCCAAGGAATGTTTAGGCTTAACCTAAGTAATGAAAAGAAGAATTCTTACTATGTTGGTGTACCATACTTGATGATTAAACATAAGCGGTTGGGGCATGTGCACTTTGATAGGCTAAGGGAAATGAGGAAGCTTGGTGTAGTAAAAGGCATTCAGTTTGGGGATAACAAAATGGTGGATGATTGCAGTGGTTGTGCCCAAGGTAAGGCTCATAAACTTCCATTTCCCAAAAGTGCCACATATAAAGGTGAGAAATTACTAGATATGGTCCACACATATATTTGGGGACCAGCAAAAGTACCTTCGGTAGGAGGTAGGAGGTTCATGATGACTATAACTCATGACTGGTCCAGATTCATCAGAGTCTACTTCCTAAAAACAAAGTTTGAAGCACCAATTTACTTCAGAGAATATAAAGCTTGAAGTGAGAAGTTGCATGGACCCCCCATTAAGAGAATAAGGAGTGACAATGGGGGACAATATACCTCTAACCAGTTTGAGGAATATCTAAGGGATGAGGGAGTTAAGCATAAAAAAACTGTACCTTATAAACCAGAACAAAATGGGGTAGCTGAGAGGTTGAACCAGGTTTCTACGAGATATCATATGTAGTATGTTGGGCGACAAAAGGATAGGAAAAAAGGTTTTGGGCTGAGGCCATAAATTGTGCTAACTACATCAAGAATAGAGTCATTACCTCAGCTGTGAAACGAATGACAACTTATGAGTGATGGGTTGGAAGGAAACCAACTATTTCTCACCTGAAAGTATTCGGTATTCAAGTTTACAGTCTTGACACAGATAGGAAGAAATGGAAACTTGATGCTAAAGGGAAACTGGGATACTTTGTGGGATGTGATGAGGATGTCAAAGGATATAGAGTCTATGACTTAGCTAAACAAGATATCATTTTGGCAAAGCATCTAGTTGTCATTGATAAAGGGAAGTCATTTTGCCCTTTGAAATACACCAAGAAGATAAAAATCGGCTTTGAGTCCGAGTGTGAGGAAGACTCCGATCTTCCTAGAAGAGACATGATTGAAAAAGTGATTGTAGATTCAGCGGTGTTCCACGATGAAGGAGATAAACCGGAATCTGCTCATATCCCTTCACACTTCCAGGAGAAAGAAGAGGAGGAGATGGAACTGGCTTTCACAGATAGGGGAGCTAATGAGACAGTGAGGAGGAACCCGTGACTTCCCTCGATCCCCGCTTCAGACTTTAAAGGAGGACAAAGGAGCAGCAAAAGGCTGTAGGAAAGACACGCGGCTCACAAGGTAACTAAGCTGTCCTATCCAGATGAGCCTAAGGCATACTCATAGGCAATGGACAGTTAAAAGAAGGACACATGGGTTAGAGCCATAAATGATGAGATGGCATCCATCATGGTAGTAAATACTTGGGAACTAGCGGACTGTCCTCTAAGCAGAAAACTGATCGGGTGCAAATGGGTGTTAAACTAAAATTGAACCCTGATATTACCATTGAAAGATATAAGGCTCGATTGGTAGCAAAACGGTTCACTCAAAAAGAGGGGATACATTATGAGGAGACCTTTTAAAATTGTATGGTCTGAATTAACCCACAGAATGAGCAGCCTATGTAAAGCCTCGAGGATAATATTTGACTCTTTCACTTTCCCACTAAATAAGTGCCACCTAGGCACACAAATATTCTGACCACCCTCACCTTTGTGAGGAAAAGACTCCCCTGAGTCAAACGCAAAAAGAATCACTAAATTTGCTCCACTGAGCAGTAAGTTATGGCTGGCCAAAGATGGCATATAAATACAAAATGTCACTAGGAGAGAGGCGCCTCAAACACGCTAAGTCCCTTAACTCCTACTCACAACTATTTACAGCTCTACCCTCAGCCAATCAAAAGGGTGTATAGTACAAGAAGGTACAGTAGCCGATTGTACTTCTTGTACGGCCATTGTACAACATGGCCTTCTGGTTGACACTTGTCAACATGGGAGCTATCGTTCCTCCTCCCATCTTTTTCGGCCTCCAATGATGTGGCGCCACGTGGCACAGCCCGCCGCTATGCACGAAAGCCGCGAAAGATTCATTCGGGTTTGGCGGGGTAGACGACATTCGTCCGATCATGTATTTTACACGGTTAGATTCGCTTTCGCGAGGGACGTTTGATTATAGTTATCGTTTCGTCAATTTTGGTCTGTTTTAATGAAAGTGACGTTTTGAGTAACACTTTAAATACATAGTGAACTGAATATGTGTATCGTTTTGTTAACGCCATAATGGCTAACGCGTACGTCTATGTAGTATTTCTCATACTGTTGAAATCTGGTTCAGTGCAATATTTTGGCAATTTATCAATCTGTCTGCATGTTTGCCTCTTTTTTTCTGACTATGGCGGCAGCCATGGTGACTCTCTCTCTCTCTCTTCACTCTAGATTCTAAATTAAGAAGTGAATATTAATTACTTCTTTTCAACACTCCCCCTAATTCTTAGTCAATTTTTAATTTAAGCCTACAATTTTCTCTACACAATTTTAACTTAGGAGAAGGTATCGGTTTTGTCATCATATCTACAATCATCTCTTTATCACTTTTATGAACTAGTTTAATTATTTTATCCTCAACCTTCTCTTTGACAAAGCTTAGTTTTATATCCATATATTTAGCTTTGAAATTGTGTTTTGGATTAGTTGCGGTAGAGATAGCAACTTGATTATCGCAAAAGACATTCTGAGTCCCAGATTTCATGAACCAAAGTTCTTCGAGTAGAGATTTTACCCACATTAATTCTTTAGTGTCAGCACATGAAGCCATGTATTCAGCCTCCCTAGTGGAGTGAGCAACTACTTTCTGCTATTTTCTACTCCAACAAAATGCACCAGATCGAATTTGCAACACATATCCAGTTGTAGATCGTCTCAAAGGCACATCCCCATAACTAGCATCACTCCAAGTTGTGATGTCAGTGTGCTCCCCTCCCTAATGCAACTATAATTCCCTTGTTCCCACTAAATATCTCATCACTCTTTTGGTTGCTTCCTAGTTTCTTTTCGTAGGTTCATTTAGACTTTTACTTAGAAAGCCTACAGCCGCAGCTATGTCCAAACGTGTACAATTCATAAAGTAAACTAAACTGCCTACAATTTGCCTATAAGGAATTTCTTCCATAAACCTCTTTTCTTCCTCATCCATCTTATCATTCAAAATTAATATCCCTCCCTCTTCACTCCCATGCGATACTTTCTTTAGATCCATGGGAATGGTACACCCATTTGCTTTCTCTATCTGAAACTTTTCTAGCATATTATCGATAACTTATTTCTGAGTGAGTCTTTCAATTCTATTCCATCTATCCCTCTCCATTTGAATCCCTAAAATGTATTTTTCTTTGCCGAGATCTTTCATGTCAAACCGACTAAACTGTCGTTGAAAAACTTACACATATGTTTGTTCTTCTCGAAGTTTTTTTCCGTTTTGTTCCAAAGATGGTGAAAAATGTGGCTCGCTCCATGCAATGGTCCATGAATCCGGTCTTTAAAAAAAAAACGTTTTTTTCCTTCAAACCCTTTATAACAACAGCGTTACATACATGACTAGGTGTACAATCGGGCAATGTTGGGAGTTTTCGAAAGTTAAACACAAATTAAAGAAAAACAGCTAAACGGTCTACGCAAGTTTTTCCACTCAAGGCGTGTCCCTATGTGTTCAAGTAAAGGTTTATTTCCGTCGTTTTCACAAAAAAAGAGACTTGTAACGAGAAAATATTACGCCGTACGAAAAATGGGCAAAAGCACAAGTACATTTTGGGTCTTCTTGGAACTTGGAGGGTACGACAATTTGGCGTTATTATCATCGCTACCCACTTCCAGCTCATCTTCACACTTGCACTGGAATCAAATCGCGACCTGATTTTTATCAAAATACTACCTCATTGACGAATAGAAAACTGGGATTGCACGTGTCAAACGTTTTCGAAAAAAATTGCACGAAGGAAAGTACACGCTATTTTTTTCACTCCTCGTCACGCGCATGCACATATGAAAATGACAAACATGTACTGAAAAAATTTTGCAGGGGTCGCGGACCTCCACTTTCCTTCATGGGTCTTTTGCAAAACTTTACGGCGTCCTCGTCTCTCCCCATGTTTCTCACCCGACCACTCCTCTTTCTCTCATATTTACACGAGATGCATCAATAATAGTATCAAATGAAAGGTATATTTTTTTTCTTTTTTTTGAATATTTTTGGTCTAAGTTTGATGGCATATCGAATTATAAAAGATAAGAAAACGAAATCAGGAAGCCATGGCAGAAAATGTAAGTACTGATGACGTCACATGGTAGCATGACTTCAATATGTCACAAAACCCTAAACATCTACAACGTCACAAAAACCTCGACGTCTACGACCGTCGCCGTTTTTAGGAAGTTTCGTAGTTTCGTACTCGTTTACATTTTGTTTCGTAGACTGTCGCACATTTTGTAGACGTCTACAATTGTCACATATTCGAAGTAATGAACGCACAAGTAACGATTGACATAGCACACTTTGAAAAGTACACCGTAAAATCGATGCTAAAATCCAAAGTAACGTTTCAAAGTTTTGGTTACATGGAGACACGCCTTCAGTAATTTAATGCGAAGGTTTACTTTGTTTTTTCCGTTTTTTGTTTTTTTTTTTAAGTTCAATTTTCTTCCTCTTGGAGACCGTGGAAAGTGATGACGTGAAACATTTGGAGACCACAGCAACACGTGGCTAACTCTTGCTCGTCACTAGCATAACGGAGAAGACCTGACGTTTTTTTGCTAGGAGGAAAATGCTCGGATGTTCGCAAACTTTTTGCAGTAACTTCGGGCTCTCCTCGGCGATGCTCTGGATTGTAACGCATTTGATTAAACGGTACGGTACTGCACTCTCTGTGCCGATGCAATTGTTTAATCGTTGTATTCAAAATACTACACCGCTCATCGTTTTGAGTTAAACAACTTTTCGGGCAGTTAAGCTTCGTAATAGACCGTTGGATTCTATTTCTGTCGCAAGATAAAGGTCTTACCATTAGATCGCGATGTCTTGATTGCAAATCTGAAATCTGTGTGGTTAAAAAAAAGTACCGTACTTGGATTTGCCCGAAAAATGAATAAACTATAATGACGATTGGCGCTGTATTGTTATGTATTGGTTCCATTTTTACCGATAATCGAAATGCACCTTTAATTCATCTACCTTTAACGATAATTGGCATATTGCTTCTATGTATCAATTGAGGAATAGTTGTCGTATTTACCGATAAATTGTTCCGATATGCCGATAAATGTTGGTTTTAATGATTTATTCCACGGTACGTACTATTTTGTACGCTACAGTTGTTCATTTTTACTGAGTTCCGTACTTTCAAAGTACACACCGGATTATAATATGTGGCGTGACATGTTATACATTTTATCTTATATATTATACATTATTATATCGTATGATACAAAATAGCATAGTTGATCAAACGCATGTTACGCACTATTCAAAGGCGCGTACAATACGTAGAAACCGAAGAGGTCGATTTGAAAAATCGTTAAAATCGTTACAAAAGTGTAGCAAATGTCAAGTCGATACTTTGAACGTACTTCATGTTTTTCGGCATGTGAACACATTTTGACGTTTTCCTTTTTTCAACCAATGGGCAAAAGAATCCATTCCGTCAAAAAACTTCATCAAAAATCACCTCGCTATTGGATTTTGGGTAAAGCCAAAACAACGAATAAAAAATGGCCCACGCACGCGCCACACGAGTGGGAAAATTTCAAGACGAGAAAGACTACTCACCATTTTTATCCCTACTCGTCCCGCGCATGTACAGAAAAATACGAACATGTACAGAAAAAAACCTGGTGGAGTCTTGGACCTCCGCTTTCATTCATGGGTCCTTTGCATAACTTTTCCCCGTCGTCGCCTCTCCTCTCTCCCTTTCATTATCGCTTTAATCTCACACTTTTTAAAACAAGGCACGATAATTCGGGTATTAAATGAAATATATTTGAAAAATAATTCTTTTGACTACCTTTATGTATATTTTTATGGCAAGTCGTGAGAAAAGTCGAAAAAACAAAATCGAGTAGCTATGGCCGAAATTTCTTAAATCTGTGATGTCGAAATTGTCACTGTAGAAAATAAAGGTTTTTGTTATGTATTTTTTGTATTTTCTAGGACTGAATAGGAAAAATAAAAGGAGTAAAATAGCAAAGGCATCCTGCTTCTCACTCCACTCCCAAGTCCCCACACTTGTTGTAGTCATTGAAGACTGGAGAGAGAGAGTTATAGCCATGGTTGCCTATGCTGCCCAGGGAGATAGGGAGTAGTCTAAGATTATACTTTACCAAAAAGGTTGTTGGAACAAGGATTTGATCCTGGTACCTACCGTCCGTCAACGTAGCCGGTAGCCGTTAGCTTTATCTTATAGTATAAGAACTGTGCTGATATATGTAGTGTTGTCCATAGCCATTTCCAGCCATGGATTTACCATCGGAAGCATCACAGACTATCCCAAAAACAGCCTAATTTGAATCCACTTAGAATTCTACAGAATAAACAAAACTTGCTGAAACTACATGAACAGATATTTTCAAGGCCACTTAGTATTCCCAAAAAAAATCATATAAAATACCAAACAGACTTATCCCATCACTCAATCAAAGTTGCAAAAAAACAGTATGATTTGAATCCACTTAGAATTCTACAGAATAAACAAAACATGCTGAAACTACATGAACAGATATTTTCAAGGCCACTTAGTATTCCCAAAAAAAATCATATAAAATACCAAACAGACTTATCCCATCACTCAATCAAAGTTGCAAAAAAACAGTATGCCAGAACTTTGGTAAATCTGACCAACTTCACAATGAAGCTACAAGCAAACGACACACATGCTAGGTTAGCAAATTTGCCACAATATTTGCAATACAAGGAGGAACACACACGCAAAATTTTAGATAATTTTGCCAATACATATGAGAGCAATCCTTAGATGAAATTCCCAAAAATGACAAAAAACAGATTTGGTACAAAAAGTTCCTAAGTCCAAAAATGACCAAGTCCTACAAATAATGAAATTCTATGGGTTCCATTTCCCCACATAAATCGCAGACCTAAAGAAGCTTATCTAGATAGTGCCGACTCCAAGTTGATACAAACCCAAATGACTGACACCTTGACAGTCAAAACTCACTCGTATACAGCTGACTTTCTGTGTGATCAGTTTCACCAAAGAATACAAAGCTCAAACATGTGTTTTGGACAACATTCCCCACTTTGACTTTCTCTTAGAAATGCCGCCACCCTGGCAAGCAAAAAATCTGACCGACTACACCCTTGAGTAGCCTGGACTCCCATGAGTCCGTAGCAAAATGAATCACTGAATTTGCTCCCTTGAGCAGTCCCCTGAGCAGTTAGTTATGGCTGGCCAAAGATGGCATATAAATACAAAAGGTCACCTGGAGAGAGGCGCCTCATTCACGCTAAGTCCCTTAACTCCTACTCACACCTACCTACTATTGTACCCTAGACCAATCAAAAGAGTGTATAGTACAAGAAGGTACAGTGATAGATTGTACTTCTTGTACGACCATTGTACAACATGGCTTTCTGGTTCACACTTGTCAACTTGGGAGCCATCGTTCCTCCTCCCATCTTTTATGGCAATCAATGATGTGGCGTCACTTGGTACAACGCGACGCTATGTCCAAAAGCCCCCAAAGATTCATTCAGGTTTAGCGGGGGCGACGTCGTCCGCCCGATCATGTATTTTTCACGGTTAGATTCGTGTCCGCGAGCGCCGTTTGACTATGGATGCAGTTTTGTCAATTTTAGTGTGGTTATGTGAAAGTGAGTTTGCATAACACTTTAATTAATCACCGAACCGCATACATGTATTGTTTCGTTAATGCCTTAATGGTCAAGGCGTATTTCTATAAAGAACTTCGTAGACTTAGGTTCAGATCCTGTTAAGTGTAACTTTTTGGTAATCTATCAATATGTCTACCTGTCTGCCTGTTTCTTTCTGACTATGGCGGCAACCATAGTGACTCTCTCTCTCTCTCTCTCTCTTTTCACTCTAGAGTCTAAATTAAGAAGTGAATATTAATTACTTCTTTTCAACACTCCCATTAATTCTTAGTCAACTTTTAATTTAAGTCCACAATTTTCTCTGGAGAATTTTAACTTTGGAGAAGGTACCGGTTTTGTCATCTCTACAATCATCTGTTTATCATTTTTATGAACCAATTTAAATATTTTATTCTCAACCTTCTCTTTGACAAAGCTTAGTCTTGTTTCCATATGTTTAGCTTTGAAATGGTGTTTTACATTAGGTGCGATAGAGATAGCAGCTTGATTATCACAAAAGACATTCTGAGTCCCAGATTTCATGAACCCAAGTTTTGCGAATAGAGATTTTACCCACATTAATTTTTTAGTGGCAGCACATGAAGCCATGTATTCAACCTCCATAGTGGATTGAGCAACTACTTTTTGTTGTTTGCTACTCCAACAGCAACCAATTTGCAACACATATCCAGTTGTACATCGTCTCAAAGGCACATCCCCATAACTGGCATCACTTTAAGTGGTGATGTCAGTGTGCCCCCCTCCCAAATGCAACCATAATATCTTTGTTCCCACCAAATACCTCATCACTCTTTTGGCTGCTTCCCAATCTCTTTTCCTAGGTTCATTAAGACTTCTAGTGAGAACACCTACAACCGCACCTATGTCCGGACGTGTACAATTCATAATGTAAATTAAACTGCCTACAATTTGCCTATAAGGAATTCTTTCCATAAACCTCTTTTTTTCCTCATCCATCCTATCATTCGAAATCAATATCCCTCTCTCTTCACTCCCCTCCGATACTTTATTTAGATCTATGGGAGTGGTACACCCATTTGCTTTCTCCCTCTGAAACTTTTCTAGCATATTACCAATAGCTTCTTTCCGAGTGAGTCTTATAATTTCTATTCCTTCTATCCTTCTCCATTTGAATCCCCAAAATGTATTTTGCTTCGCCAAAATCTTTCCTGTCAAACCGACTTTTCAAATCCTATTTGAGTTTGTTAATTTTATCTAAGGACTTGCTTAAGACTAACAAATCATCAACATGAATAACAATAAATATCACTCTATTTTCATCCTCAAATATATATATGGAGTGATCTGAACTTATTCTAATGTTTCCCAAACCTGTCAAAAATTGGTCCAATTTTATGTTCCATTGCCGCGGGGCTTGCTTAAGGCCATAAAGTGATTTTATCAGTTTGCACACCTTGCTTTCTTCTCCACTTTCCAAGAATCCTTCCGGTTGCCTCATGTAGATTTTTTCTTCCAACTCTTCATGTAAGAAGGCGATCTTAATATCCATCTGGTGTATTTCCATATCCTTTGCTGCGGCTAAACTTAAGTGGATTCTGACAGAAGGGATTCTGACTAGGGGTGTAAAGGTTTGTTCATAGTCTATTTTTTCTTTATGAGTATAACTTTTTGCTACCAACCTAGCCTTATATCTTTTAATGGTATTATTTGGGTTTAGTTTAAGCTGAAAAACCCACTAACATCCAATCGGTCTTCTGTCCGATGGACAATCTACCAACTCCCATGTATTGGCTTCCATGATAGAGGCCATTTCTTCATTGTTTAAATTCTTCATTTCTTCATTTCTTCATTGATCCACCGGCTACTTTCTTGGGAATTTATGGCCTCGAAGTATGTTTGGGGTTCTTATGGGTGAGACATCTTTGTGAGTTTGTTATTTACATGTCTTTGTTGAAGCCGTTTACTACTTCTTTTTCCTCCTTCAAAATCTGACGCCAGTATGGAAAGCATCCTCGGGTTTCGTTTAGGAAGATTTTTATCTCCCCTATCTTCCAATTCCGCTGTTTGATCAAGTTCCTCGTCGGTTTCCATTTCGTATTATGGTGTTACCTCGGATGTTGTCTTTTTGTCCTTCTCCTTTGGTACATCTGCATAATTTTCTTTCTCCCCGTCTTCCTTGTCTTCATTTCCCAAGTCAAACTTAGAATACTGACCAGATTGAAATCTGCTTTTGACTTCTTTGTTATATTTGAATGGACCAACAAACTTTACTTCATTCATCACCACTATGTGTTTTACCAAAATGATATCTCTCTTTTTCAAGTCATACACTCGATATCCTTTTGTGCTCTCATCATATCCTATAAGCAATCGTGATTCCCTCTTCCCTCTAACTTGCATTTAGTCATATTGGAATCCAAACTGTAAACTTGACTTTCGAACACTCTCAAACTAGACAAATCTGGTTTTTTTCCCGTCCACCTTTTATACGGAGTTTCCTTCTTATTTGCCGAAGTTAGCACTCTATTTTTGATAAAGTTTGCATAGTTCATAGACTCAGCCCAAAACTGCAATCATATTATTTTATCAATTAGCATACTTATGGACATATCTCTTAAATTTCTATTCACTCTTTATGCTACTACATTTTGTTCCGCATTATAAGGAACAATTTTCTCATGATGGATTCCTTTTTCTTTAAGAAATTCTTCAAATTCCTTTGAGGTGTATTATTTCTCATTATCACTTCTTATCTTTTTTATTGAGGTTTCATGTAATTTTTCACTCCATAATTTGTATTCTTTGAAACATCTTAGTACCTCTGACTTATGTCTAAGAAAATATACCTTAGTGTATGTAGACTACTCATCTGTAATGGTTAGCAACTTTTTTTCCCCCCATGTGAAGCATACCTAGCTGCTCCCCAAACATCAGTGTGAACTAGATCTAATACTTTTTCTCTTCTAAATGTGGATGCCTTTGGAAATGGAAGTCTATGAATATTCATTTGGGCACATCCACTACAATCATCTGAGGTCTCATCATCTCCAAACTCAATTCCATTCAGTATTCCTTTTTTCTTCATTTTCTATAATCTATCTAGATTCATATGCCCTAACCTCTTGTGCCAAACCATCATATCACTTCCACATGAGTAGAGAACATTTTTTCATTGCAAATTACAATTATGAACATTCCTTGACTACCCTTTTCAGCTATAAAATAAACCTCATTATCAAAGCTAACTTTGAAGATTCCTTTCTTAGTTCCTGTTTCGTACTCTTTTTCATCTAAAACAACTGTAGAGACTAGATTCTTGCTAAGCCGTGGAATGTAAATAACATCAAAGAGTGTTACAATTGAAGCCTTTCCATCAACTAGAACTTTTAAATCAACTGATCCAACAAGACTTGTGGTTTTTACTCTACCATCTCCATACTCTATCTTAACTTTTGGAATTTTTCTTAATTTAGTAAACCACCTCTTATCTTTGCACAGATGCATTGAGGCCCTTGAGTCTATGATCCACCCATCCTCAAGTGGATCCCTCTTACCTCCGAAAGCACACTTTTGTCTCCGTAGAATGTCTACATGCTTCTCAGTGGTTTTTGGTTTAAGAAGAAGCTCCTCAAGCTCCTCTTCCAGTTCGGTTACGCCATCTGTTTCCTCTTCATGAACTTGAGTCCGAAAAGTTTTTTTCTTTCCTCCATCTTTTGAGGAACCTTGTCCATCTTTCAGTCAAAGATCTGCAAGCTTGACACAACCTGCTATATAATGTCCCGGTTTCTTGCAGAAGTGACATAGTCCACCTCGAGGAGCTCCTCTCCCCTGTCGATGAAATCTGCCACCTCCTTGTCATTTTCCTCCAAAGTTTCGATAGGGATCCTTTCCTTTTTTCTCATCACGCTTCCGCCTATCAGATCCTGCAGCCAATGCTTGAATAATCGGACTTCCTCTCCTAAGTTTTATGGTACTCTCTTTCACTAAAATCATCCCCATTGTATCATCCCAATTCCAATTGCTATCACCTAGATCCTGCAACCGATTAATGGCATTCTCATACTCTTCAGGTAGTTTCATTATCAGTGTGTTTACTCTTTGTGTCTCAGACCATGAGTTACTTGCGCTCTCTAGCTCCTCAAATAATGCACCTAAGTCATTGCAATAATCATTCATACTTCCTCCCTTGTAAGTATAAGCTGAAATTTTATATTTTGCCTAATGTTGCTGTTGTAATGACTCACTTTTATATTTGTTTACTAAAGATACCCAAATCTGAGAGGAAGATCTAACATGCATAACGGGAATGGCAATACCCTTTACTACACTTTTGAGAGCTTAGCTACCTTGTCCTTGTAGTTCTAATTTTCATATTCAGACCGTTCAATCTGACTCTTTGTTACATTGCTGGTGTTTCCGGTATTGTCCTTGACAATGGAGTCCCTCGAGAAGCAACTCATCCATTTTCTCCTTCCATGATTATTTCCTCCCCTTCCTCGTCATCGTTTGTGATGGTGGCTAACATTTTAACAGCTGTTGTGACGGAGGTGCTAGAAAAACGTGTTCCTCCAAATCCAAGTGGAGGTGGGCATCGAATTTGCCCCGACACTATGCCCTATAGGTGCTTCTCAAAAAGTTCTCCCTCCATCATCATTTCCCAATAAAGAAAGTCTGATCTATTAAATATGGGCACCCTAGAGGGTGGGCCCATAACCTGAAATAATATGGTCTCCATTAACCCACAAAATGAGCAGCCTATGTAAAGCCTCTAGGATAATATTTGACCCTTTCAATTTCCCATTGAATAAGTATCGCCAAGGGACACAAATATTATGACCATCCTCACCCATGTGAGGACAAGAATCCCCTGAGTCAAAAGCAAAAAGAATCACTGAATTTGCTCCCATGAGAAGTAAGTTATGTCTGGCCAAAGATGGCCTATATATACAAAAGGTCACCTGGAGAGAGGCACCTCAAACACGCTAAGTCCCTTAACTCCTACTCACAACTACTTACTACTCTACCCTCGGCCAATCAAAAGGGTGTATAGTACAAGAAGATACAGTGGCCGATTGTACTTTTTGTATGGCCATTGTACTACATGGCCTTCTGGTTGACACTTGTCAACATGGGAGCCATCGTTCCTCCTCCCATCCTTTCGGGCGTCCAATGATGTGGCGCCACGTGGTATAGCGCGCCACTATGTTTGAAAGCAGCCAAAGATTCATTCGGGTTTTGCGGGGGCGACGACGTTCGTCCGATCATGTATTTTCACGGTTAGTTTTGCGTCCGCGAGCGTCGTTTGACTATAGATGTCGTTTCGTCAATTTTGGTTTGTTTTAATGAAAGTGATGTTTCGCGTAACACTTTAAATAGATTGGGAATTGAATACATGTAACGTTTCATTAACGCCAAAATGGTTAAGGCGTACATCTATGTAGTGTTGAAAGTACTAGATATATAGGGTATTTTCTAGGTCTAAATATATCAGCAAAATAGGAAAAGAAAAAGGCAGACAACCTGCTTCCACCTCCCGTCTCTTGCCCTCATACTTGTTGTAGTCAATGAAGGTTAGAGAGGGTGGTTGAGCCATGGCTGCCTTAGCTTCACATGCAGGACTAAAAAGTGACATAAGTCACTCCAACAGAAGGTTGAGTACGTCAAGACTCGAACCTCCAACCGCCAGAGCAAGGCGTAGCCCTCACCTCTAACCGGTCTGTCGTAGAAGTTCGTTACACTACATGGGGTAAGATATTTATTTAAACATAAATATGAACATTAGTTCGATTAAAGAAACTACAAATATTGAACATACAGACATATTAGATTCAATGCGTGAATCAAATCCGCCGCACGAAAGAAATGAATCGGACATTTATTTCGACGGCGTATATAAAAAGTGGGTCTTCATCCAACAGCGCTAAACATCGCCGAGGTCCCGAAATGGTCACTTTGGTGGTTTACGCACGTGGCGTGACCTGGTGATACGTGGCACAATAGAATTGAGCAGCAGAAATCCTAAACGACATGAGGACGAGTCCGAAGGCGACGCGCGTCCACTCCATGGCCTTGTCAAACACATGCCGTACAGAAAGTACATCGGCCTCTGTACTTTTATGTACTTTACAGTCTTTTGATTGGAGCGTACTTCAGTATATAAGGGTTGTGAGAAGGGTTTTGGGACTTAGGAGATTTGGGTAGGTAACACCTCTCTCCTAGAGAGCTTTTATAAAAGATTGGAATCTTTTTTGCCTCATAACTTATCAATTGGTTTCCCGCTTTCAGTGATTCTTTTTGCTACGGATTCAAGGGAGTCTAAGCAGCACACGGGTACAGTCAGACTGTTAGTTGGCCATCTTGGGCAGCAATGGTTGTTGCTTGAAGTGGGTAAGTTAAAAGCTATCTAGAGGCTTTATAAATTATATAGTTGAATAGAGGACACAAAATTGCATTTTATGGGCCCACCCTCTAGGGTGCCCACCTTCAATGGATCAGGGTTCATCTACTGGGAAGCCATGATGATGGGTGCTTTGTGCGAAAAACAATACTAGGGTATTGTCAGTGGACAACTGAACTGTCCACCTCAGGGAACTCCACCAGTGTTTGGTGGAATAAGGTTTTCTAAACAACCTCTGTTGCAGTTTAGGAGGCGGGTGACGGGGACAGTTGTAAGTATGAAAAATGGAAAGAGAAGGAGACCCCTCTTACTCCTATTGCACCTATTTCCACGGCACCTGGAGCATCGACGCCGAAGACCGCAGAGAACGACACCCAAACACGCGAAGACATCAACATGGCTGGCAAAAACTTCATTCTAAGACACCTCACTATGGCTTTGGAAATCCCCCATTTTCAAATTTACAAGGCGGAGGAGTTGTGGGTGAGTTTTGTGGAAATCTATAGAGCTGGTACAATTCAGGAGCTCTTGTTGGCCAAACAAAAGTTAGGGAATTATACTTACAGAGGGGGAAAGATGTTAGACAATTGTAATGATCTCTCTTGTTTGTATATACAGACGGAGAGTGCCGGATGGACAAGTACAATGAAGATGAAAGTTAACACTGTCATTATGAAGTTACCTGACGAGTATGAAAACATAGTGTACCGAGTACAGGAAATGACTGATAGTTCATGGAAGTGGAACACAGTGGTCCGGATGATACTTGGGCAAGAGAACACAAATAAGATTAGGAGGGGGGGGAAAGAGCATCTACGCTCTGGTTGCAGGAGGAAACCGATGGGGGAAGGATCCGAAGAAACCATTGAAAGGAGAGAGAGATCGGTCTCGAGGAGCGAGGCCCCCAAAGGGTCTTTGTCACTTTTGCAAAAAGCCAAGACACTTCATAGCGGATTGTATCAAGCTCTCGGAGTTGAGGCTCAAAGAGAACCATGGAGGGGATCAATTTGGAGGGAAGAAGAAGGTACTTGTGGTAAAAAGAGTGAAAGGAGAGATCGAGGACGAGTCCTTTGAGGAGGAGGATGGGGAGCCTTTTCTTGACGAGAGCAAAGAAGAGAAAGAGATCCCTTGAAAACAAAAGTGTGCTCTCGGAGCAATTCGGGAAGCTCCACCAGAAAGATGGATTATCGACTCAATGTGTCCTGATAAGCATCTCTTTACTACGATAAGAAAATCCCTACTGTAGAGATAGAGTATGGGGTTCGGAGAGTGGTGCAACTCTGAGACCTCCATAGGACATCAGAGTAGGCAACTCACACGAAGCCTCTAGGATTACCCTGACCCCTTTGTTTTTCAGCACGAATAACCGCCACCCTGGCAAACAAAAACTCTAACCACCTTCACCATTGGGAAGGCAAGACTCCCCTGAGTCGATAGCAAAAAGAATCTCTGTATTTGCTCCTCTGAGCAGTAAGTTATGAAGGGTCAAAGTCGACCTTTTGTACAGAAGCTCTCTAAGAGAGAGGGTCCAATCTATCAAATTTTTCTAAGTCCTATCTCTCTCTAAAACTCTATCTACTGAAGTACGGCACCAATCATAATAGTGTATCGTACATAAAGGTACAGGTGTCGTTGTAATTTATGTACGGCAATTGTACGACATGGCCAAAAAGTCGACAAATGTCATTTTTGGATTCGTTCCTGGAATCTCCGGAGATGTCGTAATCAAACGTGATTGTGCCACGTGGCGATTGATGTGACGTCGACCGCAAACAACCAAAAACCTATTGCGCGATCTCGGCATGCTTCGTGGCCGTCCGATTAAGTCGGATTACAATCGTGGCCGTTATAAATACTTGCGCAATATTTGTTTCGCTTTCGAAACAAAATGCGCGGTATCCGTTTTGGATGTGCCGTACGCCGTACATTACAAACTGTATCTATGTCTAAATATCCCGTTGAATGAAGATAGCCGACGTGTTAACATTTAAATAACTATCAAACCCTATATGATATATCTCTGGTTTAGATTAGTTTGTTAAAGCTAAAAGCTACCGGCTACTTGGCGGACAGCATGTTTCAGGTTCAAATCTTGGGCTCGCCAAGTTAATTTTGGTAAAATCAAATAACCTAATATATTTCCCCGTCGAGATAGCATGGTCTTCCATGGCTCTATCTCCCTCTCCAACTTTCAATGCCTACGACAAGTGTGGGAGCTGGAGAGAGGAGTTAGAGGCAGACTGCCTCTGCTTCTTTTCTGCATTTTACAAAACCTAGAAAACACTAAAATAACCTTTAATTTCTACAAGTGGTTACAACACATCTAGTGGGGTCGGTAGATCTGAAAGTATTAGTGGAGGGAAATACTTATATACTCACCTCCTCAGATGTAATCTACATTCCTCAGCTTAGTAAAAATCTTGTCTCTACGTTTGTGTTAGATGACAAAAAGTTTGATACCTTCACTAGAAAGTGAGTCTTTACAGCTAAGTATGGGGATGAAGTCTACTTCATGGCAGATAAGGGTAGCCAAGGAATGTTTAGGCTTAACCTGAGTAATGAAAAGAAGAATCATTACTATGTTGGTGTTCTAAAGTTGATTATTTGGCATAAGCGATTGGGGCATGTGCATTTTGATAGGTTGAGGGAAATGAAAAAGCTTCGAGTAGTAAAAGGCATTCAGTTTGGGGATAATGAAATGATAGATGATTGTAGTGGATGTGCTCAAGGTAAGGATCATAGACTTCCCTTTCCCAAAGCAGCAACATATAGAGGTGAGAAAGTGTTAGATTTGGTCCACACAGATATTTGGGGACCTGCAAAAGTACCTTCGGTTGGAGGAAAGAGGTTTATGTTGACAATAAATGATGACTAGTCTAGATAATCTATAGTTTACTTCCTAAAAACGAAGTGTGAAACATCAACTTGATTCAAAGATTATAAAGCTTGGAGTGAGAAGTTGCATGGAACCCCCATTAAGAGAATAAGGAGTGATAATGGGGGGAATATACCTCCAACTAGTATGAGGAATACTTGAGAGATGAGGGGTTCAACACTAGAAAACTGTACCATACAACCCGGAACAAAATGGGGTAGCTGAGAGGTTTAACCGAACACTAGAAGATAGTGCATGCAGTATGTTGGCCGACAAAAAAATAGGAAAGAGATTTTGGGTAGAAGCCATGAACTGTGCCACCTACATTAAGAATATAGTCCTCACCTTAGCTGTAACAAAAATGACACCTTATGAGAGATGGGCTGGAAGGAAACCACATATCTCTCACCTTAAAGTATTCGGTAGCCAAGTTTACACTCTTGACACGGATAGGAAAAACTGGATACTAGATGTTAAGGGAAAACCTGGATGCTTTGTAGGATATGATAAGAGTGTCAAAGGATATAAAGTCTATGAGTTAGCCTAGAGAGATATCATTTTGGTCAAGCACCTAGTTGTCATGGATGAAGGGAAATCATTTGACCCCTTTAAATATAGCAAGAAGATAAGAATAAGTTTTGAGTCCGAAGGTGAGGAAGACTCTATCTTTCCCGAAAGGGACATGAGTCAAATAGGGATTGCAGATTCAAGGGAGATCCAAGATATAGGAGATCCACCGGAAACCTCACATATTCCTATGGACTTCAAGGAGACAGAAGAGGAGGAACCAGAACCGGCGTCGATGGATAAAGGAGCCGATGAGACAGTAAGGAGAAATCCAAGATTTCCCTCCATCCTAGCTTCAGAGTTTGAGGGAGGGAGAAAGAGCAGCAAAAGGATTCACGAAAAATAGGCTGCTCACAAGGTAACTAAGCTATCTCACCCAGATGAGCCTGAGTCATACTCGGAGGCTATAAACAGTCCAGAGAAAGACAGATAGATTAGAGCCCTAAATGATGAGATGGCCTCCTCCATCATGGAAGGAAATACTAGGGAACTAGCGGACTCTCCTCCAGACAGAAAACCGATTGGGTGTAAATGGGTCTTTAAACTAAAACTGAACACCGATAATACCATTGAGAGATATAAGGCTTGATTGGTAGCAAAACGGTTCACCTAAAAGGAGAGGATTGACTATGAGGAGACGTTTTCTCCAGGTGTTTGGGTCTCATCAGTAAGGATTTTCCTCACTCTGGCATTAGCGGAAGACATAGAAATACAACAGATGGAAATTAAAACTGCCATTCTTAATGGTGAGGTAGAGGAAGAAATTTTCATGAGGCGACCAAAGGGTTTGGAGGAAGGAGAAGAGAGCAAATTCTGCAGGCTCATAAAGTCCATATATGGACTGAAGCAGGCTCCCCGAATGTGGAATAATAAACTAGATGAGTTTCTCACCGGTCTAGGATATATCTAGATCAGCTCTGATCATTCTATCTATATGTTTCAAGACGAGAATAGTCATTTTTATTGCAATTTATATGGATGATCTGCTTGTGTTCAGTAAGTCTTTGGAAAAGATCAAGAAATTAAAGAAAGATCTTAGAAGCATATTTTATATGAAGGATTTAGGGGAGGCAAGATATATTTTGGGGATCGAAATGGAGAGGGATAGGGAGAAAAGGATTATCTGACTTACTCACAAAGAAGCAAAAGGTAATATGCATGAGAAATTATGGATGGAAATGGAAAACAATTGTTTCACTCCCATTGACTTGAAAAAAGAAAATGATGGGAGTGTAGAAGGAGGAGTGATAATCTTAGATGATCTAATGAGTCCAGAGGAGAGAGAGTTTATAAATTTTATTCCATATTGAGAAGTCGTAGGAAGTTTGATCTACTTTATGAACTGCACAAGGCCGGACATAGCGGCAGCGGTAGGAGTCCTCAGTAGGAGTCTTAACGATCCTAAAAAGAGAGATTGGGAGGCAGCAAAGAGAGTCATGAGATATGTGGTAGGAACTAGAGAGTTATGGTTCTATTTAGGAGGGGAGCACACTGATATCACTACTTGGAGTGATGCATGTTATGGGGATGCACCTATGAGAAGATGTAGTTCTGGGTATGTGTTCTATGTGGGGGAAGGTGCTTGTTGTTGGAGTAGCATGCAACAAAAGGTGGTTGCTCAGTCAACTATAGAGGCTGAGTACATGGCCTCTTTTTCTGCTCTGAAAGAATTGATGTGGGTCAAGTCCTTGTTGCAATAACTGGGGTATATGAAGGAGGGAGTGCATGAAGTGTTTTGTAATAATCAAGCTGCTATTGCAATTGCAGCTAATCGAAAACATCATTTCAAGGCTAAGCATATAGACATACAATTGAGTTTTGTGAGAGAAAAAGTTGAAAATAAGATTGTGAATCTTATATATAGATCTGATGAGGAAATGGTGGCTGATATGATGACAAAACCAGTGCCTTCTCCCAAGTTAAAATATTTAAGAGAAAATTGTGGACTAAATTTGAAGTTAAAGTTAGACTAAAAAATAACGGGAGTGTTGAAAGTACTAGATTTATAGGGTATTTTCTAGGTCTAAATAGATCAGCAAAATAGAAAAAGAAAAAGGCGGACAGCCTGCCTCCACCTCCTCTCTCTAGCCCCCATACTTGTTGTAGTCCCTGAAGGTTAGAGAGGGTGGTTGAGCCATGGCCGCCTTAGCTCCATAGGCAGGACTAAATAGTGACATAAGTCACTCTCAACAAAAGGTTGAGTCCAGTAGGACTCAAACCTCTGACAAACAGAGCGAGGCGTAGCCATCAACTCTAACTGGTCTGTCGTAGAAATTTGTTACAGTACAGAGGGTAAGATATTTAATTAAATATTAATATGAACATTAGTTTGATTAACGGAACTGCGAATATTGAACATAAAGACATATTAGATTCAGTGCCTGAATCAAATTGGCCACACAAAACAAATGAATAGGACATTTATTTCGACGGCGTATATCAAAAGCTGGTCTCCATCCGACGGCGCTAATCATCACGAGGTCTCACAATGGTCACTTTTGCTGTTTACGGACGTGGCGTGACCTGGTGATAAGTGGCACAATTGAATTGAGCAGCGGGAATCTCGGACGACATGAGGACAAGTCCAAAGGCAACGCGCGTCCACTCCCAGCCCTTGTCATACAGAGGCCGTATAGAAAGTACATCGACCACTATACTTTTCTGTACTTTACAATCTCTTGAATGGAGCTTACTTTAGTAGATAGGGGTTGTGAGAGGGGTTTTGGGACTTAGAGGATTTGGGTAGGTAGCACCTTTCTCCCATATAGCTTGTTTAAAAGAATGACATCTTTTCTGTCTCATAACTTATCGGCAAGTTTGCCGTTTTCATTGATTATTTTTCCTACGGACTCACGAGAGTCCACGCTGCACAAAGGTGCAGTCAGACTGTCAGTTTGCCCTCTTGGGCAGCAGTGGTTGTGGCTTGAATTAGGTTAGTTAAAAGCTATCTAGAGGCTTCCTAATTTTTGTAGTCCAATGGACGACATAGAATTGCATGTAGTACTTCGCATACCAAGGTTCTAATCTGGTTTCGGGCAACATCTTGGCAATCTATCAATGTGCCTATCTGTCTGCCTATTTCTTTCTGACTATGGCGGCAGCCATGGTGACTCTCTCTCTCTCTCTTCACTCTAGAGTCTAAATTAAGAAATGAATATTAATAACTTCTTTTCAACACCTTTGCTTGTGTGGTTCGATTTCCATCAGTAAGGATTCTTCTTAGTCTAGCGGCAGCGAAAGACATGGAAATACACCTGCTAGATATTAAGATTGCTTTCCTCAATGGTGAGCTAGAGGAAAAAATCTTCATGCGGCAACTAGAAGGGTTTGTAGAGGAAGGTGAGGAAAGCAAAGTTTGCAGACTCATTAAGTCCTTATATGGACTAAAACAGGCTTCCACGCAATAGATAAGAAAGTAAATGAGTTTCTCCGAGCCTGAAATATATCTGTGATCAGCTCTGACCATTCTATTTATATGTTTGAGGATGAGAATGGTATTATTTTCATTGCAATTGACGTAGATAATTTGCTAATGTTAAGTAAATCTATGGAAAAGATCAATAAGTTAAAAAAATATCTTAGAAGAAGTTCTGATATGAAGGATTTAGGGGAGGCAAGATATTTCTTGAGGATAGAAATGAAAAGAGATAGGGGAAAAAGGATTATCAGACTGACTGAGAAAGAAGCTATACAGAATATGCTCAAGAAATTCTAGATTGAAAAGGCAAAGAGTTGTACCATTCTCATGGACTTGAAAAAAATAAGTGATGGGAGTGTAGAAGGAGTGATAATCCTAGATGATCAGATGAGTTTGAAGAAAGACAGTTTATAAAGTTTATTCCTTACAGGCAGATCGTAGGAAGTTTAATCTATTTTATGAATTGTACTAGGCCGAACATAGCCACAACATTTGGAGTTCCCAGTAGGAGTTTTAATGATTTGAGAAAGAGAGATTGGGAGGCAGCTAAGAGAATCATGAGATATCTAGTGGGAACAAGGGAATTATGGCTGCATTTGGGAGGGGATCACACTGAAATCACCACTTGGAGTGATGCCAGTTATAGAGATACACCTATGAGAAGATGCACTTTTGAGTATGTATCGTATGTGGGGGAAAGTGCTTGCTGTTGGAGTAGCAAGAAACAAAAGGTGGTTGCTCAGTCCACTAAGGAGGTTGAGTACATGGCCTCTTGTTCTGTTGTGAAAAAAATGATGTGAGTAAAGTCTTACTACAATAACCGAGGTACATGAAGAAAAGGGTGCATGAAGTCTTCTTTGATAATCAGGATGCAAGTCTAATTGCAGCCAATCCAAAACATCATTTCAAAGCAAAACACACAAACATAACGCGGAGTTTTGTGAGGGAAAAAGTTGAAAACAAAATTGTGAATCTTGTGTATAAACCAGATGGAGAAATGATTGTTGATATGATGACCAAACCTGTGCCATCACCCAAATTGAAATATTGCAGAGAGAGGTGTGGACTAAAAGAAAAGTTTAAATTAGACTAAAAAATAAGGGGAGTGTTGAAATTGCTAGATTTATCAAGTATTTTCTAAGTCTGAGTAGGTTAGTGAAAACAGAAAAGAAAAGCACAGGCAGTCTGCCTCCACCTCTTCCCTCTATCCCCCATAATTGTTGTAGTCACTGAAAGAAAAAGAGGGTAGTGGAGCCATGGGTGCCTTGACTCCTTAGGCAGGTCAAAAGAAGTGACATAAGTCAATTCTAACAAAAAGGTTGAGACCGGCAAGACTCCAACCTCGGACCCGCAAAGCGAGGCGTAGCCGTCACCTGCAATTGTGTGTCCTCCATTGGACTACAGAATTCAAGAAGCCTCTAGTTAGCTTTTAACTAACCCACTTCAAGCCACAACCATTCTTGCACAAGAGGACAAATTGGCAGCTTGACAGCACCTTTGTGCAGCCTGGACTCCTATGAGTCCGTAGTAAAAAGAATCACTAAAAACGGCCAACCAGTCGATAAGTTATGAGGTGGCAAAGATGCCAATTTATACAAACTCTAAAAGAGAGAGGTGGCTGTCTAAAGAAAAAATTACTAAGTCCTAAAGCCCTCCCACAACCCTTATCTACTATAGTATGATCCAATCAAATCATTGTGTAGTACAAAAAGGTACTACGGCCGATGTACTTTTTGTACAGCCTGTGTACGGCAAAGCCATTGAGTGGATGCGTATCCATGTTTTACTCTTCCTTATGTTCCCCGGAATTTGAGCGACCAACTGTTATCTCTTCGCTTGGCGTCAGGTCATGCCACGTCCGAAAACCGTGAAAGTGACCGTTCCGGGATCTCGGCGCTGATATGTGCCGTTAGATCAAAAACCGACATTTAATGTGAACCGTCGAAACAAATACTTGATTCATTTGTTTCGTGCGGAGATCATATTCGCACTATATTTTCAACTGGTTCTATGTTCCCTCATTCATAATTCCGTTAATTGAATTAACAACCATATTACATTTTATATATTTATCATTTCTTATGTATACTATCAAACTTCTACGACAGACGAGCTAGAACTGACGGCTACGCCTCGCTTTGCTGGTTGGAGGTTCAAGTCATGCCGGACTCAACCTTTTGTTGAGAGTGACTTATGTCACTCTTTGGTCTTGCTTATGGAGCTGAGACAGCCATGGCTCCATCACTCTCTCTCTCTCTCCTTCAATAACTACAACAAGTATGGGGGCTAGAGAGAAGGATTGGAGGCAAGCTACTTGCGTTTCTCTTGCGTTTTTCATTAAACTAATTTAGACCTAGAAAATACACTATAAATCTAGCTATTTCAACACTCCCTTTATTTTCTAGTCTAATTTCAACTTCTCTTTTAGTCCACACTTTTCCCTAGAATACTTTAACTTTGGAGATGGCACAGGTTTGGTCATCATATCAGCCACCATTTCTTCATCAGATTTATACACAAGATTCACAATTTTGTTTTCTACTATATCCCTCACAAACCTCAATCTTATGTCCATATGCTTAACTTTGAAATGGTGCTTTGGATTGGCTGCAATTGCAATGGCAACCTGATTATGACAAAAAACTTCATGCTCTCCCTTCTTCATATACCCAAGTTCCTTCAACAATGACTTGACCCATATTAACTCATTTACAACAGAAAAAGAGGCCATGTACTCAGCCTCCATAATAGACTGAGCAACCACCTTTTGTTGCTTGTTGCTCCAACAACAAGCACCTTCCCCCACATACAACACATACCCAAAAGTACATCTTCTCATAGGTCCATCCCCATAAATGTCATCACTCCAAATAGTGATATCAGTGTGCTCCCCTCCCAAATGGAACCATAACTCTTTTGTTTCTACCAGATATCTCATGACTCTCTTAGCTACCTCCCAATCTCTCTTTTTATGATCGTTAAGACTCCCACTGAGGACTCCTACCGGTGCCGCTATGTCCGGCCTTGTGTAGTTCATAAAATAGATCAAACTCCCTACGACCTATCAATAAGGAATATAATTTATAAACTCTCTCTCGTCTGGACTCATCTGATCATCTAACATTATCACTCCTCCTCGTACACTCCCATCACTTAGTTTCTTGAAGTCCATGGGAGTGGAACAACTATTTGCCTTTTCAATCTGGAATTTCTCAAGCGTATTACCTATTGCTTCTTTTTGAGTAAGTTCTGATAATCCTTTTCCCCATATCCCTCTCGATTTCGATCCCCAAAATATATCTTGCCTCCCCTAAATCCTTCATATCAAATCTGCTTCTATGACCTTTCTTTAACTTATTGATCTTTTCCAAAGACTTACTTAACGCAAGCGGTTCATCCATATAAATTGCAATAAAAATGACACCATTCTCATCTTCAAACATATCGATAGAATGGTCAAAGTTGATCTAGGTATATCCCAGACCAGTGAGAAACTCATCATGTTTCTTATTCTGCTGTTGGGGAGCCTGCTTCAGTCCATATATGGACTTTATGAGCCTGCAGACTTTGCTCTCTTCTCCTTTCTCCACGAACCCCTTTGGTTGCCTTATGAAAATTTCTTCCTCTAACTCACCATTATGAAAAGCAGTCTTAATATCCATTTGGTGTATTTCCATGTCTTCGCCTGCTGCTGCCTGACTGAGGAGAATCCTTACTAAAGGGAACCAAACACTTGGAGCAAAATTCTCCTCATAATCAATCCCCTCATTCTTGCTACCAATTGAGCCTTATATCTCTCAATGGTATTATCTCGGTTAAGTTTTAGTTTCAACACCCATTTACAGCCAATCAGTTTTTCTGTCCGGAGGACTCTCCGCTAGTTCCCAAGTATTCGCTTCCATGATGGAGGAGGCCATCTCATCATTTATGGCTCTAATCCACCTGTCTTTCTCATGACTGTTCACTGCCTCCCACTATGACTGCGGCTCATATGGGTGAGATAGCTTAGTTACCTTATGAGCGGCCTGTTTCTCTTGTATCTTTTTGCTGCTCCTTCTCCCTCCCTCAAACTTTGAAGCCGGAATGGAGGGAAGTCTTAGATTTCTCCATATTATCTCATTGACTCCCCTATCCATGGAACCCGGTTCGAATTCCTCCTCTTCTGTCTCCTCGAAGGCCATAGGAATATGTGAGGTTTCCGATGGATCTTTTGTATTTTGGATCTACCGTGAATTTGCAATCACTTTTTCACTCATGTCCCTTTCGAGAACGATTGAGTTCTCCTCACTTTCGGACTCAAAACTGATTCATATCTTCTTTGTATATTTGAAGGGGTCAAATGACTTCCCTTTATCCATGACAACTAGGTGTTTGACCAGAATGATATCTCTCTTTGCTAAGTTATAGACTCTATATGCCTTGACATCCTCATCATATCCTACAAAGTATCTAGGTTTTCTCTTAGCATCTAGTTTCCAGTTTTTCCTATCCGTGTCAAGAGTGTAAACTTGGCTACCGAATACTTTAAGGTGAGAGACATCTGGTTTCCTTCCAACCCTTCTCTCAGAAGGTGTCATTCCTTTTACGGCTGAGGTTAGGACACTATACCTAGTGAAGTAGGCCTAGTTCATGGCTTCTGCCCAAAATCTCTTTTATATTTTTTTGTCGGCCAACATACTGCATACACTATCTCCTAGTGTTCGGTTCAACCTCTCAGCTACCCCATTTTGTTCCGTGTTAAATGGTACCGTTTTTTGGTGCTAAACTCCCTCATCTCTCAAATATTCTTTAAAGTGGTTAGAGGTATATTCCCCCTCATTATCACTCTTAATTCTCTTAATGGGGGTTTCATGCAACTTCCCACTCGAGGCTTTATGTTCTTTAAAGTAAGTTGGTGTTACACACTTTGTTTTTAAGAAGTAGACTCTAGAGTATCTAGACTAGTCATCGGTTATCGTCATCATAAACCTCTTCCCTCTGAGCGAAAGTACTTCTGCAGGTCCTCAGATATCTGTGTGGACCAAATCTAATACCATCTCATCCCTATATGTTGTGGCTTTGGGAAATCGGAGTATGTGAGCCTTACCTTGAGCATAGCCACTACAATCGTCCAACATTTCATTATCCCCAAACTGAATGCCTTCTAGTACACCAAGCTTGTTAATTTCCCTCAGCCTATCAAAATACACATGCCCCAAACGCTTATGCCAAATCATCAACTTTGGAACACCAACATAGTAATGATTATTGTTTTCATTACTCAGGTTAAGCCTAAACATTCCTTGGCTACCCTAATCTGCCGTGAAGTAGACGTCATCCCCATACTTAGCTGTAAAGACTTCCTTTCTAGTGAAGGTATCAAACATTTTGTCATCTAACATAGACGTAGAGACTGTTGAAATTTGAAGTATTTTCTAGGTCTAGAGATTGTAAAATAAACGGCAAAGAGGAGACAATGACAGCCTGCCTCTAACTCTTCACTAAAGTCCTCACACTTGTCGCAGTCACTAAAGACTTGAGGAGGAGTTAGATCCATGGCTGCCTAGGCTGTCCAAAAAGGATAGGAAGGCAAATCTTGATAGAGTTACCTAAAATATTTTGAAAGACCTAAGATTTGATCCGGGTACCCGGTGTCTGTTAAACTAGCCGTTAGCTTTATCTGTTTAGTCTAAGACTAGTGTTAAATGCTATACAATTTGATAATTATATAAATACTTACACATAGACTAATTTATTCAACTAAAACTTTATTTAGGATGCATAGATTAAATTACGTAAAGTACGGAGTACGGTACGGAGAAAAAACAGATACCGCGCATTTTGTTTCGATATCGAAACAAATACCGCGCAAGTATTTATGACGGCTACGATTGAAATCTAGTTTTGATCAGACAACCGGGGACGATGCCGAGATTGAGAAAGAGAATCGCGGCAGTTTGCGGTCATCGCCACGTAGGATGACACGTGGCACAATGACATTGGATCGTGGCAACTCCGGAGATTACGAGAACAAATCCGGATATGACATGTGTCAACATTTTGGCAATGTTGTACGATAGCGGTACAGAAAGTACACCGGCACTTATACTTTCATCTACGACACAGTAATTTGATTGGTGCCGTACGTCAATAGATAGATTTTTAGAGAGAGATAGGACTTAGAAAATTTAGTAGGTATCAGCCTCTCTCCGAGAGAGCTGCTATACAAAATGTTATCTTTGACCATTTATAACTATCAATTTACTTGACCATTTTCAGTGATTCTTTTTAACGCGAACTCAAAGGAGTCCAGGCTACATAGGGGTGTAATTGGTCAAAGTTTTTGGCTGCCAGGGCGGCTGCATTTCTAAGGGAAAGTTAAAGTGGGTGAATGTGTCCAAAACTCATATTATAACTTTGCATTTTGTGGTAGAACTGAGCACACAGAAAGTCTTATTTCACAGGGGTGAAGCTTAAATGGTTTTTTGATTGTGAAGGGGTCATTCATTTGGGTTTATATAAACTTGGAGTCGGAACTACTAGATTAGCTTCTTTTGAATATGCGATTTCTGTGGGCAATGGAGCACACAGAGTTTCAGGTTATGGGCCCACCACCTAAGGTGCCTATGTTCGATGGAACCGACTTCACTTTTTGGGAGTTTATTATAGAGGGGTTGTTTTTCGAGAAGCACTTATAGGGAATTGTTTTGGGACAAGTGAGATGTCCGCCAACTGGCTTTGGAGGAGCTTACTATGGAGAATCATTTGAGGCTTCCCAGAAAATTAACCGTATTTCGGATGTAACGGAAGGTGAAGGGAAAATTATTGCCATGGAAGGGGTAAATGGGGAGAAGGATAAAGGGACACCTATGGTGAGGGGAGGTAGGCTCTCCGCCACAGCTCCACTTAGAGGGGATATAAGTAAAACTGAAGAAAATGATAATAAAATTTGGGAGTATGAAAACACTATAACAAAACATCTCATACTTAGAAATGTGTCTAAGTCCATAGCTATCACTATTTTAAATCTAACCAAGTCTTTGGAAATTTGGGAAACACTACGTCAGATTTATAAGAGTGAGACTATTCAAAGGCAACAATTAGTAAAACAAGAAATAGATGCCTATGTTTATAAAGGCGGTAGTATGATAGAGTTTTGCAATAATATTGTTGCGCTATATGTTGAGCTTGCTAGTGCGGGATATGTAGAATCTGAGGAAAGGAAGATTAATACACTACTCATGAAACTCCCAGATGAGTATGAAAACATCATTTGTCGTATGCAAGCAATGGATGGCTCCTGATGGACTTGGAGCTTTACCATGGGGATAATTCTTGTGAGGGAAAGCACTTTGGAGCTTCGTAGGGGGAGTAACAAGGTGAATGCACTAACAGTTGGTGGTGACTGGCAGAAATGTGATGAGGTGAACGGCGATGACGAGCGGAAGCGTGATGAGAGGAAGAAAGACAAAGGTAAACCTTATCGGAATTTTGTTGGAAAGAGAGGGAGAGGAAAAGAAAGGGGAGCTTTGAAAAAGGGGGTTTGCTTCTTTTGTAGGGAGCCGGGTCACTATATGGAGGAGTGTCATTGTTTGGAAGAAATTAGAAGTTGGAATGTTGATGAGGAGGAACAAGGGGAAGAGGAGAACGAGGATGAAGATATTTTGGAGCTTCTCCGCATCGATAATATGGGGAAGAAAGAAAAGCACACAGAAATTCCACGAAAGCAACAGTGTGCTTTTGGAGGTATAAGGGAATTAAATAGATAGGAGAAACTTGAGGGAGTTCAAATTATTGAGGATAGTTTTATAGATATTTTGGAAATAGAAAACAGGTCGGAAAGGGAGACTTCAACGGATTCCGAGGAAAGGGGAGAAGTAAATCTAAAAGGGGCTCTAAAAGATAGGGGAGAGAGGAATATTTGATTAAAAGTTTAGGGGAGGAGAAATGTTTTTTGGGAGTAAAAATAGAAAGTGATAGTGGAAAGAATTCCATGGGAGAGAGTGAGGTAAATGAGATAATTATCATGGATAAAAATATGAGTTCGGAAGATGTAGATTTTATGAGGAACATAGTGAGGACTAGTGATTTTTGGGAATATTTGACAAGGGGTGGATTTGACATCACTACTTGGTGTGATGTCGCTTGTGAAGATCTGCCTGTAAAAGGGTTATCATCCGGGTATGTGTTGCAGATTGGGGATGGGGTTCATTGTTGGAAAAGCAAAAGGGAAAGTGGGTTTTGGTTGGATGAAAAGGGGAGGAGGTGAATAAAATATTTTATCGGGTTTATGAAAAATGGCATGCAAAATAAAATGTATGATCGACAAGATGAAGTTATTTTTGGTCATCTAATACACTTTCTTAAATATAAAGGTATTCGCTTGAAGCTTGATGAAAGAAAAAGGAAAAAGGAAAAGAATATATATATATATATTAGTTGTTTTTGATGGGAGTTGAAAGTAAAGTAGACTAGAAAATAAAGGGAGTGTTGAAATATAAAGTATTTTCTAGGTCTAGAGATTGTAAAATAAAACGCAAAGAGGAGACAGTGACAGCCTGCCTCTAACTCTTCACTCAAGTCCCCACACTTGTCGCAGTCACTAAAGACTTGAGGAGGAGTTAGATCCATGGCTGCCTAGGCTATCCAAAGAGGAAAAGAAGGCAAATCTTGATAGTGTTACCTAAAAGATTTTGACAGACCCAAGATTTGATCCGGGTACCCGGTGTCTGTTAAACTAGCCGTTAGCTTTATCCGTTTAGTCTAAGACTAGTGTTAAATGCTATAGGGTTTGATAATTATATAAAGACTTATACGTATTTTAATTCATTCAACTGAAACTTTATTTAGGATGCATATATTCAATTACGTAAAGTACGGAGTACGGTACGGAGAAGAAACAGAAACCGCGCATTTTGTTTAGATATCGAAACAAATACCGCGCAAGTATTTATGACGGCTACGATTGAAATCTAGTTTTGATCGAACGGCCGGGAACGATGCCGAGATCGCGGAAGAGAATCGCGGCAGTTTGCGGTCATCGCCACGTAGGATGACACGTGGCACAATGACATTGGATCGTGGCAACTCCGGAGATTACGAGAACAAATCCGGATATGACATGTGTCGACATTTTGGCAATGTTGTACGAAAAGTACACCGGCACCTATACTTTCATCTACGACACAGTAATTTGATTGGTGCCGTACGTGAGTAGATAGAGTTTTAGAGAGAGATAGGACTTAGAAAATATAGTAGGTAGCAGCCTCTCTCCGAGAGAGCTCCACTACAAAAGGTCATTTTTGACAATTCATAACTATCAATTTACTTAACCATTTTCAGTGATTCTTTTTGCTGCGAATTCAGGGAAGTCAAGGCTACATAGGGGTGTAGTCGGTCAGAGTTTTTGACTGCTAGGGCGGCTGCATTTCTAAGGGAAAGTGAAAGTGGGTGAATGTGTTTAAAACTCATATTATAACTTTGCATTCTGTGGTGGAACTGAGCACACAAAAAGTCTTATTTCACAGGATTAAGCTATAATGGGTTTTTGATTGTCAAGGTGCGAGTGATTTGGGTTTATATCAACTTGGAGTCGACACTATCTAGATTAGCTTTTTTTGAATCTGCGATTTCTGTGGGCAATGGAGCACAATGAGTTTAAGAGACAAGATATTTACTCAGCTGAGGAATGTAGAGTACATATGAGAAGGTGAGTAAAGAAGTCTTACCCTCCACTAATAATTTTAGATTTACCAACCCTATTAGATCTGTGGTAACCACTCTCCCATCCCCATACTCTATCTCTACAGTAGGGATCTTTCTTAACTTAGTAAAGAGGTGCTTATCACGACACATATGCATGGATGCACTTGAGTTGATGATCTATCCTTCCTGTGGAGCTTCTCGAATTTTTCCGGGAGCATTCTTCTGTTTCTGAGGGATCTCCTTCTCCTCCAGACTCTTGTCAAGGAGAAGCTCCCCATCCTCCTCCTCAGAGGACTCGTCCTCAGTTTCTCCTTTCACTTTTGTGACCACTGCAATTGTGTGTCTTCCATTCGACTACAGAATTCAACAAGCCTCAAGATAGCTTTTAATTAGCCCACTTTGAGCCATAACCACTGCTTCCTAAAAGGACAAATTGAAAGTCTGACTCCACCCTTGTGCAGCTATACCCCCCTGAGCCCTTAGCAAAAAGAATCATTGAAACGGCCAACCAGACGATTAATCATGAAGTGGCAAAGATGCCAATTTATAGAAAACTCTCAAAGGGAGAGGTGAGTGTCTAAAAATATTCTAAGTCTTACTTCCCTCTGACAACCCCTATCTACTACACTATGACCCAATCACATAATTGTAAAGTACAGTAAGGTACTACGGCCGATGTCCTTTCGCTACGGCGTGTGTACGACAAGGTCGCTGAGATGACGTGTGTCAACCTTTCCCTCGTCCGTACGCTCCCGGAATTCCTACGACCAAATGTTATCCCTCCACGTGGCGCTAGGTTATGCCACATCTACAAACGCAAAAGTGACCATTCCGAGATCCTTGCAGCAATATATGTTGTATGATTAAATCCGACAATAAATGTTAGCCGTCGAAACAAATGTCTGATTTATTTTTTTGGTGCGAAATGACGTTCGTACTAAAATATTAACCATTTCTATGTTCCTTCGTTCATAATTTAGTTAATCGGTTTCAAGACCATATCACAGTTTAAATAGTTATCAATCCCTATGTATCTTAACGGACTTCTACAACATACTGGTTTGAGCTGACGACTACGCCGCGCTCTGTCGGTCGAAGCTTCGAGTCTTGCCGGACTCAATCTTTTGTTAAAAGTTACTTAAGTCACTCTTTAGTCGTGCTTAAGGAGCTGAGGCAGCCATGACTCCACTACTCTCTTGTACTTCAGTGACTACAAAAAGTATGGGGGATAGAGAAAATAGGTGGAGGCAGACAGCCTCCGCTATTTTTTTTTTTTTTTTTTTACTAAACTATTCAGACCTAGAAAATACTCTATAAACCTAGGGATTTCAACAACCACAAGTGCCTTCTTCTTCCCTCCAGAAAAACCCCCTCCACAGTTCTCTTGAAGCTTGAGCTCCGACAACTTGACATAATCCTGTTGTTCTTTGGTCTACAAGAGACCGCAGAAGCGACCCAAACTATCAACCTTAAAGCTAAGCAAATCTAATCGAATGAACAATCCTTTGAAATGAATACCCTCTACATAACAGAATGCATTCCCAAATGCATTAACAGAAAATCCCTATTAGACACACCATAGGTCTCCCAAAACCACAGATCAGACCACCATAGGTCTGCAAATCTGTGACCGTTTGACACAGACCAAACACACAATAGGTTTGCAAATCTGCGAAAAGCCTAGGACCACCCTAGGACAAATGCATACACAGATGCATTAAACAACAAAACAAATACATGCACAATGCATGACAAACAAACAAAAGATTAACATATATAAATAATAATTAATTAATGCCATCCCACTAAACCAAATATACTATTAGATAAATAAATGTATCACTTAAATGTATGACCTATTTAGCAACCCTAAAATACTACATCTTTGGTCCCTACTTTTCCTAACAAACATTGATAACTTCGCTAATAAAGCTCATAGCTATATATACACTTGAAAGCTGTCAGCTAATCACGTAACTGTCACAGTCACTAAGTCTTATATAATCGTAAGCGTACACTTGAGAGTCAAAGAATCATAAGCGTACACTTGTCTACACCTGAGAGTGAAACATTTATATGCGTACACTTGTCTACAAGCATGACACTACACACACACTAATTAACATGTCGAAACCCTAACTCAGTTAATAATACATCACAAAATATAAAAACCTTGTAAAATAGTGGCGGACGCAGTCCGCCGTCAAATATAACACAATCCACTTGCCGAAATGATATCGTACTATCAAAAATCCTTACCGTACGGATATCGCGTCCATTTCAATAAATGCGGCTTGTCACATATAAAGTACATGTCATTTTTCCACACTCGCTGCTTGTCACAAATAAAGAACATCTATCCAAAATAGATACTCTGTACAATCGGGTACTTTCGATAATTGTCGCTTGCCAAAATTAAAGTACACGTGTCAAATAGGACGCTCCATACTGGCGGCGTCCCTTTTTATAAATGTCGCCTGTCGTATTATGTTTTGTACGGCCAACGTATGTTTTCAAGCACTTTGAATATTTTAGGTTGGATCCCTTCGCGATCCGCCGCCCATTTCTATTATGCGTTCCGCGCCACTTGATTAATCTTTTACGTTCTCTTTAAATTTATTCGTACATTTACTCCCCCAAATCAATAAAATCATGCAAACCTCGACGCTACACTCGGTGAACATGTACGCACTTAAAAACTGCGTACACATGAAACACCGCAAACGCACGAAACGAGAAGTACGCACGAAACTAAATCTTCAAAACAACAAATCCGCTATGAAGTGTCCCGAATTTTTGCAAAAATGAGAAAGACCCTTTGCGGGCCTCCCTCCTCCTAAATGATCTCTCTCTCCTTTGAATGGTTTCTTCAGATCCTTTCCCTATCGGTTTCCTCCTACATCTAGAGCTTGGATGCTCTCCCCCCCCCCTAATCTCAATTTTGTTCTGCAGCACAAGTATCATCCAAACAACTCTGTTCCACTTCTATGAACTGTCAATCATTTCCTGTACCGGTACACTATGTTTTCATACTCCACAGGTAGCTTCATGATGATAGTGTTAACTTTCATCTTCATTGTACCTGTCCACCCGACACTCTCCATCTCCATATACAAACAACAAAGATCATTACAATAGTCTAACATCTTTTTGAAACTCTGAGACCTCCATAAGTCCTCAGAGTGGACACTTTCCAAGAAGCATCTAGGATAACCCTAACCCCTTTGTGTTTCAGCAAAAGCAACTGCCACCCTAGCAGTTAATAACTCTGACCACCTTCACCCTTGTAAAGGCAAGACTCCCCTGAGTCGATAACAAAAAGAATCTCTGAATTTGCTCCCATGAGCAGTAAGGTAAGGAGGGTCAAAGTTGACCTTTTGTACAGAAGCTCTCTGGGAGAGAGGGTCCTATCTCCTAATTTTTCTAAGTCCTATCTCTCTCACAAACTCTATCTACTGATGTACGGAGCCAATCAGATTACAGCTCCGTACACAAAAGTACAGCTGCCGATGTACTTTCTGTACGGACACTGTACGACATGGCCTAAAAGTCGACACGTGGTATGTCCGGATTTGCTCCTTTAATCCTCGGAGATGCCGCGATCCAATGTAATTCCGCCACGTGTCAACCGATATGGCGATGACCACAAACTGTTGAAATTCCCTTCCGTGATCTTGACGTTAATTCTGGCTGTCTGATTAAATTCATATTAAATCGTAGCCGTATAAATACATGCGCGATATTTGTTTCGCTAAAGAAATAACTGCGCGGTATTCGTTTCTTATTCGTACCGTAATCCGTACTTTTAGGTTACTAGATCTATGTATACCGTAAACAGTTACAGTTAAATTAATTATCCTACCTGATAATGTTTCATTAAATATCAAACCATATAGTATGTAACACTAGTTAAAGACTTAACGGCTAAGGCTACCGTCTACCAGCTTTCTGCCGCCTGATAGGTACAAGGATCAAATCTTATGGCTGACACATACCTTTTAGTAAATAAACCCCTAACTAATATATATTTCTCGTAAACCTCTGGATAGCCTAGGTAGCTATGGCTCTAGCTTCCTCTCCAATTTCTCAGTGACAGCGACAAGTTTGAGAAGTTGGAGAGAGAAGTTAGAGGTAACTGCCTCGGCTTTTTACTATATTTCTATTTAGACCTAGAAAATACTTAAAACGGACCTTTAATTTCTACACTCCCCTTATTTTCTAGTCAATCTTTAATTTCACACCATACTTCTCCCTGAAGAAAATTAGCTTAGGGGAAGGCACAAGTTTGGTCATCATATGTGCTACCATCTCACTATCTGGTCGGTACTCTAAACTGATTATTTTGTTTTCTACTTTCTGTCTAACAAAGTTGAGTCTGATGTCCATGTGTTTGGCTTTTAAATGATGTTTAGGATTGGCAGAAATAGCGATTGCTGCCTAATTATCACAAAAAAAATTCTGCCCACCACTCTTAAGGTGACCAAGCTCATCAAGCAAAAACTTGACCCACATCAATTCTTTTACAGCAGAGCAAGAGGCCATATACTCAGCCTCCATGGTGGACTGAGCAATAACTTTTAGTTATTTGTTACTCCAACAGCAAGCCCCATCACCCACATATAATACATATCCAGAAGTGCATCTCCTCATCGGAGCATCACTACAACTGGCATCACTCCAAGTAGTGATGTCAGTATTCTCTCCACCCAAATGCAACCATAGATCCCTAGTTCTTATCAAATATCTAAGGACTCTCTTAGCTACCTCCCAATCCCTCTTAGTGGGAGCATTTTGACTTCTACTCAGCACTCCTACAGCTGCAGCTAAATCCGGCCTGGTACAATTCATATAATATATTAGACTTCCCACTACTTGCCTGTAAGGAATAGTCTACATGAACTTCTGTTCTTCAGGAGATAATTCCTCGTCTAAGACTATGACACCTTCTTCATCACTCCCCTCACTCCCCTTCTTCAACTCCATTGGAGTTGTATAACTATTAGCTTTATCCATCTGAAATTTTTCAAGCATGTTCCCTATTGCTTTTTTTTGAGTCAATCTTACAATCTTTCTTTTTCGGTCTCTCTCTACTTGAATTCCCAAAATATACTTTGCTTCCCCCATATCCTTCATTTCAAATCTCCCCTTAAGATCGATTTTCAGTTTATTAATTTTTTCCATTGATTTACTTAAAACAAGCAAATCTTCAACATAAATTGCAATAAATATAAAACCTTCCTCATCTTCGAAAACATAGATTGAGTGATCTGAGCTGATCCGGATATATCCCAGACCGGTAAGAAACTCATCAAGCTTCTTATTCCACTGTCGAGGCGCTTGTTTCAAACCATAAAGAGATTTAATCAGCCGGCATACCTTACTCTTCTCTCCTTCCTCCACAAACCCTTCAGGTTGTCGCATGAAGATCTCCTCTTCCAATTCTCCATGCAAAAAGGTTGTCTTCATGTCCATCTGGTGCACTTCCATGTCTTCTGCTGCTGCCAGGCTGAGAAGTATGCAGACGGATGGTAATCTGACTACCGGGGCAAAGGTTTCCTCGTAGTCAATTCCCTCCTTTTGTGTAAATCCCTTTGCCACTAATCGGGCCTTGTAGCGCTCGATTGTGTTATCTGGGTTGAGTATTAATTTGAAAACCCACTTACAACCGATTGGTTTTCGGTTAGGTGGACAATCCACTAGCTCCCAAGTATCGGCTGCCATAATTGAGGCCATCTCCTCATTGATGGCTGTCTTCCACCGGTTCCTTTGTGGACAAGTCATCGCCTCTCTATAAGTTTGATGTTTATCTTGATGAGATAGTTTAGTTACCTTGTTATTAACCTGTTTTTCTTGCAATCTTTTGCTACTTCTCCTTCCCCTTTCGAAATCAGAGGCCGAAATAGATGGTTCTCGTGGATTCTTTCGAACAACCTCGGCTTTTCCCCTATCCCTTGATTCGGAATCAATTTTCACCACGTCTTTCGCTTCGGGTAGAGTTGTCACTGAAGTTTCCACAGCCGAGTCCTTTTCGGTCTGATTTGTATCTGCAAGAATTTCATCTTCTCTAAAACCCGGATAGTTAGGGAGCTCAAAGTCATCGGAATTTTCTGACTCAAATCTGATTTTTACTGACTTTGTATATTTGAAGGGATCCACGGACTTTCCTTCATCCATAACTACTAGATGCTTTACTAAGATTATGTCTTCTCTTTTTAGATCATAAACTCTATATCGTTTAACATCCTCACAATATCCTAATAAGTATCCCGGTTTTCTTTTAGGATCTAGCTTCCAATTAGACCGATCTGTATCTAGATTGAATACTTGACTACCGAAAACCTTTAAGTGAGATAAGTTTGGTTTCCGGCCTGTCCATCTCTCATAAGGTGTTTGATCTTTTATAGCTGAAGTAAGAACTCTATTTTTGAGGTAAGTAGCACAGTTCATTGCTTCTGCCCAAAACCTTTTTCCTATCTTCTCATCCGACAACATACTTCTAGCACTATCACTTAGTGTTCTATTTAACCTTTCAGCTACCCCATTCTGTTCCGGGTTTTCTAGAACTGTCTTTTGGTGTTGGACCCCATCTTCTCTCAGAAAATCCTCAAACCGGTTAGAAGTATACTCTCCACCATTGTCACTCCTTATTCTCTTGATTGGAGTTTCATGAAGTTTTTCACTCCATGCTTTATATTGTCTAAAACAATCCTGAGCTTCGGACTTGTTTTTCAAAAAATACACTCGAGAATACCGAGACCAATCATCAGTGATAGTCATCATAAATCTCTTCCCCCTTGGTGAGGGCAATTTAGCTGGTCCCCAAATATCTGTGTGTACTAGATCTAGAATTTTTTCTCCCTTATAGGTGGATGTTTTAGGAAAGGGTTATCTGTGTGTTTTACCTTGAGCACATCCACTACAATCACTTATATTATTATTCTCACTAAACTTTATCCCTTCCACCACTCCCATCTTTTTTATCTCTCTTAACTTGTCTAGATTCACATGCCCAAGCCTCTTATGCCACATCATAATATCATGAACACCAACATAATAAAGTTTCTTCTTTTCAATACTTAAAACCAATCTAAATATCCCATGGCTACCTTTCTCAGCAATGAAATAGACATCCTCCTCAAAACTAGCAGTAAAGACTCCTTCCCTAGTGCTAGTAAAAAAACCCTTATCATCTAATATAGATGTAGAGATGAGGTTTTTGTTCAGCTCTGGAATAAACAATACATCGGAGAATGTTACTATGGATGTCTTTCCTTCTACTAACACTTTCAAATCTACCAATCCTACAAGAGTAGTGGTGACTATCCTTTTATCCCCGTACTCTATCTCTACGGTGGGAATCTTTCTTATCTTAGTGAACAGGTGTCTATCCTTACATGTGCATGGAGGCACCTGAATCTACAATCCAACCTGCTTCACCTTTCAATCCACCGTAAGCACATTTCTGCCTTCGTGGAATTTCGACCTCGTTTTTCGCCTCCAACTCCTCATCCAAAAGGAGCTCACCGTCCTCGTCCTCGGATTCCGCCTCAAGTACATGTGTGACAAGGGCCTTTTTCTTTCCTCTCGGGGTACCACTAGTCTGCCCCTCCTTTAACCGAAACTCGGTTAGCTTGGTGCACTCTGCCATATAGTGCCCCGGTTTCTTACAAAAATGACATAAACCTTTCGGAGCCAATGGTTCGAACTCGTCAACCTGCTCCCTACCCCCATAGTTTCCGACTGGTTTCCGGGAATCCTTGTTCCTCCAATCGGTCACAGTTGCCAAGGCTTGGCCACCCTTTCCTCCCCTTCGGATCTCAATCGTATTCTCTCGAACGAGAATCATCCCTACCACTGAGTTCCATATTCACATTAAGTCCGGCAAGTCCTGCACACGGTTGACTATGTTCTCGAACTCATCGGGTAACTTCATTAGTAAACAGTTAACCTTTTCTTTTTCATTAAAAACTTTTCCCGCACTCTCTAGCTCCATGAAGAGTGTAGCAAGCTCATTGCAAAAATCCAACATATTTCCCCCTTTGTATACATACTCCTTAACTTTCTGATCAGCCAACTTTTGTTGCTGAATCGTACCACTTCGGTACATCTCTATGAGAGCCATCAAAGATCGGATGCCCTCTCTACGTGCAAATGAGGACATGCAAGTCCTTGAGTGAGATGGCGTAGGATGAAGTGCTTTGCCGCCATATTGTTGAAGTCCCAGGTTTCAGTATCATTCTCGTCGTTCCTCGGAATAGGTGACATGAATGCTAAACCAGTTGCTATTCGTGTGGTCGCCTCCTTCTCCTTTCCTTTGTCCACCACCTCTCCTTCCTTTGTATCCTCCGTTGAAGGTGACTCCTCTTTCCTGGTGAATCTGCTTCCTTTAAACCCTGGAGGAATTCCAAGACTTGATGGACGCCCCAATCGTCCACTCACTATCCCCCAAAACCTTTTTTCGCATAGAGCTCCTATCATCATACTTTCCCAGTATATGAAGCCAGTTCCATTAAAGATTGGTACCCTAGAGGGTGGGCCCATAACTTGAAACTCTGAGACCACTATAAGTCCTCAGAGTGGACAGCTTCCAAGAAGCCTCTAGAATAATCCTGACCCCTTTGTGTTTAAGCAAAAATAACTGCCACCCTGGCAGACAAAAACTTTAACCACCTTCACCCCTGTGAAGACAAGACTCCCCTGAGTCGATAGCAAAAAGAATCTCTGAATTTGCTCCCCTGAGCAGTAAGTTATGGTGGGTCAAAGTTGACCTTTTGTACATAAGCTCTCTAGGAGAGAGGATCCTATCTCCTAATTTTTCTAAGTCTTATCTCTCTCACAGACTCTATCTACTGATGTATAAAGCCAATTAGATGAAACTCTGAGACCTCCATAAGTCCCCAGAGTGGACAGCTTCCAAGAAGCCTCTAAGATAATCCTGACCCCTTTGTGTTTAAGCAAAAATAACTGCCACCCTGGCAGACAAAAACTCTAACCACCTTCACAGTTGTGAAGACAAGACTCTCCTGAGTCGATAGCAAAAAGAATCTCTGAATTTGCTCCCCTGAGCAGTAAGTTATGAAGGGTCAAAGTTGACCTTTTGTACAGAAGCTCTCTCGGAGAGAGGGTCCTATCTCCTAATTTTTCTAAGTCCTATCTCTCTCACAGACTCTATCTTCTGATGTACGGAACCAATCAGAATACAGTTCCGTACGCAAAAGTACATCCGCCGGTGTACTTTATGTACGAACATTGTACGACATGTCCCAAATGTCGACACATGTCATATCCGGATTCGGTGCCATAATCTCCGGAGATTCCACGATCCAATGTAATTTCGCCACGCGTCATCCGATGTGGCGATGTCCACAAACCGCCAAAATCTTCTTCTGCGATCTTGGCGCTTATTCCGGCCGTCCGATTAGAATCTAATATAATCGTAGCCGTAATAAATACATGCGCGGTATTCGTTTCACTTACGAAATAAAATGCGCGGTATTGATTTTGTGCATGTACCGTATTCCGTACTTAAACATTACCGGATCTATGTATACCGTACACAGTTACAGTTAAATGATTTAACCTACGTATTAATGTTTAAATTAATATCGTACTATATGTTACGTAAGATTACTTCTAGACCTAACGGTTAAGGCTACCGGCTATCTACTATCTGTCGGCCGGCAGGTACCAAGATCAAATCCTGAGGCCGGCATATACCTTTTAGTAAATAATCCCTAAACTAGTATAAATTTCCCGTAAACCTCAGGATAGCCTAGGTAGCCATGGCTCTAGCTTCCTCTCCAATTTCTCAGTGACTGCGACAAGTTTGAGAGTTGGAGAGAGAAGTTAGAGGTAGACTGCCTCGGCTTCTTTATTTCTATCAGACCTAGAAAATACTTTAAAACCATTAGTTTCTACATTAGATTACACTTTCGTACACAAAAGTATAGCTGGTTGGGTACTTTCTGTACGGACACTGTATGACATGGCCTAAATGTCGATACATGGTATATCCAGATTCGCTCCCTTAATCCTCGGAGATGCCGCGATCCAATGTCATTCCGCCACGTGTCATCCGATGTGGCGATGACCAAAAACCGCCGAAATCCTCTTCCGCGATCTCGGCGTTAATTCCGGCCGTCCGATTAAATTCACATTTAATCGTAGCCGTAATAAATACATGCGCGGTATTCGTTTCATTAAAGAAATAAATGCGCGGTATTGGTTTCTTATCCGTACCGTAATCCGTACTTTTACATTACTGGATCTATGTATCCCGTAAACAGTTACAGTTAAATGAATTATCCTACCTGATAATGTTTAATTAAATATCAAACCATATAGTATGTAACACTAGTTAAAGACTTAACGGCTAAGGCTACCGTCTACCAGCTTTTTGCCGTCCGGTAGGTACCAGGATCAAATCCTGTGGCCGACACATCCCTTTTAGTAAATAAACCCCTAACTAATATATATTTCCCGTAAACCTCTGGATAGCCTAGGTAGCCATGGCTCTAGCTTCCTCTCCAATTTCTCAGTGACTGCGACAAGTTTGAGAAGTTGGAGAGAGAAGTTAGAGGTAGACTGCCTCGGCTTTTTCCTATATTTCTATTTAGACCTAGAAAATACTTAAAACGGACCTTTAATTTCTACACTTTCCCCCTTTGTAAGTATAATTCCCTAATTTTTGTTCGGCCAACAGGAGCTCCTGAATATTACAAACTCTATAGATTTCCACCAAACTCACCCACAACTCCTCGAACTTGTAAATGTGAAGATGGGGGGTTGCCAAAGCTCTAGTGAGGTGTCTTAGTATGAAGGTTTTGGCAGCCATGTTGATGTCTTCCCACGATTAGGTGTCGTTCGCCACGGTCTTCACCGTCGCCGCTCTGGGTGCCGTGGTAATAGGAGCAATAGGAGTAAGAGGCGTCTCTTTCTCTTTCCCTATTTCAAACACACTGCTGTCCCTATCACCTGCCTCGTCAACTCTAGCAGTGGTTGCTGTAGAAAACCTTATTCCACCAAACCCTGGTGGAGTTCTCTGAGGTGGACGTTTCACTTGTCCACTGACAATACTCCAGTATCGATTTTCACACAAAGCCCCCATCATCATGGCTTCCCAATAGATGAACCGAGATCCATTAAAGGTGGGCACCCTAGAGGGTGGGCCCATAATTTGCAATCGTGTGTCCTCCATTGGACTACAAAATTTAGGAATCCTCTAGATAGCTTTTAACTAACCCACTTCCAGCCACAACCACTGTTGCCCAAGAGTACAAATTGACATTCTGAGTGCACCCTTGTGCAGCATGGACTCCCCTGATTCCGTAGCAAAAAGAATCACTGGAAACAGCCAACCAGCCGATAAGTTAAAAGGTGGCAAAGATGCCAATTTATACAAAATCTCAGAAAGAGAGGTTACTGTCTAAAGAAAAAAATACTCTGTCCTAAACCCCTCGCACAACCCTTATCTACTATAGTATGATCTTATCAAATCATTGTGTAGTACAGAAAGGTACTACGGCCGATGTACTTTCTGTATGGCCTAGGTACGACAAAGTAATTGAGTGGACGCGTGTCTAGGTTTTAGTCGTCTTTATGTTCCTTTGAATATCCGTGACCAAATGTTATCTCTCCGCGTGGCGTCAAGTCATGCCACGTCCAAAAACCGCCAAAGTGACCATTTTGGGACTCGGCGCTGATATGTGCCGTTGGATCAAAAACCGACATTTAATGTGAACCGTGGAAATAAATGTCTTATTCATTTGTTTCGTGCGGAGATCATGTTCCCACTATATTTTCAACTGGTTTTATGGCCCCTCATTCATAATTCCGTTAATTGAAATAACAATAATATTATAGTTTATATATTTATCACACCTTATGTATACTAGCGAACTTCTACGACAGACCGGTTAGAGCTGACGGCTACGCCTCGCTCTGCCGGTCAAAGGTTCGAGTCTTGCCGCACTCAACCTTTTATTGAGAGTGACTTATGTCACTCTTTAGTCTTGCTTATACAGCTGAGGCAACCATTGTAGAAATTAACGTTCTTTTTAAAGTATTTTCTAGGTCTGAATAGAAATAAGAAAGAAACCGAGGCAGTCTATCTTTAACTTCTCTCTCCAACTTCTCAAACTTGTCGCAGTCACTGAGAAATTGGAGAAGGAGCTAGAGCCATGGCTACCTAGGCTATCCAGAGGTTTACGGGAAAATATATTTTAGTTAGGGGTTTAATTTACTAAAAGATATGTACCAGCGACAGGATGTGATCCTGGTACCTGCCGGCCGGCAGACAGCCAGTAGCCGGTAGCTTTAGCCGTTAAGTCTAGGAGTAGTGTTATGTACTATATGGTTTGATAATTAGTTAAACATTTATACGTATGATAGTTCATTTAACTATAACTGTTTACAGGAGACATTATCCAGTAAATGTAAAAATACGGATTTCGGTACTGATAAGAAACCAATACCGCGCATTTAATTCTTTAGTGGAACGAATACCGCGCATGTATTTATTACGGCTACGATTAAATGTGAATTTAATCAGACGCCCAGAATTAACGTCGAGATCGCGGAAGAGGATTTCGCGGTTTGTGGTCATCGCCATATCGGATGACACGTGGCGGAATGACATTGGATCGCGGCATCTCCGAGGATTAAGGGAGCGAATCTGGACATACCACGTGTCGACATTTAGGCCATGTCGTACAATGGCCGTACATAAAGTACACCGGCTGCTGTACTTTTGTGTACGAAACTGAAATCTGATTGGCTCCGTACATCAGTAGATAGAGTCTGTGAGAGAGATAGGACTAAGAAAAATTAGAAGATAGGACCCTCTCTCCCATAGAGCTTCGGTACAAAAGGTCAACTTTGACCCTCCATAACTTACTGCTCAGGGGACAAATTTAGAGATATTTTTGCTATCGACTCAAGGGAGGCTTGTCTTCACAAGGGTGAAGTTGGTCAGAGTTTTTGTCTGCCAGGGTGGCAGTTAATTTTGCTGAAACACAAAGGGATCAGGGTTATCCTAGAGGCTTCTTGGAAGCTGTCCACTCTGAGGACTTATGGAGGTCTCAGAGTTTCAGGTTATGGGCCCACCCTCTAGGGTACCAATCTTTAATGGAACTGGCTTTATATACTAGGAAAGTATGATGATAGGAGCTCTATGCGAAAAAAGGTTTTGGGGGATAGTGAGTGGACGGTTAGGGCGTCCATCAAGTCTTCGATTTCCTCCAAGGTTTGGAGGAAGCAGATTCACCAGAAAAGTGGATCCACCTTCAACGGAGGAAACAAAAGAAGGAGAGGTTTGGGACAAAGGAAAGGAGAAGGAGGGGACCACACCAATAACAACTGGTTCGGCATTCATGTCACCTATTCCGAGGAACGAGGAGAATGATAATGAAACCTGGGACTTCAACAATATGGCGGCAAAGCACTTCATCCTACGCCATCTCACTCAAGGACTTGCATGTCCTCATTTGCAGGTAGAAAGGGCATCCGATCTTTGGATGACTCTCATAGAGATGTACCAAAGTGGTACGATTCATCAACAACAATTGGCTGATCAGAAAGTTAAGGAGTATGTATACAAAGGGGGGAAGATGTTGGATTTTTGCAATGAGCTTGCTACACTCTTCATGGACCTGAGAGTGCGGGAAAAGATTTTAGTGAAAAAGAAAAGGTTAACTGTTTACTGATGAAGTTACCCGATGAGTTCGAGAACATAGTCAACCGTATGCAGGACTTGCCGGACTCAAGGTGGATATAGAACTCAGTGGTAGGGATGATTCTCGTTTGGGAGAATGCGATTGAGATCCGAAGAGGAGGAAAGAGTGGCCAAGCCTTGGCACTTACGATAGATTGGAGGAACAAGGATTCGCGGAAACCGGTCGGAAACTATGGGGGGAGGGAGTAGAAAAATCAGACCGACGAGTTCGGACCAAGGGCTCCCAAAGGTTTATGTCATTTTTGTAAGAAACCTGGGCACTATATCGCAGAGTGCACTAAGCTAACTGAGCTTCGGTTAAAGGAGGGGCAGACCGATGGTACCCCAAGAGGAAAGAAAAAGGCCCTTGTGACACAGGTTCATGAGGCGGAATCCGAGGACGAGGAGGATGAGCTCCTTTTAGATGAGGAGTTGGAGGCGAAAACCGAGGTCGAAATTCCACGAAGGCAGAAATGTGCTTACGGTGGATTGAAAGGTGAAGCAGGTTGGATTGTAGATTCAGGTGCCTCCATGCACATGTAAGGATAGACATCTGTTCACTAAGATAAGAAAGATTCTCACCGTAGAGATAGAGTACAGGGATGAAAGGATAGTCACCACTACTCTTGTAGGATCGGTAGATTTGAAAGTGTTAGTAGAAGGAAAGACATCCATAGTAACATTCTCCGATGTATTGTTTATTCCGGAGCTGAACAAAAACCTCATCTCTACATCTGTATTAGATGATAAGGGTTTTTTTACTAGCACTAGGGAAGGAGTCTTTACTGCTAGTTTTGAGGAGGATGTCTATTTCATTGCTGAGAAAGGTAGCCATGGGATGTTTAGGTTGGTTTTAAGTAATGAAAATAATAAACTTTATTATGTTGGTGTTCATGATATTATGATGTGGCATAAGAGGCTTGGGCATGTGAATCTAGACAAGTTTAGAGAGATGAAAAAGATGGGAGTGGTGGAAGGGATAAAGTTTAGTGAGAATAATAATATAAGTGATTGTAGTGGATGTGCTCAAGGTAAAACACACAGATTACCCTTTCCTAAAACATCCACCTATAAGGGAGAAAAAATTCTAGATCTAATACACACAGATATTTGGGGACCAGCTAAAGTGCCCTCACCGAGGGGGAAGAGATTTATGATGACTATCACTGATGATTGGTCTTGGTATTCCCGAGTGTATTTTTTGAAAAACAAGTCCGAAGCTCAGGATTGTTTTAGACAATATAAAGCATGGAGTGAAAAACTTCATGAAACTCCAATCAAGGGAATAAAGAGTGACAATGGTGGAGAGTATACTTCTAACCAGTTTGAGGATTTTCTGAGAGAAGATGGGGTCCAACACCAAAAGACAGTTCCAGAAAACCCGGAACAGAATGGGGTAGCTTAAAGGTTAAATAGAACACTAAGTGATAGTGCTATTGTTTTAGATTATATAAAGCATGGAGCGAAAAACTCCATGAAACTCTAATCAAGAGAGTAAGGAGTGACAATGGTGGAGAGTATACCTCTAACCAGTTTGAGGATTTTTTGAGGGAAGATGGAGTCCAACACCAAAAGTCAGTTCCAAAAAACCAGGAACAAAATAGGGTAGCTGAAAGATTAAATAGAACACTAAGTGATACTGTTAGAAGTATGTTGTCGGATAAAAAGATAGGAAAAAGGTTTTGGGCAGAAGCAATCAACTGTGCTAATTACCTCAAAAATAGAGTTCTTACTTTAGCTATAAAAGGTCAAACACCTTATGAGAGATGGACGGGCCGGAAACAAGACATATCTCACTTAAAGGTTTTTGGCAGTCAAGTATTTAGTCTTGATACAGATCGGTCTAATTAGAAGCTAAATCCTAAAGAAAAACCAGGTTACTTATTAGGATATGATGAGGATGTTAAACGATATAGAGTTTATGATCTAAAAAGGGAAGATATAGTCTTAGTAAAGCATCTAGTAGTTAATGATGAAGGAAAGTTTGTGGATCCCTTCAACTATACAAAGTCAGTAAAAATCAGATTTGAGTCAGAAAATTTCGATGACTTTGAGCTTCCTAACTATCCAAGTTTTAGAGAAGATTACATTCTTGTAGGTAAAAATCGGACCGAAAAGGACTCGGCTGCGGAAAATCTAGTGACAACTCTACGCGAAGCGGAAGACGTGGTGGAAATTGATTCGGAATCAAGGGACAGGGGAGAAGCCGAGATTGTTCGAAACAACCCACGAGAACCATCTATTCCGGCCACAGATTTTGAGGGGGGAAGAAGATGTAGCAAAAGATTGCAATAAAAATAGGTTAATAACAAGGTAACAAAACTATCTCATCAAGATGAACCTCGGACTTATGGAGAGGCGATGACTTGTCCAGAAAGGAACCGGTGGAAGACAGCCATCAATGAGGAGATGGCCTCAATTATGCCAGCTGATACTACGGAGCTGGTGAACTGTCTACCAAACCGAAAACTAATCGGTTGTAAGTGGGTTTTCAAATTAAAACTGAACCCAGATAACACCATTGGGCGTTACAAAGCCCGATTAGTGGTAAAAGGATTTACACAGAAAGAACGAATCGACTACGAGGAAACCTTTGCCTCGTTCGTTAGATTTCCCTCCGTCCAGATACTTCTCACTCTGGAAACAACAGAAGACATAGAGGTACACCAAATGGACATTAAGACAACAATTTTGCATGGAGAATCGGAAGAGGAGATCTTCATGCAAAAACCCGAATGATTTGTGGAGGAAGGAGAGGAGAGTAATGTAGGCCGACTAATAAAATCTCTCTATGGTTTGAAACATGCGCCTTGACAGTGGAATAAGAAGCTTGATGAGTTTCTTACCGATCTTGGATATATCCGGATCAGCTCAGATCACTCAATCTATGTTTTTGAAGATGAGGAAGGTTTTATTTTTATTGCAATCTATGTTGACGATTTACTTGTTTTAAGCAAATCAATGGAAAAAATGAATAAACAGAAAACCAATCTTAAAGGGAGATTTGAGATGAAGGATATGGGGGAGGCAAGATATATTTTGGGAATTCAAGTAGAAAGAGACCGAGAAAGAAAGATTATAAGATTGACTCAAAAGAAAGCAATATAGAACATGTTGGAAAAATTTCAGATAGATAAAGCTAATAGTTGTACAACTCCAATGGAGTTAAAGAAGGGAAGTGAGGGGAGTGAGGAAGAAGGAGTCATTGTCTTAGACGAGGAATTAAGTCATAAAGAATTGAAGTTCATGCAGACTATTCCTTACAAGGAAGTAGTGGGAAGCCTAATCTATTTTATGAATTGTACCCAGCCGGATTTAGCTGCAGCTGTAAGAGTGCTGAGTAGAAGTCTAAATGCTCCCACTAAAAGGGATTCGGAGACAGCTAAGAGAATCCTTAGATATTTGATAAAAATTAAGGATTTATGGTTGCATTTGGGTGGGGAGAATATTGACATCACTACTTCGAGTGATGTCAGTTATGGTGATGCTCCAATGAGGAGATGTACTTCTTGATATAAATTGTATGTGGGTGATGGGGCTTGTTGTTGGAGTAGCAAACAACAAAAGGTTATTGCTCAGTCCACCATCGAGGCTGGGTATATGGCCTCTTGCTCTGCTGTAAAAGAATTGATGTGGGTCAAGTCTTTGCTTGGTGAGCTTGGTTACCTTAAGAGTTATGTGCAAAAAATATTTTGTGATAATCAGGGAGGAATCGCTATTTCTGCCAATCCTCAACATCATTTTAAAGCGAAACGCATGGACATTAGACTCAGCTTTGTTAGAGAGAAATTAGAAAACAAAATAACCAGTCTAGAGTATCAACTAAATAGCGAGATGGTAGTAGATATGAAGACCAAACTTGTGCCTTTCCCTAAGCTAATTTTGTGCAGGGAGAAGTGTGGTATGAAATTAAAGATTGACTAGGAAATAAGGGGAGTGTATAACTTAATGGTTCTTTTTGTATTTTTAAGGTCTATAATAAAATGTAGAAAAAAGAAGCCGAGGCAGTCTGCCTCTAACTTCTCTCTCCAACTCCCACACATGTTGCAGTCATTGAGAAGTTGGAGAGGAAGCTAGAGCCATGGCTGCCTATGCTATCCAAAGATTTACTGGTTATAGATTAGTTGATATACGTGTAGTATAGTAGTTGATGTACTAAAAGGGCAGTCGGTTCTAGGATTTGATCCTGGTACCTACGGTGAATTAATGTTGCGAGTAGCTAGTAGACTTATCCATTAATTCTACATCTAGTAGTAAGTGATATAGGGTTTAATAAGTATATAAACGTTAACGTCTACGCTAATTCATTTAACGACAACTATATATCGGATACATAGAGTTAGTTATGAATAGTACGGATTACGAGTACGGAGAAGAAACAAGTACCGCGCATTTGTTTCAATAGCGAAACAAATGCCACGCAAATATTTATGACGGCTACTATTGAAATCAACATTCGATCGGACGACCTAAAGAATGCCGAGATCGCAGAAGAGGATTTCAGCGGTTTATGGTCACCGCCACATCGGATGACACGTGGCACCACGACATTGGATTTCGGCATCTCCAGGGATTACGGATACAAATCCAAATTAACGTGTGTCGACTTTTCGGCCATGTCGTACAATGTCCGTACAAAAAGTACACCGGCAGTTGTACCTTTTTGTACCGCACAGTAATATCATTGGTGTCGTATGTCAGTAGATAGAGTTTTAGAGAGAGATAGGACTTTAAAAAAATTGGTAGATATGACCTTTTCTCCCAGAGAGCTTCTGTACAAAAGGTCGACTTTGACCCTCCATAGCTTACTGCTCAAGGAATCAAATTCATAGATTCTTTTTGCTATCCACAAAAGGGAGTCTTGCCTTTACAGGGGTGAAGGTGGTCGGGGTTTTTATCTGCCAAGGTGGCAGTTATTCTTGCTGAAACACAAATCGGTCAGGGTTATCCTAGAGGCGTCTTGAAAGCTGCCCTTTCTGAGGACCTATGGAGGTCTCAAAGTTGCACAGCGCCCCAAATTGTGACAACACACTTTGCAAAAAAGAATCGGCAATTGACGTGGACTCCTTTCAGTGCAAAACCACCAACTCTATCAATTTTGAAAAATGTTCGATCATGACCAACACAAAGTATTTCCCCCGTCTGTTGGTCGCAACAGGCCCCAAAATATCCAGAGACCATCGATAAAACATCCCCCGGATGGGAAGAGAATGAAGCTCGGTTCCACCCTTTTTGTCAAAAGCTGCTTTAATTCGAACGCATGAAGAGCAAGTTTGCACAATTAGGTTGAGTTGAGTCCGCAACCCGTAACACCAATAAGATCAAGTGACCATAGAAGTGGTCCATTTCTGCTCGTGTAACTCTGAGACCTCCATAGGTCCTCAGAGTAGGCAGCTCACATGAAGCCTCTAGAATAACCCTGACCCCTTTGTGTTTCAGCAAGAATAACTGCCACCCTGGAAGAAAAAAAACTCTCACGACCTTCACCCGTGTGAAGGGAAGACTCCCTTGAGTCGATAGCAAAAAGAATCTCTCAATTTTCTCCTTGGAGTAGTAAGTTATGGAGGGTCAAATTTGACATTTTTGTACAAAAGCTCTCTTGGAGTGAGGGTCATATATACCAAATTTTTCTAAGTCTTATCTCTCTCTAAAACTCTATCTATTGAAGCACGGCACCAATCATAATACTGTGTCGTACAGAAAGGTAGAGGTGCCGGTGTACTTTCTATACTGCCATTGTACGACATGGCCAACAAGTCGACACATGTCATTTTTGGACTCGTTTGTGTAATCCTTTGAGATGCCGTAATCCAATGTGATTGTGCCACGTGTCAATCGACGTGGCGTTGACCGCAAACCGCCAAAAGTCATATTATGGGATCTCAGAAATTCTTTGCGGCAGTTGGATTAAATATGGGTTTGAATCGTAGCCTTTATAAATACTTGCGCGATATTTGTTTCGCTTTCAAAACAAAATGCGTGGTATCTATTTCAAGATGTTCCGTACCTTGTACAATACAAACTATATCTATGTTCTAATATTTCGTTAAATGAAATAGTCTACGAGTAAATATTTATATAGCTATCAAACCCTACATCACATAACCTTGGTCTCAGACTAATTGGATAAAGCTACTGGCTACCGGCGGCTTTGACGGACGGCATGTACTAGGTTCAAATACTAGGTCCGTCAAATACCATTTTGGTAAATCTATCAATCTACTGCCTGTCTCCCTCTAGATATCATAGGGAGCCATGGCCCTATCTCTTTCTCCAACTTTCAGTGACTACAACATGTGTGGGAGCAGGAGAGAGGAGTGAGAGGCAAACTCCCTCTACTGCTTATCTGCATTTTATCTTTTACAAAACCTATAAAATACTAAAAGAACCTTTAATTTCTACACTCCCCTTATTTTGTAGTCACTCTTTAATTTAAGACCACTCTTCTCCCTGCATAAAACTAGTTTAAGGGAAGGCACAGGTTTGGTCATCATATCTGCTACCATTTCACTATCAAGTTTATACTCCAAATTGATTATCTTGTTTTCTACTTTCTCCCTAACAAAGATAAGTCTAATCTCCATGTGTTTGGCTTTAAAGTGATGTTTAGGATTAGCAGAAATGGCAATGGCTGCCTGATTATCACAAAACACCTTTTGGGCACTACTCTTAATACAACCAAGCTCACCAAGTCAAGACTTGACCCACATTAATTATTTTACAGCAGAGCAAGAAGCCATGTACTCAGCCTCCATGGTGGATTGAGCAATGACCTTTTGTTGCTTCAACTCCAGTAGCAAGCCCCATCACCCATATACAATACATATCCAGACGTGTATCTCCTCATGGGAGTATCCTGATAGCTGGCATCACTCCAAGTGGTGATGTCAGTACTGTTCCCACCCAAATGAAACCATAGATCTCTAGTCCCTATGAGATGTCTAAGGACTCTCTTAGCTCCCTCCAAATTCTTCTTAGTGGGAGCATTCAGACTCGTACTTAGTACTCCTATAGTTGCGGCTATGTCCGGCCGGGTACAATTCATGAAATATATTAGGGTGCCCACTATTTGCCCATAAGGAATTGTCTGCATAAATATTTTCTCTTCAGGGCCTAACTCATCATCCAAGATTATAACTCCCTCTTCCACACTCCCCTCACTTCCCTTCTTTAGTTCCGTTGGAGTGGTAGAACTATTAGCCTTGTCCATTTGGAATCTCTCTAATATGTTTCCAATGGCTTCCTTCTGAGTTAATATTATTATCTTTCTATCTTTGTCTCTCTCTACCTGAATTAACAAAATATACCTTGCTTCTCCCATATCATTTATCTCAAATCTTCCTTTTAGATCATTTTTCAACTTATTAATTTTATCCATATATTTGCTTAAAACAAGCAAATCATCAACATAAATTTCGATAAAATTAGTTCTTTCCTCATCTTCAAACAAATAAATTGAGTGATCTGAGCTGATCTGAATATATCCCAAACCTGTAAGAAACTCATCAAGCTTTTAATTCTATTGTGAGGGCGCCTATTTTAGCCCATACAAAGATTTGATCAATCGCCATACCATGCTCTCCTCCCCTAGCTCCACAAATCATTCGGGTTGTCGCATAAAAATCTCCTTTTCCTACTCTCCATGTAGGAAGGCTGTCTTGATGTCTATCTAATGTACTACCATGTCTTTTGTTGCCGCCAGACAGAGAATTATCTGGACAAAGGGAAACCTGACGACCGGGGCAAATATCTCCTCGTAGTCAATTCCCTCTTTCTAGGTAAATCCTTTCGCCACTAACCGAGCCTTATAGCACTCAATGGTGTTATCCGGGTAGAGTTTCAGTTTAAATAACCACTTACACCCAATTGGCTTCCTGTCAAAGGATAATCCACCAATTCCCATGTATCGGCCGCCATAATCAAGCCCATCTCCTCAATAATGGTTGTCTTCCATTGGTTTCTCTCAAGACAAGTCATTGCCTCATTATAAGTTTGAGGTTCATCGGGGTGAGAAAGTTTGGTTACCTGATTGTTAACTTGTCTCTCTTGTATTCTTTTGCTGCTTCTTCTTCCTCCCTCAAACTCGGTAATCGGAATAGATGTCTCCCTTTGAATCTTCTGAACAGTTTCTACTTCTCCCCTATCCTTTGCTTCCAAGTCAATTTCCACCACGTCTTCCGCTTCCTTTGGAGTTAATACTAGGGGTTCCACATTTCGCTCCTTCTCGATCTGATCTATACCTGTAAGATCATCATCTTCTTGAAATCTTAGATAGTTAGGAAGCTCAAAGTCATCTGAATTTTCTAACTCAAATCTGATTCTAACTGTCTTTGTATGCTTAAAGGGATCTATAGATTTCCCTTCATTCATAACCAGTAGATGCTTCATTAGGATTATATCTTCTCTCTTGAGATCATAAACTCTATATCCTTTTACATCGTTGTCATATCCTAGTAGATATTATGGTTTCCCTTTTGGATCTAACTTCTAGTTTGACCGATATGTGTCTAAATTGAACACTTGACTACCGAAAACATTTAAGTGTGAAACATCTGGTTTTTGGCCAGTCCATCTCTCAAAGGGTGTTTGGCCTTTTACTTCCGAAGTAAGAACTGTATTTTTGAGATAATTTTCACAGTTCATTGCTTCGGCCCAAAACTTTTTTCCTATCTTCTTATCTGACAACATACTCCTAGCACTATCACTCAGTGCTATATTTGATTTTTCAGCTACACCATTCTGCTCAGGATCTTTAGGAACTGTCTTTTGGTGTTGCACTCCATGTTCTCTCATAAAATCCTCAAACTGGTTAGAGGTATACTCTCCACCATTGTCACTCCTTACTCTCTTGATTGTGGTTTCATGGAGTTTTTCACTCCATGTTTTATATTGTTTAAAACATTCCTGAGCCTTTGACTTATTTTTCAAAAAATACACCTTGGAATACCGAGACCAATCATCAATGATAGTCATCATAAATCTTTTCCCCCCGGGTGAGGGCACTTTGGCCGGCCCCCAAATATCTGTGTGTACTAAATCTAGAATCTTTTCTCCCTTATAGGTGAAAGTTTTTGGGAGGGGTAACCTGTGTGCTTTACCTTGAGCACATCCACTACAATCACTTAGATTCTCACTCTCACCGAATTGAATCCCTTCCACTACTCCCATATTTTTCATCTCTCTTAATTTATCTAGATTTATAAGCCCAAACCTCTTATGCCACAACATAATATCATGAACACCAACATTATAAAGTTTCTTTTTTTCATTGCGTAAAATCAACCTAAACATCCATTGGCTACCTTTTTCAGCAGTGAAATAAACTACCTCCTCAAAGCTAGTAGTAAAGACTCCTTTCCTAGTGCTACAATCAAAACCCTTATCATTTAATACAAACGTAGAGATGAGGTTTTTTTTCAGCTCCTGAATAAACAACACATGTGAGAATGTTCGTATCGACGTCTTCCCTTCTACTAACACTTTTGGATCTACCGATCCTACAAGAGTAGTAGTGACTATCTTCCCAACCGCGTACTCTATCTCTAGGGTAGGAATCTTTCTTATCTTAGTGAACATGTCTTTATCCTTACACGTGTGCATAGAGGCACCTGAATCTACAATCTAGTCTGCTTCACATTTCAATCCACCAAAAGTTCATTCTGCTTTCGTGGAATTTTGACCTCATTTCTCACTTCCAACTCCTCATCCAATAGGAGTTCATTGTCCTCGTCCTCGTATTCCACCTCATGTACCTATGTCACAAGGGCCTTTTTCTTTCCTTTCAGGGCTCCACCGGTCTGCCCCTCTTTTAATTGCAGCTCGTTAGCTTAGTGCACTCCACCATATAGTTCCTTGGTTTCTTACAAAAGTGGCACAAACCCTTGGGAGTCCTTGGTCCAAACTCGTAAGTCTAATTTTTCTGCCCCCCCCTTTTATAATTTCCAATTGGTTTCCTATAATCATTATTCCTCCAATCGGTCCCAGCTCCCAAGGTTTGCCCACTCTTTACTCCCCTCCGGATCTTAATCGTATTCTTCCGAACGAGAATCATCTCTACCACTGAATTCCATATCCACCTTTAGTCCAATAAGTCCTGCACACGGTTGACTATATTCTCGAACTCATCCAGTTACTTCATCAGCAAGCATTTAATCTTCATCTTCATCTTTTCAGTTTCAACGTGTCAAGCACTCTCTAGCTCCATAAAAAGTGTTGCAAGCTCATTACAAAAATCCAACATCTTCCCCCCCTTGTATACATATGCATCTATTTTCTGATCAGCCAACTTCTGTTGCTGAATCTTACCACTTCAGTACATCTCTATGAAAGCCACCCAAATATCGAATGCCCTCACTACATGTAAATGAGAAGATTCAAGCCCTTGAGCAAGATGGCGGAGGATGAAGTGTTTTGCCGCCATATTGTTGTAGTCCCAGGTATCAGTATCATTCTCGTCATTCTTCGGAATAGGTGACATGAATGTCGAACCAGTTGCTATTGGTGTAACCGTCTCCTTCTCTTTTCCTTTGTCCACCACCCCCCCTTCCTTTGTCTCCTCCGTTGGAGATGGATCTGCATCTCTGAGAATCTTCTTCTTGTATACCCTAAAGGTATCCCTAGACAAGATAGACACCTCACCGTCCACTCACTATTCCCCAAAACCGTTTCTCACATAGAGCTCTATCATCTTACTTTCCTTGTATATGAAGACAGTTCCATTGAAGATCGGCACCCTAGAGGGTGGGCCGATAACCTGCAATTGTGAGACCTCCATAGGTCCCCAAAGTTGGCAGCTCACACGAAGCCTCTAAGATAACCCTGACCACTTTGTGTTTCAGCGAGAATAACTGCAAGCCTAGAAGACAAAAACCTGACCACATTCACCCCTCTAAAGGCAAGACTCCCTTGAGTCATACCAAAAAAAATCTTTGAATTTGCTGTAGAAAAAAATGTTATTTTAGTATTCTCTAGGTTTTGTAAAATGCAGAAAAGAAGCAGAGGCAGCCTGCCTCTAACTCCTCTCTCTAGCTCCCACACTTGTCGCAATCACTAAATCTTGGAGAGGGAGATAAAGCCATGGCCGCCTATGCTATCCCGACGGGGACAGATATTAGGATGGTAGATTTTACTAAAATGAACAAGGCGGACCCACGATTTGAACCCGGTACCTGCCGTCCGCCAAAGACGCTGGTAGCCGGTAGCCTTAGCCATCTAGTCTAAACCGGAGATATATGATATAAGGTTTGGTAGTTATTTAAATGTTAACACGTAGGCTATTTCATTCAACGGGATATTAAGACATAGATACTGTTTGTCATGTACAGCGTACAGAAAATCCGAAACAGATATCCCGCATTTTGTTTCGAAAGCGAAACAAATATTACGCAAGTATTTATGACGGCCACGATTGTAATCCGGCTTAATCGAACAGCCACGAAGCATGCCGAGATCGCGGAATGGGTTTTCGGCGGTTTACGGACGTCGTCACATCAATCGCCACGTGGCGCAATCACATTGGATTACGACATCTCCCGGGATTGAAGGAACGAATCCAAAAATGACATGTGTCGACTTGTTGGCCATGTCGTACAATGGCCGTACAGAAAGTACACCGGCACCTGTACCTTTATGTACGAAACAATATTATGATTGGTGCCGTACTTTAGTAGATAGAGTTTTAGAGAGAGATAGGACTTAGAAAATTTTTATAGATTGGACCCTCTCTCCCACAGTGCTTATGTACAAAAGGTCAACTTTGACCCTTTATAACTTACTGCTCAGGGGAGCAAATTCAGAGATTCTTTTTGCTATCGACTCAAGGGAGTCTTGCCTTCACAAAAATGAAGGTGGTCATAGTTTGTTTTTGCCAAGGTGGCAGTTATTCTTGTTGAAAAACAAAGGGGTCAGGGTTATCCTAGAGGCTTCGTGTGACCTGCCTACTCTGATGTCCTATGGAGGTCTCAGAGTTGCATTTGCTCCCTTGAGCAGTAAGTTATGGAGGGTCAATGTTGACCTTTTTCTACTAAAGCTCTCTAGGAGTGAGGGTCCTATCTACCAAATTGGTCTAAGTCCTATCTCTCTCTAAAACTCTATCTATTGAAGCACGGCACCAATCATAATACTGTGTCGTACAGAAAGGTAGAGGTGCCAGTGTACTTTCTATACTGCCATTGTACGACATGGCCAACAAGTCGACACATGTCATTTTTGGACTCGTTTGTGTAATCCTTTCAGATGCCGTAATCCAATGTGATTGTGCCACGTGTCAATCGATGTGGCATTGGCCGCAAACTGCCAAAATCCTATTCCGCGATCTCAGAAATTCTTTGCTGCCATTTGATTAAATCCGGGTTTCAATTGTAGCCATCATAAATACTTGCGCGATATTTGTTTCGCTTTCAAAACAAAATGCGTGGTATCCATTTCGAGATGTTCCATACCCCGTACAGTAAAAACTGTATCTATGAAATAACATTCCGTTAAATAAAATAGTCTACCTGTAAATATTTATATAGCTATCAAACCCTATATCACATAACCTCGGTTTCATACTAATTGGATAAAGCTACTGGCTACCGACGGCTTTGATGAACGACAAGTACTAGGTTCAAATCTTGGGTCCGTCAAGTACCATTTTGGTAAATCTACCATTCTATTGTCTGTCTCCCTCTGGACAGCATAGGCAGCCATGACAAGGCCATCCTGCCACTATCAGATCCCTTCGCTGACTGGCTATATGAGGTGTCATTATATTTTCCACATTCTGGGGCAAACTCTTATGGGCTTTGGATAAAGCGGGCACGGGAAGCTGCTGAAGGTATAGGTGGTGAAGCTATTGGAAGGGGTGCTCGCTGACTGCTCGAGCCTCGGGTGAAATCTCCACAGCGGAATTAGATTCCACTTTAGATCCTAACTTTAAAACTGCTTCCAAATCAGAACTGATCCCCAAAAACAGAGAAAGAATTGAGAATCATGAAGTAGGAATAGTCATTAACACCACTTGTCGGTCAAAATTTTCATTTTTTGACAAAATCTCAAAAGATCCAGATCAAGGGTGGGTAATTGTTTCTTTTCATAAAATGGCCAAAAAAATCATATTCACTCCCCGCCGAAGATAGCCATTTGTAATCATCTGTCTTGATATTCCTTTTCCCACCACTTGGAAATTGGAAATTGCTAAATCTCTTCCGCAATATTTGTAGAGATGGCGAATAGTTCCCCCGGAGATAGAGAAGAGGTTGCCTATACGGGGTAGCATCTCGACACAGGGACATTGGTCTTTCCCTAGTTCCATACATCCAAAGGAACCACCACTTGTGTTCTTTCGGGATTTTCGGGGTCCAGAACAGTACATTGCTCCTTCCACACACTCAACTCCATATTCAACCGAGTCCATGTGGCCATTCCCAAAAGAATTTCAAACTGCGTACCTTCTACCACCAAGAATGGGAGCTCAATCCGGAGTGGTTGGCCAACGTCATCGGAAAATTCAATTTCCATGGCCTTGATGATCCCATGGACGGACTGACACCCGCTGCTGACCGTACTCAAACATATGTTGTTAGGGCAGATATATCGTCGGAGTTTCTTTGGCATCTGCTCTAGAGATGAGGTTTGGGAGCGCCCGATGTCGACCACTCCATCATGATACCCTCCGTACCCGTTAAGCTTGAAATTCTCGGTCTGCTTCAGGATAAGAGCTACTGATAAGTCTTTGTAATCCCTATCCACCATAAGGGTTTTCGGATCTGCGGACAGAAAGATAGCTTTTGGTGTAATTACCCTGGCGACCTTTTTTCTTCCCCAATGAATTTCCTCTCTTAGAGCCTAAATGAGGATTTCTTCTGGCAGATTGTGGGAAGACGCTAGAGTTTTTACGTGGGTAAGTGCGTAGGGCATGAGGTGCGTTACTAACATTATAGCCAGTTTGAAAGAAGGAGGTTTAGCCTTAGGGGATAAGATTGGAGAATCAAGTTCTTGTTGTATTTACAGCTTCTTTTCCCCTATCTCCTCACTGTTGGAGTCTGAATCCGGTGCGGGAGGAGTCTCACGAGTGTTGTTGTCCAGGCGCTCGGCCAGGTATTTCTCGAACCAATCCTGGTTGTCCTGTCTTTCTTTTTCTAGTGATGCCTTCTCGCCCAGTTGTCTTGGCGGCTTGTAGTTCTCAAAACCAGGAGGCAGTTTTGGTTTTGTTGGAAAAGAGGGAGGACGAGTTGGTTTTATCGTGAGGTCGATGTTGCTATTCATGATAACTGTCCGGCGAGTAAACGATAAAGGTCCAGTGACCTTCTCGTTGTGGTCCTTTTGGGCCATTTGCTGCCTGTTATTTCTCTGTTCCGAGGTGGAATTGCGAAGTTGTCGGCGGCTATCTCCCACCCCCACATTCCAGGCTCCGGACAAAAAAACACGTGCATGGTGGGAATTTGGGGGTTCTAAATCCCATCCCTTAAAGTTATCATCATTTTCACCCGTTGTGTCTTGAAGTTCTAGCTCCGTAAGCTTTTGTAACAGATCATGTTTTTGTTTCCACAATCTCTGTGCTGCAATGAGAGGAGCAGCCCGAGAGGGAGATCGTAAGTGGAGCGTAGTCAATTCAGCTGCTATTGCAGCCAATTGCTGACTCTGCTGCTGGTTGATTCTTTCCGGTGTTAGCTTTGGCCAAATAATTGGTGCTCATTCCTGTTCCTCATGTGTAGGATGGCTCGACGGCCCTAAGGATAGAGGAGTTGAAGAGGAAGAGGATTTACTGCGTTTTCACCTTCACCTGTGAACAGGGCAAACTGCATCATCTCTTTAAGGACTCCATTTTTACGAAAATATTGTTCCTCTTGATGACCCATGAAGTCACGGGCTACACATTTAGATCCTTTGGTGGTGTATTTTCCCCTAAACCCGTTAGACGCCCGGCATCATCAAATTTTGGAAGCTTAATTTGCAGCAGTTGTGATTTAGACATTTTTGATGTTTCGGACCGGGAAGTTGGTTGTTAAGTTTCCTTGTTCACTGGTGATTATCCTTCTCCCCCTTTTCCTTGTTTTCGTTCTAGCTGCTTTCGAGTCCATTCAGCACGTTCTTTTTCCCATTCCTTTTGTTTGATTGCAAGCTCCTGTTTGAGTTTCCTAGGGAAGCCTTTCCACCCATGTCCTTTTGCTGGCAATTGAGACAGTTGTAGATGAAAACTCTGTCATCTGCCCCCATGGCGGGTTCTGACGCGCTGTCAGCCACCTATTTTCCTTTAAGATTGCGCAAAGCTTGAAGTTCATTCTTTTCCTCCTCGTCCAAGGACCATTCCCCGGCAAATCCTGCAAAATTTCCTCCGGTCTTGCTAGTGACTACTTTGTCTCTTGCTTCACTGTGGACAAAGTGGTCAAATAGCTTCATGGTAGTCATCAATTTGTCTTTGGGAGATGGGGTGATATCGTGGATTGCCTGACTTACAATCTAATTGTCCAGGGAGGGCTGCCCTGTAGGTTCGAATGAATTGCAAACCGCGATATAATATTTGGTCGCCATGGCCAGAAGATTGATTGTCAAAAGTTTGGTCTTCTGGCATAGGTTGGAAAGACGGCTGAAGAGTGTTTGAGGAGTTTCAAACACTAAAAATCCACGAATTCTTTCATGGCAGACTCGTTTCCCTCGGTGTAGAGGAGTCTCCATGCGTCCAAAAGTGTGTTGCATGGTGTAGGATTGGCCACCATCCGGGTGGCCGCCCAGGCTGCTTGAGTGGCCTGCAACAGATTCACATAGGCGAGTCCCTGTCCCTGCAATTTAATTTCGTATGTGAAGTGTTGTTCATAGCCCTTTTCAGCCATGAATGTACCCTCGGAAGCACCACATATTACCCCAAGACAGCCTCCTTTGATTCCACTCAGAATTCTACAGAATTACCAAACCAAGCTGAAACTACTCCAGATAGTTTTTAGGCCACTTATTATTCCCACCAATTTTCATATAACAATACCAAACCGAATAATCACAACACTCAGTCAAAGTTGCAGAAAAACAGCCTGCCAGAACTTTGATAAATCTAACCAACTTCACAATAAAGCCCCACGCAAACCAAACACACACTAGGTCTGCAAATATGCCACAATATTGCTTATAGAAGGAGAAACACACATGCAAAATTTCAGATAATTATGCTAATATAACTGAGAGCAATTCTCAGATGAACTTCCCAAAAATGAGCATAAACAGTTTCTGTCCAAAAGTTCCTAAGTCCAAAAAATGACTAAGTCCTACAAATATACACTACAGCTTACTACTAACTGTACGGAGGCATACCATCCGTACGCAATCAATCAACTCCCTCAATTAATGTGAGTGTACATGAGATCTACACTTGTAATTAATACACAGGACAAAACATTGCTAAATATTTACATGTCTTAAGAATTCCGTCAAACGAATCTGGACCGTCCAAAATAAATATCATGTGATGGACGCGATTTCGCGTCCCTCACCAAACTTACGGCGCCGCCGTCCGTAGCTCTTCTTCGGCACCCTTGATGTCGTGAAGCATAATCACCAAAATCCACTTGGCAAAATGACATCACTCCATCCAAATTAGTCCGTACCGGCGGCATACTTCTCCAAAAACATTCCAAATCGGATCGCTTCGCGATCCGCCGTACATTTATATATTCCGTACCTTTCCTTACGTTTTGTTCGCGCCACTCAAATAATAACGTACATCCCAAAACAATTAGTACCATTACTCCCCCAATTCCCAAATCAATTCGAACCTCCACAGTAAATCAAGATAACATTAGAGTAGCGTACTGTACCCACGAAACATTGTGTACGCACGAAATGACACGCACGAAACTAACTTTTCAAACCAACACCTAGTACATGGTACTTCGTTATGTTGAGCACAACTCAACTTAATCTGACGAAAAACAAAGGACTTAGAATAGTCCAATTTCAACAAGCGTTGATATTGTTGGAGTGTTATTGTTTTTCTATAAATAAATCGACAAACTTGTTTTGTGTTTTTTTACATTATAGTTTTTTATATTTATGTTATATATTTCCTCCAAGAATATCCTCCATAAAATCACTTCTCACGCCGTCTTCTTTTTACCACCTTTTGAACCTGTTTTCTTCTACTAGTGATCCTTTGAGTCCTGCATGTTTTCTTTGCTTTCTTAATGAATTTCTGTGTTTTTTGTAAGTTTACATCTTTGTCACCGTTTTCTACCCTTTTAATGTCATGAATTCTAATTCTTGCCTTTTTCTTCACTAATCTCTTCTTCCAGTTTTCTTTTCCTATTTTTCCAATTTTTGATGTTTTATTTTGTTTTCCAAAATTACAAACTCCCTCTCTTACACCAATTTTTTGAACATTTTTCCTCTCTCCTTCTCTAAGGTCGTTAAATTCCACATCCACATTATTTTTGTGTTCCACTATCAATTCCTCATCTTTTCCTCCAACTCCTTTTACTTCACTTAACTCTCGCTCTTGTAAGTATTTTTCACTCACCAATCTGTCACCAGAAAAAGTTTCAAAATCCGCGTTTTTTTGTGTCTCTTTTTTCTCCACTTCATCTTCGGTGACAATACTTTTTCCCCCTCCGTCTTCGTTCTCCATATTTCCAAAAATGACGGTCGGCAAATAAACAAATTTCTCGAAAGAAGGTGTAACAGTTTTGTCTTCACAATATTTCCTCAGATTAGTGAATGAATTTTGTTGCCTTTGTATAAGGGGCTGAACCCGGTTGTTGTCCCACCCTTCTTTGAAATTTCCTATGAGACATGCACTTTTATATGATGGACAAACTCTGAAGGTATGCCCTGAGTAATTACAATAAAAGCAGTTTTCAGATTGACAATTTTCTCTATTTTTCTGAAACTATGATCTAACACCCTGAAAACTCCCCCCATCATTTAGAGATTCTTTATAACCCTCTTCTTCTAAAACAAATCTGATTGCTAAAGTTAAGTTCCAATCCTTTTTATCAGTCCGAGCCAATCTATCAGATGCACTTATAAATTCTTTCGGTAGGCCTCTCATTAAAAAGAGAGCTTGTTGAGCATCAGTAAAGCTTCCTCCTGCCAAGGCATTTTCTACAAATAATACTCGTATACCATTACAGTATTCCACCATACAACCTCCTACATACTTATGGTCAATTATTTTAGTAACACTATTCATCCAGTGATACACGGAAGTCTTTTGATACAAACTTTCTAAATCCTTCCATATTTCAGCTACACTTTTCAAACAAATATAAATCATTACAAATTTCTCAGTCAAGCAAAGCTTGATAATCCTCAAACACTCATCGTTTTTCTCCTCCCATCCAGGCAATGACTCGGTACATGTCCCATCCACCACACTCATCAGCTCCGTTCTCCTGAACAAGCTCTCCATCATACTCCTCCAACAATAATAGTTAGATCCATCAAATATGGGTAAGTAAGACTCATCTAATATGGGAAGCCATGGGCGTGGGCCCATAACTTGTTGTTCATAGCCCTTTTCAGCCATGAATGTACCCTCGGAAGCACCACAGACTACCCCAAAATAGCCTCCTTTGATTCCACTCAGAATTCTACAAAATAACCAAACCAAGCTGAAACTACTCAACCAGATATTTTTAAGGCCACTTAGTATTCCCACCAATTTTCATATAACAATACCTAACCAAATAATCACAACACTCAGTCAAAGTTGCAGAAAAACAGCCTGCCAGAACTTTGATAAATCTGACCAACTTCACAATGAATCCCCATGCAAACCAGACACACACTAGGTCTGCAAATTTGCCACAATATTGCCAATACAAGTAGAAACACACATGCAAAATTTCAGATAATTATGTCAATATAACTGAGAGCAATTCTCAGATGAAATTCCCAAAAAGGAGTAGAAAACAGTTTCTGTCCAAAAGTTCCTAAGTCCAAAAAATGACTAAGTCCTACAAGTATACACTACAGCTTACTACTAACTGAACGGAGGCATACCAGCCGTACGCAATCAATCAACTCCCTCAATTAATGTGAGTGTACATGAGATCTACACTAGTAATTAATACACAGGACAAAACATTGCTAAATATTTACATGTCTTAAGAATTCCGTCAAACGAATCTGGACCGTCCAAAATAAATATCATGTGATGGACGCGATTTCGCGTCCCTCACCAAACTGACGGCGCCGCCGTCCGTAGCTCTTCTTCGGCACCCTTGATGTCGTGAAGCATAATCACCAAAATCCACTTGGCGAAATGACATCACTCCATCCAAATTAGTCCGTAGCGGCGGCGTACATCTCCAAAAACATTCCACATCGGATCGCTTCGCGATCCGCCGTACATTTACATATTCCGTACCTTTCCTTACGTTTTGTTCGCGACACTCAAATAATGACGTACATCCGAAAACAATTAGTACCATTACTCCCCCAATTCCCAAATCCATTCGAACCTCCACAGTAAATCAAGATACCATTAGAGTAGCGTACTGTACCCACGAAACATTGTGTACGCACGAAATGACACGCACGCACGAAACTAACTTTTTAAACCATCATGAAGGTGGTCGAGACACGGGCAGCGGCAGCCGTAGCCAAGTCGGCTTCTGTTTGCACCACAGTCGCGTCTAGGATCGGATCTGAGACCTTCATATTGGGGGGCATCAACGTGTGTTACCTCTCCTTATAATCGGCCAATGCGCCTCCAAAAGGGTAATTCACCATCATGGGAAACAGGGTCGTTTCAAAGTTATCGGGAATTGCTCCGCCCCTCTACTTGTTTATTTCAAACTGTGTAAACGATTTCCACAACAGTTCGAAATCTGAAAAATCAATCCCGGAGTTGTCCCCTGTAAAAATCCGGCTATCCCCCATTTCTTTCTCCTTCTCCCCTGGGGTGGTGAATTGGGGCAAGTGCGACCGTGTCGGACTGACAAATTGAACAGGGGAAATCCTTCTTAGGTATTCCCCCTCATAACCAGTATTGCCTACTTCTCCGAGAGAAAGAGCAGCCTGAAAAGCGGTCAAACTTCCTCCCACAGAAGAGGTGTCCGCTGCCCGAAAGGTTGTGGGTTGGAGTGGATCTCCAATAGGTGACGCCGTTGTTCCCATGGGTACTGAGGATCTCCGTGTGTGACACCTTCTCCTGTCTCGTGGGATTTGCGCATGAGGTCTATTCAGTTGAGTACCCTGGAATGACGAAGACAAAGCACAAGGAGAAAGACCTTGCCCGGGATACGGTGTAGGACCTCTAGTAATGCACCTCGATAGAAAGAGAGGAGGGGTTTCAAAGCTAGAAGAGGAAGATCACCGATGAGGTGGGAATTAGGCAAGAATTGTGGGTTCTGGCCTGGTGGTTGTAACAGACGGTAGAGCTACCAACCCAAAAGGAGCTGAGGGGATGTCTGTGGGGCCGGCTGCGGGTTGCGACGAAGTGGAGAAAGGGATTCGAAGAGGAGAAGAGGGAGGATCACGAGAGTGTCAAGGTGGTGATGAAGGAGGAGGGGAAGTTCTCAGGGAAATGTGAACCCTCTCGTCCAATCGTAACTCTACCAAGGCCTCCACGGCATAGGAGATATCCACCAATACTAAAGTGGGAGGCTTCGAGAAACAGTAGCAAAGACGGAAGGCCTATCTGCACCCAAACCCTTTTCATTAAGTTTCATTTTACCCCCCCTTCCTGTTGAAGAGGGGACTCCTACTGAGTTCTCGAGGGGGTAACTTTTGGATGAGTTCTAGGAGAAGTATCTATTTCCCCAGTCTGTCTTCCGAAAAAAGCATTTATGATTGGAAAAGTGGGAACTGCAACTCTGAGACCTCCATAGGACCTCAGAGTAAGCAGCTCACACGAAGCCTCTACGATAACCCTGACCCCTTTGGTTTTTCAGCACGAATAACCGCCACCCTGGCAAACAAAAATTCTTACCACCTTCACCCCTCTGAAGGCAAGACCCCCCTGAGTCGATAGCAAAAAGAATCTTTGAATTTGCTCCCCTGAGCAGTAAGTTATGGAGGGTCAAAGTTGACCTTTTGTACAAAATCTCTCTGGGAGAGAGGGTCCTATCTACCAATTTTTCTAAGTCCTATCTCTCACTAAAACTCTATTTACTGGTGTACGGCACCAATCATATTACTGTGCCGTACACAAAAGTACAGATGTCGCTCTACATTATGTACGGATATTGTAGGACATGGCCTAAATGTCGACACATGTCATATCCGGATTCGGTCCCGTATTTCCCAGAGATGCCCCGATCCAACGTAATCGTGCCACGTGTCATCCGATATGGCGATTACCACAAACCGCCGAGAATCTCTTCCGCGATCTCGACTTTCTTTTAGGCCGTCCGATTGAATGTAGATTTTAATCGTAGCCGTCATAAATGTTTGTGCGGTATTTGTTTCACAAAAGAAACAAAATGCGCGGTACTTGTTTCTTGTTCATACCAAAATCCGTACGTTTATATAACGGGATCTATGTAACCGTAAAAATCCGTCGTTAAACGAATTTTCCTACTTGTTAACATTTAAATAAATATCAAACCTAACAAAATGTATCGTAACTTCTAGACTTAATAGTTACGGCTACTGGCTACTGGCGTTCTGACGGTCGGCAAATACCAAGATCAAATAGTGTTATGGACATACTCCTTTTAGTAAATAAACCTACCTATCTGTAAATTAACTAATCTATTTCCCGTAAACCCCTAGATAGCCTAGGTAGCCATGGCTCTAGCTTCCTCTCCAACTTCTCAGTGACTGTAACAAGTGTGGGAGTTGGAGAGACAAGTTAGAGGCAGACTGCCTCGGCTTCTTTCTATATTCCAATTTAGACCTAGAAAAAAATAAAATAACCATCGAATTCTACACTCCCATTATTTTCTAGTCAATCTTTAATTTCAAACCACACTTCTCCTTGTAGAAAATTAGTTTAGGGGAAGGCACAGGTTTTGTCATCATAACTCCTACCATCTGACTATCTAGTCGGCAATCTAGACTGATTATTTTGTTTTCTACTTTCTCTCTAACAAAGCTGAGTCTAATGTCCATGTGTTTGGCTTTAAAATGATGTTTAGGATTGGCAGAAATAGCGATTGCTGCCTGATTATCACAAAAAAAAAATTGCACACCACTCTTAAGGTGACCAAGCTCACCAAGCAAAGACTTGACCCACATCAATTCTTTTACAGCAGAACAAGAGGCCATATACTCAGCCTCCATGGTGGACTGAGCAATAACTTCTTGCTGTTTGCTACTCTAACAGCAAGCCCCATCACCCACATACAATACATATCCAGAAGTACATCTCCTCATCGGAGCATCACTATAACTGGCATCACTCCAAGTAGTGATGTCAGTATTCTCCCCACCCAAATGCAACCATAGATCCCTAGTTCCTATCAAATATCTAAGGACTCTCTTAGCTGCCTCCCAATCCTTCTTAGTGGGAGCATTTAGACTTCTACTCAGCACTCCTACAGCTGCAGCTAAATCCGGCCGGGTAGAATTCATAAAATAGATTAGGCTTCCCACTACTTGCCTGTAAGGAATAGTCTGCATGAACTTTTGTTCTTCAGGACTTAATTCCTCATCTAATACTATGACTCTTTCTTCCTCACTCCCCTCACTTCCCTTTTTTAACTCCATTGGAGTTGTACAACTATTAGCTTTATCCATCTGAAATTTTCCAGCATGTTTCCTATTGCTTCCTTTTGAGTCAATCTTATAATTTTTCTTTCTCGGTCTCTTTCTACTTGAATTCCCAAAATATATTTTGCTTCTCCAATATCCTTCATTTCAAATCTCCCCTTAAGATCGGTTTTCAGTTTATTAATTTTTTCCATTGATTTACTTAAAACAAGTCATTCATCAACATAAATTGGAATGAATATAATACCATACTCGTCTTCAAAAACATAGATTGAGTGATCGGAGCTGATCCGGATATATCCCTCACCAGAAGAAACTCATCAAGTTTCTTATTCCACTGTCAAGGCGCCTGTTTCAAACTGTAAAAGAATAAAATCAGCCGACATACCTTACTCTCCTCTCTTTCCTCCACAAATCCTTCGGGTTGTCGCATGAAGATCCCCTCTTCCAATTCTCCATGCAAAAAGGTTGTCTTGATGTCCATCTGGTGCACCTCCATCTCTTCCGCTACTGCTACACTGAGAAGTATGCAGACGGAGGGAAATTTGACGACTTGGGCAAAGGTTTCCTCGTAGTCGATTCCTTCTTTCTGTGTAAATCCTTTTACCACTAATCGGGCTTTGTAACACTCAATGGTGTTATCCAGGTTCAGTTTTAATTTGAAAACCCACTTACAACCGATTGGTTTTCAGTTAGGTGGACAATCCACCAGCTCCCAAGTATTGGCTGCCATAATTGAGGCCATCTCCTCATTGATAGTTGTCTTCTGTATAAATTAATGGTCCGTTTTTAGGTATTTTCTAGGTATAAATAGAAATATAGAAAGATACCGAGGCAATCTATCTCTAACTTCTCTCTCCCACTCTCAAACTTGTCGCAGTCACTGAGAAAATAGAGAGGTCATGGCTACCTAGGCTCTCCAGAGGATTACGGGAAATATATTAGTTTGTGTACCGTTAGGCGTTTATTACTAAAAAGATATATGTTGCATCCAGGATTTGAACCTGGTACCTGCCGGATGGTGAGCAGCCGGTAGCCGATAGCCTTATCCGTCAAGTCTAGAACTAATGATACATACCATATGGTTTGATATTTAAATAAACATTACCACGTAGGATAATTCATTTAACTGAAACTGTTTACGGGATACATAGATCAGGAATGTAAAAGTACAAATCAAGGTACGGACAAGAAACATGTACCGCGCATTTGTTTCAATAGCGAAACGAATACCGCGCAGGTATTTATTACGGCTACGATTAAATGTGCATTTAATCGGACGGCCAGAAAAAATGCCGAGATCGCGGAAGAGGATTTCGACAGTTTTTGGTCATCGCCGCATCGGATGACACATAGCAGAATAACATTGGATCGCGGCATCTTTGAGGATTAAGGGAGCAAATCCGGATATACCACGTGTCGACATTTAGGGCATGTTGTACAATGTCCGTACAGAAAGTACACCGACAGCTGTACTTTTGTGTACGAAAGTGTAATATGATTTGCTCCGTACATCAGTAGATAGAGTCTGTGAGAGAGATAAGACTTAGAAAAATTAGTAGATAGGACCCTCTCTCCCAAAGAGCTTCTGTTCAAAAGGTCAACTTTGACCCTCCATAACTTACTGCTCAGGGGAGCAAATTCAGAGGTTCTTTTTAATATCGACTCAGAGGAGTCTTGCCTTCACACGGGTGAAGGTGGTCAGAGTTTTTGTCTGCCAGGGTGGCACTTGTTCTTGCTGAAACACCAAGGGGTGTGGATTATCCTAGAGGCTTCTTCGAAGCTGTCCATTCTGAGGACTTATGGAAGTCTCACAGTTTCAGGTTATGGGCCCACCCTCTAGGGTACCAATATTTAATATAACTCGCTTCATACATTGGAGGGTTTGGACGAAGTAGATTCACAAAGAAAGCAGGTCCATCTTCATTGGAGGAGAAAAAGGAAAGAGAGGTGGTGGACAAAGGAGCAGAGAAAGAGATAACCACACCAATAGCAACTGGTTCAGCATATATGTCACCTATTCCGAGGAACGAGGAGAATGATAGTGAAACCTTTGACTTCAACAATATGGCGGCAAAGTACTTCATCCTACGCCATCTTACTCAAGGACTTGCATGTCGTCATTGATGTTCATAGCCTTTTTCAGCCATGAATGTACCATCGGAAGCACCACAGACTACCCCAAAACAGCCTCCTTTGATTCCACTCAGAATTCTACAGAATTACCAAACCAAGCTGAAAAAACTCAACCAGAAATTTCCTAGGCCACTAAGTATTCCCACCACTTTTCATATAACAATACCTAACCAAATAATCACAACACTCAGTCAAAGTTGCAGAAAAACAGCTTGCCAGAACTTTGATAAATCTGACCAACTTCACAATGAAGCCCCACGCAAACCAGACACACACTAGGTCTGCAAATTTGCCACAATATTGCCAATACAAGTAGAAACACACATGCAAAATTTCAGATAATTATGTCAATATAACTGAGAGCAATTCTCAGATGAAATTCCCAAAAAGGAGTAGAAAACAGTTTCTGTCCAAAAGTTCCTAAGTCCAAAAAATGACTAAGTCCTACAAGTATACACTACAGCTTACTACTAACTGAACGGAGGCATACCAGCCGTACGCAATCAATCAACTCCCTCAATTAATGTGAGTGTACATGAGATCTACACTAGTAATTAATACACAGGACAAAACATTGCTAAATATTTACATGTCTTACGAATTCCGTCAAACGAATCTGGACCGTCCAAAATAAATATCATGTGATGGACGCGATTTCGCGTCCCTCACCAAACTGACGGCGCCGCCGTCCGTAGCTCTTCTTCGGCACCCTTGATGTCGTGAAGCATAATCACCAAAATCTCCGAGGATTAAAGGAGCGAATCCGGACATACCACGTGTGGACATTTAGGTCATGTCGTACAGTGTCCGTACATGAAGTACACCGGCAGCTGTACTTTTGCGTACGGAACTGTAATCTGATTAGTTCTGTACATCAATAGATAGAGTCTTAAGAGAGATAGGACTTAGAAAAATTAGAAGATAGGACCCTCTCTCCCAGAGAGCTTCTGTACAAAAGGTCAACTTTGACCCTCCATAACTTACTGTTCAGGGAAGCAAATTCAAAGATTCTTTTTGCTATCGACTTAGGGGAGTCTTGCCTTCACAGGAGTGCAGGTGGTTAGAGTGTTTGTCTGCCAGGGTGGCAGTTATTCTTGCTGAAACACAAAGGGGTCAGGATTATCCTAGAGGCTTCTTGGAAGCTGTCCACTTTGAGGACTTATGGAGGTCTGAGAGTTTCAAGAAGGAGGCAACCACACCAATAACAACAGGTTCGGCATTCATGTCACCTATTCCGAGGAACGAGGAGAATGATACTGAAACCTGGGACTTCAATAATATGGCGGCAAAGCACTTCATCCAACGCCATCTCACTCAAGGACTTGCATATCCTCATTTGCAGGTTGAAAAGGCATCCGATCTTTGGATGGCTCTCATAGAGATGTACCGAAGTGGTAGGATTCAGCAACAATAGTTGGCTGATCACAAAGTTAAGGAGTATGTATACAAAAAGGGAAGATGTTGGATTTTTGCAATGAGCTTGCTACACTCTTCATGGAGCTAGAGAGTGCGGGAAAAGATTTTAGTGAAAAAGAAAAGGTTAACTGTTTACTGATGAAGTTACCCGATGAGTTCAAGAATATAGTCAACCATATGCAGGACTTGCCGGACTCAAGGTGAATATTGAACTCAATGGTAGGGATAACTCTCGTTCGAGAGAATACGAATGAGATCCGAAGGGGAGGAAAGATTGGGCAAGCCTTGGCAGCTGCCACCGATTGGAGGAACAAGGATTCCCGAAGACCGGTCGGAAACTATGGGGGGAGGGAGCAGAAAAATCAGACCGACGTGTTCGGACCAAGGGCTCCCAACGGCTTATGTCATTTTTGTAAGAAACCAGGGCACTATATGGCGGAGTGCACTAAGCTAACCGAGCTTTGGTTAAAATAGGGGCAGACTGATGGAACCCCGAGAGGAAAGAAAAAAGCCCTTTTGACATTGGTGCATGAGGCAGAATCTGAGGACGAGGACGATGAGCTTCTATTAGATAAGGAGTTGGAGGGGAAAAACGAGGTCAAAATTCCACGAAGGCACAAATGTGCTTACGATGGATTGAAAGATGAAGCAGGTTGGATTGTAGATTCAAGTGCCTTCATGTACATGTGTAAGGATAGGCACCTATTCACTAAGATAAGAAAGATTCCCACCGTAGAGATAAAGTTCGGGGATGGGGGGATAGTCACCACTACACTTGTAGGATCGGTAGATTTGAAAGTGTTAGTAGAAGGAAAGACATCCATAGTAACATTCTCTGATGTATTTTTTATTCGGAGCTGAACAAAAACCTCATCTCTACATCTCTATTAGATGATAAGGGTTTTTTTACTAGCACTAGGGAAAGAGTCTTTATTGCTAGTTTTAAGGAGGATGTCTATTTCATTGCTGAGAAAAGTAGCCATGGGATGTTAAGGTTGGTTTTAAGCAATGAAACGAAGAAACTTTATTATGCTGGTGTTCATGATATTATGATGTGGAATAAGAGGCTTGGGCATGTGAATCTAGATAAGTTAAGAGAGATGAAAAAGATGGGAGTGGTGGAAGGGATTACGTTCAGTGAGAGTGATAATATAAGTGATTGTAGTGGATGTGCTCAAGGTAAAGCACACAGATTACCCTTTCCTAAAACAGCCACCTATAAGGGAGAAAAAAATCTAGATCTAGTACACACACATATTCTGGGACCGACTAAAGTGCCCTCACCGGAGGGGAAGAGATTTATGATGACTATCACTGATGATTGGTCTCGGTATTCCCGGGTGTATTTTTTGAAAAACAAGTCAAAAGTTCAGGATTGTTTTAAACAATATAAAGCATGGAGCGAAAAACTCCATGAATCTCCAATCAAGAGAGTTAGGAGTGACAATGTTGGAGAGTATACTTCTAACCAATTTGAGGATTTTCTGAGGGAAGATGGGGTTCAACACCAAAAGACAGTTCCAGAAAACCCGGAATAGAATGGGGTGGCTGAAAAGTTAAATAGAACACTAAGTGATAGTGCTAGAAGTATGTTGTCAGATAAAAAGATAGGAAAAAGGTTTTGGGCAGAAGCAATGAACTGTGCTAATTACCTCAAAAATAGAGTTCTTACTTTAGCTATAAAAGATCAAACACCTTATGAGAGATGGACATCCGGAAACCAGACATATCTCAGTTAAAGGTTTTCGGCAATCAAGTTTTCAGTCTAGATATAGATCACTCCAATTGGAAGCTAGATCCTAAAGGAAAACCGGGATACTTGTTAGGATATGATGGGGATGTTAAAGGATATAGAGTTTATGATCTAAAAAGGGAAGATATAATCTTAGTAAAGCATCTAGTAGTTATGGATGAAGGAAAGTCTGTGGATCCCTTGAAGTATACAAAGTCAGTAAAAATCAGATTTGAGTCAGAAAATTCCGATGTCTTTGAGCTTCCTAATTATCCACGTTTTAGGGAAGATGACATTCTTGCAGGTACAAATCAAACCAAAAAGGACTTGGCTGCTGAAACTCCAGTGAAAACTCTACCCGAAGCGGAAGACATGGTGGAAATTGATTCGGAATGAAGAGACATGGGAGAAGCCGAGATTGTTTAAAAGAATCCACAAGAACCATCTATTCCGACCTCAGATTTTGAAGGGGGAAGGAGAAGTAGCAAAAGATTGCAAGAAAAACAAGTTAATAACAAGGTAACAAAACTATCTCATCAAGATAAACCTCAAACTTATGGAGAGGCGGTGACTTCTCCATAAAGGAACCGGTGGAAGACAGCCATCAATGAGGAGATGGCCTCAATTATGGCAGCCGATACTTGGGAGCTGGTGGATTGTCCACCTAACCAAAAACCAATCGGCTGTAAGTGGGTTTTCAAATTAAAACTGAACCTACACAACACGATTGAGTGCTACAAGGCCCGATTAGTGGCAAATGGATTTACACAAAAGGAGGGAATTGACTACGAGGAAACCTTTGCCCCGGTGGTCACATTTCCCACCGCGCACATACTTCTCAGTTTGGCAGCAGCGAAAGACATGGAGGTGCACTAGATGGACATCAAGACAGCCTTCTTGCATGGAGAATAAGAAGAAGAGATCTTCATGCGAGAACCCGAAGGGTTTGTGGAAGAAGGAGAGGAGAGTAAGGTATGCCGGCTGATTAAATCTCTCTATGGTTTGAAACAGGTGCCTCGACAGTGGAATAACAAGCTTGATGAGTTTCTTACCTGTCAGGAATTAATCTAAATCAGCTCAGATCACTCAATCTATGTCTTTGAAGATGAGAAAGGTTTTATTTTTATTGCAATTTATATTGATGATTTGCTTGTTTTAAGTAAATCAATGGAAAAAATTAATAAACTGAAAACCGATCTTAAGGGGAGATTGGAAATGAAAGATATGGGGGAAGCAAAATATATTTTGTGAATTCAAGTAGAAAGTGACCGAGAAAGAAAGATTATTAGATTGACTCAAAACGAAGCAATAGGGAACATGCTTGAAAAATTTCAGATGGAAAAAGCTAATAGTTGTACAACTCCAATGGAGTTAAAGAAGGGAAGTAGGGGAGTGAGGAAGGAGTCATAGTCTAAGACAAGGAATTATCTCCTAAAGAACAGAAGTTCTTGCAGACTATTCCTTACAGGCAAGTAGTGGGAAGTATAATCTATTTTATGAATTGTACCCGACCGGATTTAGCTGCAGCTGTGGGAGTGCTGAGTAGAAGTCTAAATGCTCCCACTAAGAGGGATTGGGAGGAAGCTAAGAGAGTCCTTAGATATTTGATAGGAACTAGCGATCCATGGTTGCATTTGGTTGGGGAGAATACTGACACCACTACTTGGAGTGATGATAGTTATCGTGATGCTCCGATGAGGAGATGTACTTCTGGATATATATTATATGTGGGTGATGGGGCTTGCTGTTAGAGTAGCAAACAGCAAGAAGTTATTGCTCAGTCCACCATGGAGGCTAAGTATATGGCCTCTTGTTCCACTGTAAAAGAATTGATGTGGGTCAAGTCTTTGCTTGGTGAGCTTGGTCACCTTAAGAGTGGTGTGCAAAAAAAATTTTGTGATAATCAGGCAGCAATCGCTATTTCTGCCAATCCTAAACATCATTTTAAAGCCAAACACATGGACATTAGACTCAGCTTTGTTAGAGAGAAAGTAGAAAACAAAATAATCGGTCTAGAGTACCGACCAGATAGTGAGATGGTAGCACATATGATGACCAAACCTGTACCTTCCCCTAAGCTAATTTTATGCGAGAGAAGTGTGGTCTGAAATTAAAGATTGACTAGAAAATAAGGGGAGTGTAGAAATTAATGGTACGTTGTTAAGTATTTTCTAGGTCTAAATAGAAATATAGAAAGATACCAAGGCATTCTATCTCTAACTTCTCTCTCCCACTCTCAAACTTGTCGCAGTAACTGAGAAATTGGAGAGGAAGCTAGAGCCATGGCTACCTAGGCTATCAAGAGGTTTACGGGAAATATATTAGTTTATGTACCGTTAGGGGTTTATTTACTAAAAAGATATATGTTGCATCCAGGATTTGAACCTGGTACCTGCTGGACCTTGAGCAGCCGGTAGTCGGTAGCTTTATCCGTTAAATCTAGAACTAATGATACATACCATATGGTTTGATATTTAATTAAACATTACCACGATGGATAATTCATTTAACTGAAACTGTTTACGGGATACATAGATCAGGAATGTAAAAGTACAAATCAAGGTACGGACAAGAAACATGTACCGAGTATTTGTTTCAATAGCGAAACGAATACCGCGCAGGTATTTATTACGGCTACGATTAAATGTGCATTTAATCAGACAGCCGCAATGAATGTCGAGATCGCGGAAGAGGATTTCGGCGGATTTTGGTCATCGCCACATCGGATGACACGTGGGAGAATAACATTGGATCGCGACATCTCCGAGGATTAAGGGAGCAAATCCGGATATACCACGTGTCGACATTTAGGCCATGTTGTACAGTGACTGTACAGAAAGTACACCGACAGCTGTACTTTTGTGTACGAAAGTGTAATATGATTTGCTCCGTACATCAGTAGATAGAGTCTATGAGACAGATAAGACTTAGAAAAATTAGTAGATAGGACCCTCTCTCCCAGAGAGCTTCTGTACAAAAGGTCAACTTTGACCCTCCATAACTTACTGCTCAGGGAAGCAAATTCAGAGATTCTTTTTGCTATCGATTCAAGGGAGAATTGCGTTCACAGGGGTGAAGGTGGTCTAAGTTTTTGTCTGCCAAGGTGGCAGTGTTTCTTGCTGAAACACAAAGGGGTCACGGTTATCCTAGAGGCTTCTTGGAAGCTGTCTATTCTGAAGACTTATAGAGGTCTCAGAGTTTCATCTTCCACCGGTTGCTTTCTGGACAAGTCATCGCCTCTCCATAAGTTTGAGGTTCATCTTGATAAGATAGTTTTGTTACCTTGTTATTAACCTGTTTTTCTTGTAATCTTTTGCTACTTCTCCTCCCCCCCTCAAAATCTATGGTCGGAATAGATGGTTCTCGTGGGTTCTTTTGAACATTCTCGGCTTCTCCCCTATCCCTTGATTCCGAATCAATTTCGATCACGTCTTCCGCTTCGGGTAGAGTTCTCACTGGAGTTTCCATAGCCGAGTCCTTTTCAGTCTGATTTGTACCTGCAAGAATGTCATCTTCACTAAAACGTGGATAATTAGGAAGCTTTAAGACATCGGAATTTTCTGACTCAAATCTGATTTTTACATACTTTGTATACATGAAGGGATCCATTGACTTTCCTTCATCTATAACTACTAGATGCTTTACTAAGATTATATCTTCCCTTTTTAGATTATAAACTCTTTATCTTTTAACATCCTCATCATATCCTAATAAGAGTCCCGGTTTTCCTTTAGGATCTAGCTTCCAATTAGACCGATCTGTATCTAGACTAAATACTTGATTGCCGAAAACCTTTAAGTGAGATATGTCTGGTTTCCGGCCAGTCCATATCTCATAAGGTGTTTGACCTTTTATAGCAGAAGTAAGAACTCTTTTTTTGAGGTAATTAGCACAGTTCATTGCTTCTGCCCAAAACCTTTTTCCTATCTTTTTATCCGACCACATACTTCTAACAGTGTCGCTTAGTGTCCTATTTAATCTTTCAGCTACCCCATTCTGTTCCTGGTTTTCTGGAACTGTCTTTTGCTTTTAGACTCCATCTTCCCTCAAAAAATCCTCAAACTGGTTAGAGGTATACTCTCCACCATTGTCACTCCTTACTTTCTTGATTGGAGTTTCATGGAGTTTTTCGCTCCATGTTTTATATTGTCTAAAACAATCTTGAGCTTCTCACTTGTTTTAAAAAATACACCCTGGAATACCGAGACCAATCATTAGTGATAGTCATCATAAATCTCTTCCCCCCCGATGAGGGCATTTTGGCCGGTCCCCAAATATCTGTGTGTTCTAAATCTAGAATTTCTCTCCTTTATAGGTGGTTGTTTTGGGAAAGGGCAATCTGTGTGCTTTACCTTGAGCACATCCACTACAATCACTTAGATTCTCACTCTCACTGAACTGAATTCCTTCCACCACTCCCGTCTTTTTCATCTCTCATAACTTCTCTAGATTCACATGCCTAAGCCTCTTATGCCACATCATTATATCATGAACACCAACATAATAAAGTTTCTTTTTTTCATTGCTTAAAATCAACCTAAACATCCCTTGGCTACCTTTTTCAGCGGTGAAATAAACTTCCTCCTCAAAACTAGCAGTTAAGACTCCTTTCCTAGTGCTAGTATCAAAACCCTTATCATCTAATATGGACGTAGAGATGAGGTTTTTGTTCAGCTCCGGAATAAACAATACATCGAAGAATGTAACTATAGATGTCTTTCCTTCTACCAACACTTTCAGATCTACCGATCCTACAAGAGTAGTGTTGACTATCCTCCCATCCCCGTACTCTATCTCTACGGTGGGAATCTTTTTTATCTTAGTGAACAGGTGTTAATCCTTACATATGTGCATTGAGGCACCTGAATCTACAATCGTGCCTGCTTCACCTTTCAATCCACCGAAAGCACATTTCTTCTTTCGTGGAATTCTTACCTCGTTTGTCGCTTCCAACTCCTCATCCAATAGGAGCTCATCGTCCTCGTCTTTGGGTTCCATCTCATGTACCTGTGTCAGAAGGGCCTTTTTCTTTCCTATCGGTGTTCCACCGGTCTGCCCCTCCTTTTACCGTAGCTCGGTTAGTTTAGTGCACTCTTCCATATAGTGCCCTGGTTTCTTACAGAAATGACATAAATCCTTAAGAGCCCTTGGTCCGAACTCATCGGTCTGTTTTTTCTGCTCCCCCCCTCCGTAATTTCCGACCGGTCTCCAGGAATTCATGTACCTCCACTCGGTCCCAGCTGCCAAGGCTTGCCCACTCTTTCCTCCCCTTCAGATCTCAATTGTATTCTCTCGAACGAGAATCATTCCTACCATTGAGTTCCATATCCACCTTGAGTCCAGCAAGTCCTGCACACGATTCATTATGTTCTCGAACTCATCGGGTAACTTGATCAATAGACAGTTAACCTTTTCTTTTCACCAAAATCTTTTCTAGCACTCTCGAGCTCCATGAAAAGTGTAGCAAGTTTGTAACAGGGTTACAAGGTTGAGTACTTAGTGGCTAGAAAGTAGGCTGCTATAGTTGCGGTTGCAGAGCAGCGCAGCTGCGATTCCAGATTAGCGCAACATAGCAGCATAGCAACTTAGAAGAATCACATAGCGCAGCATAGCAATGTTGCGTAGCAGTATAGCAACGCCGCGGAAAGTAGATTTTACCGTATAGTTCTAGAATAATATTGTGGATAGATCTCGGTTGACCGCGAAGGTCCCTGTGTACATTTGTACAGTATTGGGTTGACTAGCAGTTAGTTTAAATAGTGAGATAGACGTAGTACGAGACAGGCTCTTTTTAGTAGACCTTCGCAGCGAGCGCCGAATTTTGTAATCCTCTCTTGAGTAATAAAGCGCAATCTTGTCTGTTATTGCTGTGTGCGCCTGCTGTTGCTACGGGAAGATCTTTGGAGCTTTCCGCTTTGCATGGTGGTGTATTGCTGTGCCTATAATCCTTGTCCCTTTTACACTGGTATCGAAGCTATTCCCCGTGACTCGACAGCATGGACGAACACGGCGTATCTACTACAGAAATGATAGCCCAAGTTCTCGGGGAGCTAGAAAGCGTGAGATTACAGAACGCCCAGCTGAGCAACACCGTCGCAGCTTTGGAATCTCATCTTGTTGAGCAACCTCATGGAGGCATGGAGAGAGACTCCAGGAGACTGAAATTACGACTTCCCGACGAGTTCGACCCCGCAAGACACATGAACTTGTACACATGGCTATTCTATGTTGCGAATTATCTCGAGAATTTTCCTAGCCTGTCGGACCGAGAGAAGATTCACTACGCGGGTGGTCTTCTTAAGGGGGCAGCGGGTCCATGGTGGAGGACATTGGTGGAGAGTGAAGAGATACCGACCGTTTGGGCTCTCTTCGTCCAGTTCCTCCGAGACGCCTGGCAGCCTGTTAATACGGTTAAGGTTGCACGAGATAAGATCGCAGTGCTGTAGCAACGAACTTTGGTGTTGGATTTTACGCAACGATTTTTGGAGTGTAAGGTTAAAATACCTACGATGATGGAAGATGAAGTTGTGGGTCGCTATGTGAAGGGGCTCAAATCCTTTATTCGTAGGGATTTGGAACAATGGCTTGCTCGGGAAAGCACAACTCCTAGTCTCTCCGCAATCATTCAGTTTGGTGAGCGGACCGATTTAGTCGACTTCACCCTCGGACAACCTTATCATTTTGGGTCGAGTAGTGGTGGAGGGGGTCGCCGAGACGATGGTCCAACTCCCATGGAGCTCAGAGCAATTGATGAGAATAGCGAGGTGGTCAACGTACTGCGGAAAAAGAAGAAAACTATCAAGACCAAGGCCAACTACTTATCCCCTGAGGAGCTCCAACGGAGGAGGCAGAATGGCTTATGATTCCAGTGCGGTTCTCCGAACCATATGGCCCGTGATTGTCCAAAACGGAAATATGCAGGAAAGGGGAAACTTAACGTCATGAGGTTACCCGGTGAAGGAGGAGACCCTTTGATATTTCGGGGTCAAATCGGAGTGTGCGCAACCAGCTTCATAGTGGACTCCGGAGCATTGGGAAATTTCATCAACGAGGCAACGGTGAAAAAGTTGAAGCTTCCTCTTGTGGTGCTTACGAATCAGCAGTCAGTGCAGTTGGCAGACGAAAGTTCCTTATCCATTACCCATCGTACCCCGAGGTTACGTGTAGGCATCGGGAGATTCCGATGGTACGACACTCTTCATGTATTACCTCTTGGGGACCATGAAGTAATCTTGGGGAAGCCGTGGTTTGCAAAAATAGAATCCGACGATCGATTCAAGAAGTAGGGCCATGAAGGGCGAAGAAGAGTTTGAGGTAAAAGCGGGAGCCGCTGATAAAGGATCGGAAGAGGGACGCCTACTTTCGGCTTTACAGCTTAAGAGGGCACTCACAAAAGGGGAAACTATTAGTGTAGCGGTCGTCCAGCCCATGGAGGAGGCGAAGGAGGAGATCCCGAAGGAATGGAAGAATAAGGATCCCGACTTCGACTCAAAAGAAAGTGACGACACCGGCAAGACGTCCGAAGAGGCCCCGGAAGTCGTGACAAAAGTTCTCGAGGTGTACGTAGATGTTTTTCCCCCAAAGCTCCCCGAGGGCTTACCTCCGAAGCGCGAAGTAGACCACAAGATAGAACTTGTTCCCGGAGCGGCACCCCCGGCTAATCGGATGTACAAGATGAGTTACACCGAATTAGACGAACTCAAAAAGTAACTCATGGAGTAAGTCGAAGCCGGAGCAATTGAACCGAGCAAGTCACCGTATGGAGCTTCGTTCTTTTCGTGAATAAAAAAGATGGAGGTTTCCGTATGTGTGTGGACTACCGAGCGCTAAACAAGTTAACGATCAAGAATGCGTACCCTTTACCAAGAATAGACGAATTGTTAGACCGACTTCGAGGTGCTAAATATTTCTCAAAGATAATCTGCGGAGCGGCTATCACCAGATTAGAATTGTTGATGAGGATGTGGAAAAGACGGCATTTAGAACTCGGTATGGTCATTTCCAGTTTAGTTAATGTCGTTTGGGTTAACCAACGCGCCGGCGACTTTTATACATCTGATGAACTCCATCTTTCGACAATATCTAAACGCATTTGTAATCTTCTTTTTAGACGACATCTTGGTGTATAGCCGAACGTTGGAGGAACACATGAAGCACCCACGAACTGTCCTACAGGTTCTTCGGGAAAATAAGTTGTACACAAAGAGGAGCAAATGTGACTTCTTGAAGGAAAAAAATTGATTTTGTGGGCCATGTGGTAAGCCGGGACGGAATCGTAGTGGATCCGAACAAAACAAGGGCAGTGAAGGAGTGGCCGCAGCCGGTGAACATTACGGAGTTACGGAGCTTTCTAGGATTATGCTCCTATTATTGACAATTTGTCGAAGGATTCGCCAAAATAGCTGCACCACTCACGGAATTACTTAAGAATGACGTGCCCTACGAGTGGAAATTGGCGCAAGGGGTAGCTTTTAACACGCTAAAGGAACGGTTGGTTACCGCCCCTATGTTAGCTGTTCCCGACCCGGACTTACCTTGGACGATAATTACAGACGCCAGCGATACGGCTATTGGAGCGATCCTTATGCAGGATCACGGAAAAGGCCTACAACCCATTGCCTACGACAGTCGAAAACTAAAGGCAGCGGAGCTTAACTGGGCCACCCATGAAAAGGAAACAATTGCGATAATCAATGCGCTGGAGGTTTGGAAATGTTACGTTCAGGGGAAGCGGATCACAGTTATCACGGATCACCACGCCCTGCAGTACCTGCAAACACAGCCGAAATTGTCCAAGAAACAAGTGCGCTGGATGACGTTTCTCCAGACCTTCGGGCCGGAACTTGTCATTGAATACAAACCGGGCAAGACGAATCCGGCAGATGCGCTGTCGAGAAGACCCGGAGTCGCTGCTCCTGTGGCGGAGCAACGATCGCACACATCGCAGGATGTCGACGTTAGCTCGGTGAAGGAGAACACCGCAGCGGCGGCCACAGCGCAAGATCCGACTCTCAGCGCAGTCACCAGTACGGTGGAAGTGGACGAGCAGTGGCTAAGTAGAATCAAGGCAGCATATAACGACGACGAGACATTACGAGAACTGATAAAACGGAAAGTATTGGTTCGGACCGCCAATGGTATGTGGCGATACAGACCAAGTCAAACAACGAGACTTTACGTCCCGACAAACCAAGAGCTACGCCATTCGATACTGAAATTAAGTCATGATGAACCACTCAGTGGACACTTCGGCCGGGATAAAACAACCGCACGTGTCGCTGAGGCGTATTATTGGCCAAACATGACTCGGGACATAGCGGAGTATGTCCGGACGTGTGACTCCTGTAATAGAAACAAAGCGGAATCGGGTCACCAGGGTCTGTTACAACCACTTCCGATACCATCTGTTCCTTGGGAGGCGATTTCGATGGACTTCATCGTTGCTCTCCCGTTAACCAGGGAAGGTCATGACTCTATTTTCGTCGTCGTGGATTACTTGACAAAAATGGCTCATTTCTTACCCACGACAACCACAGCCACAGCGCGAGATGTGGCAGACTTATTCTTTCGGGAGGTATTCCGCCATCACTGACTCCCAAAGAGGATCGTCAGCAACCGAGATCGGAAATTTGTGAGTCATTTTGGAAGGGTCTGTTTGAGCTATGTGGAACGCAACTGGCGATTCCCACAGCTTACCACCCTCAAACGGATGGTCAAACTGAAAGGGTTAATCGGACATTGGAGGAGGCATTACGGGCTTATGTTTCGATGCACCAAACAGATTGGGTAAACCATTTAACAGCGATTGAGGTGGCGTACAACAGTGCGGTGACCTCGTCCACGAATGCTACGCCATTCTCCCTCAATGGACGCCAGCCCACTCTTCCCCAAAACTTATTGGTCGCGGACTCCCCTATACCGGCAGCTCTAGATTTTGCCGCAACGTTGCAAGGGAACCTAGAAAAGGCGGCGAAGGTGCTCCAACTGGCAAAGGATCGTCAAAAGTCGCAAGCCGATTCTCACCGGAAGGAAACCGTCTTTCGTTTGGGTGATAAGGTCCGCCTCAATATGGCAAACTTCTCCTTACCGGGCGCCCTCTCTAAGAAATTGGCACCAAAATTCACGCGCCCATTCACGCGCCCATTCACGGTGCTGTCACAGGTGGGAAAGGTAGCTTATGAGTTGGATATTCCGACGCAGTGGCATATGCACAATGTCTTCCGTTCAGAAACCTAGATTCGATGTTCCCTAATTGACGGCAAATTACTCCTTTGCCCCCCGTTCACGGTACCTCGGACGAGTATGAGGTGGAAGAGATACTTCAGTCGCGTCGCTCTCACCATTCCAACGCCAACTAGTATCTGGTGCGTTGGAAGGGCTACGGCGCTGAGGACGACTCTTGGGTGAACGAGAAAGATCTGCATTCTCCTGAGTTGCTGCGCCGGTTTCAGATGAGTGAGGAAACTCAACTCCACCAGAGGGGCAATCGCAGCGGCCGCGATAAAAGAACGAAGCGCAATGTTGCAACCATCGCAATCCTATTAGGGACGCGGCGAAGAAACGTAGCGACGAGGTTATCTCACTTCGGTGATACAGCAGCGCAGCCACCGGAGCGCAGCATGGATACGGTACCATCAGAGGAACGCAGCGCCACCGCTGCGCTGACAGGAAAGCGCAACAGCGCAATTGTGTTCCACCACATTGGTGACAACGAACCGTTGGTTTCGCCGCAGCAGCGCAGTTTTATAAATATTGGACGTTGCGATACCCTCGCACACTGCGACGCTTCACGGAGTCCAAACGTGAAACCCTCAACCCCCTAAAATAGAGCCGCCATCCGCCCTCGCGCCCAGCCTAGTTCAAGCAGCTTACAGAGTGCGTCACTCTGCACAGCCAGCTTACCCTCCTTTCTCGCACTACCAGAATTATCCGATGCCAAAACATCCATGGCGTCGTCATCTTCTCCACCGCCAAAAAGACGGAGACTAGTACGAGTAGGCGAGAAGATGTACCCCGCCAGGATAGATTGTTAGAGGCGGCAGAGGCCATGGTAGAGGCAGACCAGAGGAAGGGGAGGACCGGGTTCGGGAGCGAATCACTCGAAGACGCTAGGCAACAGCGGACCATCATATAGCGTTGCTGGAGACGCGTTGCGAGCAGCTCCGGAATCAACTTGACACCCTACGACAGGAATTCGAGGAGTGTCGTGAGGAAACATATAGCATACTCCGGAAATTACAGTACCCTGAGTAAGCAAAGTTCAGCGGGACGCTGAATCCTTAGTAGGAGGCACTGTAACAGGGTTACAGGGTTGAGCACTTAGTGGCTAGAAAGTAGGCTGCTATAGTTGCAGTTGCAAAGCAGCGCAGCTGCGATTCCAGAGTAGCGCAACATAGCAACATAGCAACTTAGTAGAATAACGTAGCGCAACATAGCAACGCTGCGTAGCAGTATAGCAACGCCGCAGAATGTAGATTTTACCATATAGTTCTAGAAGAATATTATAGATAGATCTCGGTTGACCGCGAAGGTCCACGTGTACATTTGTACAGTATTGGGTTGACTAGCAATTAGTTAGTTTAAATAGTGAGACAGACGTAGTACGAGATAGACTCTTTGAGTAGACCCTCGGAGCAAGCGCTGAATCTTGTAATCCTCTCTGAGTAATAAAGCGCCATCTTCTCTGTCACTGCTGTGTGCACCTGTTGTTGTTACGGAAGGATCTTTGGAGCTTTCCGCTGTGCATAGTGGTGTATTGTGGTGCCTATAATTCTTGTCCCTTTTAGAGCATCTCTAGTGAATCAGCCTCCTATAAACCCTACAGGTTTCCCAAGACTGGATGGACGCCTCACTCGTATACTCACTATTCCCCAAACAGTTACTCACATAGAGCTTCTGTCATCATACTTTCCCAGTATATGAAGCCAGCTCTATTGAATATGGGCACCCTAGATGGTGGGCCCATAACCTGCAACTCTGAGACCTCCATAGGACCTCAGAGTAGGCAGCTCACACGAAGTCTTTAGGATAACCCTGACCCTTTTGTGTTTCAGCAAGAATAAATGTCACCCTAGAAGACTTAAACTCTGAACACCTTTTCATCTGTAAAGGTAAGACTCCCCTGAGTCGATAGCAAAAAGAATCTCTGTATTTGCTCCCCTGAGCAGTAAGTTATGAAACGTCAAAGTTGACCTTTTTGTAGAGCAACTCTCTGGGAGAGAAGGTCCAGTCTATCAAATTTTTCTAAGTCCTATCTCTCTCTAAAACTCTATCTACTGAATTAAGGCACCAATCATAATAATGTATCGTATATAAAGGTACACGTGCCGTTGTACTTTATGTACGGCCATTGTACGACATGGCCAAAAGTCGACGCATGTCATTTATCGATTCGTTCCTGGAATCCCTGGAGATGCCGTATTCCAATGTGATTATGCCACATGGCGATTGATGTGACGTCGACCGCAAACCGCCAAAAACCTTTTGCGCGATCTCGGCATGCTTCGTGGCCGTCCGATCAAGCCGGATTACAATCGTGGCCGTCATAAATACTTGCGCAATATTTGTTTCGCCTTTGAAACAAAATGCGCGGTATCCGTTTCGGATGTGCCGTACGCCGTACATTACAAACTGTATCTATGTCTTAATATCCCGTTGAATGAAGATAGCCAACGTGTAAACATTTAAATAACTATCATACTCTATATCATACATCTCTGGTTTAGACTAGTTGGCTAAGGCTAATGGCTACTAGCTACTTTGACGGACTGTAAGTACTCGGTTCAAATCTTGGGCCCGTCAAATCTATTTTGGTAAAATCTACTAACCTAATATATATCCCCGTCGTGATAGCATAGGCGGCCATGGCTCTATCTCCTTCTCCAACTTTCAGTGACTACGACAAGTGTGGGAGTTGGAGAGAGGAGTTAGAGGCAAACTACCTCTACTTCTTTTCTGCATTTTACAAAACCTAGAAAATACTAAAATAACCTTTAATTTCTACAGCCAACCTGCAAGGTTTCTCTCCAGACTGTGTCTCACTTCCCGCGCTCTGCCAACTCTGGAGTGTGAATTGTTGTTTTTGAAATGTTTGTTTCGCGCGTACACCACACTTTGTGTGCACGCAACGTTTTGTGCGTAATTTGTTAAATGAATTTTCTGTTGAGGTTCGAATGGATTCGTGGATTGGGGGAGTGAATGTACGGACATGTTGTTTTGGGGCGTACGAAATAGAATTGAGTGGTGCGAAATGCATAATTGAAATGGACGGTGGATCGCGAAGCAATCCGATCTTGAAATATTCGAAGAGTTTGAAAATGTATGACGTTCGTACGAAACATAATGCGACAGGCACATTTATGAAAAAAGACACCGCAAGTACGGAGCATCTTATTTGGCAAGTGGACGTGAAATGTATCGAACGGCATTTTATGGCAAATGACACGGTCTCGTACAGAAAAAATTTGGGACGTACAAGTTCATTTGGGCAAGTGGTTTTTGTTACACGTGGAGGGCGGACAACGTCCGGTGCTATTTTTACAAGGTTCGCTATATTTTGATGACGTATGATTGTGTGGACTGTACATATGTAATATCGGTTCACTAAGTGGACTTAACACTAAGTGACTAAGCAAATTGTCGTCTAGTACGCGTATATTACGGAGGTGTCGGTGTAAATATTTAGTTGAATATTGATTTGTCATTTTGTGGATTACTTTTTAGTGTTGATTTATTCATTCTGACATACCTTGAAGTATTCGGGTATACCAACATTAATAGAAGTAGATGGTAGATAGCGTACGGCTGGTAGTCCTCCGTACATTCAGCAGTAAGCTCTTGTATATATTTGTAGGACAGTCATTTCAAGACTTAGGAACTTTCTGTACTAAAAATTGTTTATGATCATTTTTTGGTAATTTTATCTGAGTAATTCTCTCAGATCTGTTAGCAAAATTATCTAAATTTTTGCATGTGTGTTCCTCCCTGTATTTGTTATATTGCTAGAGATTTGCAAGATAATTGTGTGCCTGGTTTGTGTTTTACTTCATTGTGAATTTGGCATGTTTTATTAAAGTTCTGGCAAACTGTTTTTCTGCAACTTTGACCAAATGATGTGATCACTGTGTTCATTTTTTTTGTCCGAAAGTTTGTGAGGCTATTTGGTAGCCTAGAAAATATCTTTGTTTGTATTTTCAGCTTGTTTTGATATTTCTGTAGAATTCTGTGTTGATTCAAAATAAGTTGTTTTTCGGTAGTCTGTGGTGCTTCCGAGGGTAAATCCATGGCTGAAAATGGCTATGGACAACCTGAATTTAGTGTTTTATTATTGTTGTTGCGTGCTTTTTTTCGTTTGTCTCCTTTTTTTTCCGACTTTGGGAGTGTCGGTTTTCTTGACAGTCTCATCCGGTTAAGGAGAGTCTGTTGCCTGCTAGTTGGACTCTTCTAGAGAATATTTAAGACTTCAAGAACTAGTGGCTACTGTCGCAAATAATTCCATCCTTTTTTCCTCTTTACTTACAAAACTTGTCGTTGTACTTTTATTGTTTTTTTCTTTTCTTGAGCTGATCCATTAATATTTTTGTTGGTATATATTCTTTGCCCTCTAGTTTTAGCATACATATGTGCGGTCCATACATTTTTGGTCGCAATAATTGGGTATGATGCTTGTCATTTAACGATTGTATGCTCATGCAAGACATTGTGTTTGCCTAACAACAATAGTGGTAACAAACACTTTATATTGTTAATGCTCACAAAAATAGTTAAAAAAAACCCTAAACCATGTTTCTAACACAAATTTGAGTTTGCGCTAACAAAGATATTTGTGACAAACAACGTTTATTGTCCGCGGTCACAAAAAGAGGTAAAATAAACTCGAACCATGTTTATAACACAAGTTTGTGTTTGCGCTAACAACAAAAAGGGTAACAAACACTTTATATTGTTAACCCTCACAAAAATAGTTAAAAAAAACCCTAAACCATGTTTCTAATACAAATTTGAGTTTGCGCTAACAAAGATATTTGTAACAAACAACGTTTATTGTTCGCTGTCACAAAAAAAGGTAAAATAAACTCTGAACCATGTTTATAACACAAGTTTGTGTTTGCGCTAACAACAAAAAGGGTAACAAACACTTTATATTGTTAACCCTCACAAAAATAGTTAAATAAAATCCTAAACCATGTTTCTAACACAAATTTGAGTTTTCCCTAACAAAGATATTTGTTACACAAAAGGTTTATTGTTCACGATCACAAAAAGAGGTAGAATAAACTCCAAACCATGTTTATAACACAAGTTTGTGATTGCGCTAACAACAATAGTGGTAACAAACACTTTATATTGTTAACAAATCTAACATTTTCCCCCTTTTGTATACATACGCCTGTACCTTTTGATCTGCCAACTTCTTCTGCTGAATCGTACCACTTTTGTAAATGTTGACAAGAGCTTCCCACAGCTCGTCTGCCCTATCTACATAAAGATGAGGCGTAGCCACTCCCTAACTGAGACGCCCGAGAATAAAATGAGGCGCCATAGTATTGTTGATATCCCAGATTTCACTATCATTAGCCTCGGTTTTCTAAACATTCGTAACCGGAACTGATCCAGTAGCTATCGGTGTGATTTTCTCGTTTCCCTTCCACTACCCTATGTCTGACGCGATGCTTTCCCCAACATCCTCTACCCCCTCTACCCCCACAGATTCTCCTATGTATCGAGATCCTTCAAACCCAAGTGGATCTCCCAATCTAGTAGATGATCGACGCACACGTCCACTCACAATGCCCTATAGCCGTTATTCAAACAATGCACCCCTCATCATGGTTTCCCAATAAATAAACCCTGTTCCATTGAAACTGGGCACTCTAGAGGGTGGGCCCATAACATGTAATTTTGTGACCTCTATTGGTACACAGAATGTCCAGCTTATATGAAGCCTCTAGGATAATATTAGCACTTTTGACTTTGGCAATTAATAAGTGCCACCCTGGCACGCAAAAACTCTAACCAACTACACCCCTGTGTAGCTTGGACTCCCCTGAGTCTGCTGCAAAAAATATCATTGAATTTGGTCACCTGAGCATTAAGTTATGGCTGTTCAAAGACAACATATTTATACAGATGGCCTTTGGGAGAGAGGACTTTCAAACTTTGTCTAGGTCCTGAAAACCTTCTAATAGCTACTCTAAACCAATCAAAAATAAATTACTCTAATTATTGTACATACAAAGTACACTAGCCGCCTTACTTTATGTACGGATATATTCTGCACCACTTCCGGTCTTCCACGTGGCTAATAGGTCAACGTCATTCTGTCCCTTTTCTCTTCCAACATCCTATAGGATGATGCCACGTGTCATTTCCTTCCATTTTGCCGAGCTACTCCTATATAATCGTTCCGGCATACCAGCAATCACGTGTGCTGTCCGTTATTTTTCCAGAGATCAATTTCAGTCGTTCGATCTAACGGCGCGTCGAATAAATGTTGACCGTTGAAATTCACCGGTCAATGTTTCATGTTGATCGTTGAATTTCGACGGTCAACATTCCGTGTTGACCGTTTGAAATTCCTTCGTCTTTTGCGAGTTGTCGATTGTGACATTAAATTTCGTCCGTCGAAATCAAATGTTGTTTCACTTATTTCGTGCGATACTGCATTTCGTGCGGTACCACACGTTCCATGTTTTGTTTCGTTCGGTAAGTCGTTAAAAAGAATATGTCATTGTGTCATTTTTAAATGCTTATCAAATGGGATAAATGAATTGATTCATCAAGCCCTAATGGATAAAGCCGACTTCTAATTATACAACTTTCTTATGGAGGTCACAAGATCAAATCCTGTATGTTGCAACCTAACTTTTGCCGGAGCCTTGTCTTCTGCCTATCTTCTCATTTGTTTGAGGCAACCATGGCTGCCTATCAATTCTCAGTGACTACGACAAGTATGAGAACTGGAGGATTCCAAAAAAAATGTAGAATATAAAATATCACTTTTCAATAGTTACGTGCACTCTTTAGTTCTCCAAATTATGTTCCTAAGTCATAGCAATAATCATTCTTAATTCTTGCCTTGTAAGTATAAGCTAAAATCTTATTTTGTGCCACCTGTTGCTGCTGCAATGACCCACTCTTATATTTTTTTACAAGAGATACCCAAATCTGAGAGGAAGATCTAACATGCATAAGGGGAATGGCAATACCGTTCACTACACTTTTGAGAATTAAGAGCATAGCCACCTTGTCCTTATAGTTCAAGTTTTCATATTCTAACCGTTCGGTCTAACTCCTTGTCACCATTGCTGGTGGTGCTACTGCCAATATCGTCCGTGACAATGGAGTCCCTCGAGAAGAAACTCCTCCCTTTCTCTTTCTATGATTATTTCCTCCCCTTCCTCGTGATCGTTCGTGATGGTGACTGTGGTGGTGGAGGTGCCAGAAAAACATATTCCTCCAAACCCAGGTAGAGGTGGACATAGAATTTGCCCGGACACTATGCCCCATAGGTGCTTCTAAAAAATTTCTCCCTCCATCATCATATTTTAATAAAAAAAGTCTGATCCATTAAATATGGGTACCCTAGAGGGTGGGCCAATAACCTGGAATTATGTGGTCTCCATTAACCCACAAAATGAGCAGCCTATGTAAAGCCTCTATGATAATATTTTCCCCTTTCACTTTCCCATTGAATAAGTGCTACCCAAGCACACAAATATTTTGACCACCCTCACCCCTGTGAGGACAAGACTCCCTGAGTCAAACGCAAAAATAATCACTAAATTTGCTCCCCTAAGCAGTAAGTTATGGCTTGCCAAAGATGGCCTATAAATACAAAAGGTCACCTTGAGAGAGGCACCTCAAACACACTAAGTCCCTTAACTCCTACTCACAACTACCTTCCACTCTACCCTAGGCCAATCAAAAAGGTGTATACTAAAAGAAGGTATAGTGGCCGATTCTACTTCTTTTACGGCCATTGTACAACATGGCCTTCTAGTTGACACTTGTCAACATGGAAGCCATCGCTCCTCCTATCATCGTTTCAGGCGTCCAATGTTGTCGCGCCACGTGGCACAGCGCGCCGCTATGTTTGAAATCCGCCAAAGATTCATTCGGGTTTGGAGGGGGCGACGACGTCCGTCCGATCATGTATTTTACACGGTTAGATTCGCGTCCGTTTGCGCTGTTTGACTATAGATGTCGTTTCGTCAATTTTGGTTTGTTTTAATGAAAGTAACGTTCACGTAACACTTTAATTAAACAGCGAATAATGTTTCGTCAAGGCCATAATCGTTAAGGCATACGTCTACGTAGTACTTCGCAGACCTTGGTTCAAATCTGGTTGAGGACAATATTTTGATAATCTATCACTCTGTCTGCCAGTCTGCTTATTTCTTTCTGACTATGGCGGCAGCCATGGTGACTCTCTCTCTCTCTCTCTCTCTTCACTCTAAAATCTTAATTAAGAAGTGAATATTAATTACTTTTCAACAGATCTTTTCACCCTTATATGATGCGGTTTTTGGAAAAAGCAATCTGTGGGCTTTACTTTGAGCACATCCATTACAATCATCCAAGGTCTCATTATCTCCAAAATATATTCCCTCAACTACACCTATTTTCTTCATTTCTTTCAATCTATCTAGATGCACATGTCTAATCTTTTATGCCACATCATCAAATCACTTACACCAGCATAGTAAACTCTTGTCTTTCTATTACTCAAATTCACTCTAAACATTCCTTGGCTACCCTTTTCAGTTGTGAAGTACACTTCTTTCTCATAGCTAGCAACAACTACTCATTTCTTAGTACTAGTCTCAAAACCCTTATCATCTAAGACCGGCGTAGAGATAAGATTCTTATTCAACTCTGGAATAAAAAGAACATCAGAGAAAGTGACTATATATGTCTTTCCATCAACTAAGACTCTCAGATCCACAGATCCCACTGAGTTAGTGGTTGCAATTCTCGCATCGACATACTCTATCTCCACGGTAGAGATTTTTTTTATTTTGGTAAACAATGGTTTTTCTCTACACATATGCATAGAGGCTCCTAAATCAATAATCCATCCTTCTTCAAGAGCTTCTCTTACTCCTTTGAAAGCACATTTTGCCTCCTTGGAATATCCAGCTCACCTTTCACCTTCAGCTCCTCGTTGAGGAGAAGTTCTCCATCGTCCTTATCGATAACCTCTCCCATAACTTGTGTTGCCACAAATGCCTTTCTTTTTCCTTTCGGCTAGTTTTTCCATCTGTTCCTCTTTCAATCTCAGCTCTGTCAGTTTAGTATAATATGCAATATTGTGTCCTGGCTTCTTACAAAAGTGACAAAGCCTCTTCGGAGGCCTCGATCTATATCCGTCAGATTGGTTTCTTCTTCCTCCTCCACCTAAGTTCCCATAAGGTTTCTTCGAATCCTTATCCCCCCAGTTAGTTCCAGCAGCCAATGCTTAAACACTCTTTTCTCCTCTCCAAATCTCAATTGTGCTTTCCCGAACCAAATCATCCCCACAACGGAGTTCCACATCCAACAATAATCTGGCAAATCCTGAACCCTGTTAAAAATGTTTTCATAGGCATTTGGGAGTTTCATCAACAAAATATTAACTTTCTTCTCGGTCTCCCTTTTTTTTGCACTCTCTAACTTTATAAATAACCTAGCTAATTCATTACAAAAGTCTAACATCTTTCCCCTTTTGTACATATATGTGTGTACCCTTTCATCTGCCAACTCTGCTGATCAATCGTACCGCTCCTGTAAATGTTGACAAAAGCCTCCAACAACTCGTTAACCTTTTTGTAACAGTAATAGTGGATCGAAATTTGTCATAAATGGGTATTTCAAGGTTACGAATATAAAGTTATGAATTTGGTAGTCGTCCGCGAAATAATCGCGTGATTTGGAGTTTTAATTCAAAAAAAATAGCGATACGTGTATTTAGGTGACAGCGTGGGGTCAAACTAAAAAATGGGTATCATTGAAACAGGTTAAGGGTCAAATTATTACCAAAATTTCGCGTGCACGTTTCATAAAGTACTAATGAAACACTTAGTCTTTTAGTGCGCACGATGTTTCGTTTCATACAATTTTTTGTACGAAAATGTCGCTTTCACTTAATGGAATTCTGTAGGTAGTTTTGCGTGCGAAATTTGCGACGCACGTTCGTGCTAAGTCGCGTTTCGTTTGGCGCGCACTTTTGCACCTAAATGTTATGCAGTGAAACGTAGCGTTATATTGGTTGGTAAATGCTACGTAGTTACTAAGAGATTTCCCACGTTTTTGCATTGGTCAGTCTGAGTCCTTGTTGATCAATGAGTAGCCCAGGTAAAACCTGTTCAGCGGAGCGTTGACTCTGGCCTAGCTGGTCCAGGGCGATGATGGATAAATAGTGAAGTCTAAGAGGAGAGTAAACATCTTTTCCTTTGAGAAAAGTTTGTGGAAATTTTGATTGATCTTGGTCTTGAGCGATTAAAACCAAATTGGAGCTATGGCATTTTTGCACTGAAATCTCTTACAAACTAAGTAGTGTTTAAGTAGTTAAGAGATAGAATTATTAAGAGTGGAGAGTTGTGGAAAACACTTTTAAAAGTAGGGTTGAGCCACGAGGGCAAGAGACCAAGCAAATGTTATGTGGACAGAAGCTAAAGTTTATCTTTATGTGAGTGCTTTCCATTGTGGATGTGTATTTTCCAATGTGTGGAATGTGTGGTTGAAATTGGTTGTAGTAATGGGATTTTATGGGAGGTAGGAGATCTTATTACAAGGTGCTTATGGAAAAAGGTTCCAACCATGTTGACATCCATGTTCTTGCTTTTCTTCCACGTAACTTGGTATTTAAGTAGATCCATAAATAACAAAAAATTGATGAGAAACACGTAATAAAAACCTTGAAAATGAAAGAGGAGGCGAAACATTCACTTCTTGTCAAATAAACGGCGAGATTTGGAAAATAACATCGCTAACCTGCTATTCCGCGGAGGGAAAAAAAAGGATTGGCTGTGATTCGTCGAGAAAGAATTTACTTCTGTGTGCTGTTCGCATTTGTGTGATGTTTGCATTTGTGTGATGTTTGCATTTGTGTGTTGTTTGCATTTGTGTGCTGTCGCATTTGTGTGATGTGTGCATTTGACGTTTAAGTGTTAACTGAATTGTTTTCGTAAGCATGTTATAATACCAATGCTAAATGTTATATTTTTACTTTATTTTTTATGCTTTTCCCCTAATTTGTGGGCGTTTGTGAACATTCGCCCCGTATTAACGTCAAGTTTTACTCTATTGTCTAGTCCTTTTTTTAAGTTGGCCTCATATTAGTGTGAAATTTTACGCTAAAAAAACCGCAATCCTAATATTGAGTAACTTTTTACCCCAATTGTTTGAAATGGCCTTAAATAAAGTGAAACGAACTCAAATTAGATACAACATCTCCTTCGTTAGCATCGGAGTTAAGGGTAGATAAGTTGATCTACTTTCAAATTTCCACCTTTTCACATGTAAACATGTTTTTTGTTCACACGGTTGACCACATGGTCGAAGTTTGAACATATGCTAACGGGTTTACAAGATCTAATTTTGTCTCTTTTTTCGAGTGCACTTCCACATGCGCACGCGATTATCTTAATCCTTGTTTTGTACTTTATTACTTAATAAAGTACATTTTGTAAAAAGAACATCAGAGAAAGTGACTATATATGTCTTTCCATCAACTAAGACTCTCAGATCCACAGATCCCACTGAGTTAGTGGTTGCAATTCTCGCATCGACATACTCTATCTCCACGGTAGAGATTTTTTTTATTTTGGTAAACAATGGTTTTTCTCTACACATATGCATAGAGGCTCCTAAATCAATAATCCATCCTTCTTCAAGAGCTTCTCTTACTCCTTTGAAAGCACATTTTGCCTCCTTGGAATATCCAGCTCACCTTTCACCTTCAGCTCCTCGTTGAGGAGAAGTTCTCCATCGTCCTTATCGATAACCTCTCCCATAACTTGTGTTGCCACAAATGCCTTTCTTTTTCCTTTCGGCTAGTTTTTCCATCTGTTCCTCTTTCAATCTCAGCTCTGTCAGTTTAGTATAATATGCAATATTGTGTCCTGGCTTCTTACAAAAGTGACAAAGCCTCTTCGGAGGCCTCGATCTATATCCGTCAGATTGGTTTCTTCTTCCTCCTCCACCTAAGTTCCCATAAGGTTTCTTCGAATCCTTATCCCCCCAGTTAGTTCCAGCAGCCAATGCTTAAACACTCTTTTCTCCTCTCCAAATCTCAATTGTGCTTTCCCGAACCAAATCATCCCCACAACGGAGTTCCACATCCAACAATAATCTGGCAAATCCTGAACCCTGTTAAAAATGTTTTCATAGGCATTTGGGAGTTTCATCAACAAAATATTAACTTTCTTCTCGGTCTCCCTTTTTTTTGCACTCTCTAACTTTATAAATAACCTAGCTAATTCATTACAAAAGTCTAACATCTTTCCCCTTTTGTACATATATGTGTGTACCCTTTCATCTGCCAACTCTGCTGATCAATCGTACCGCTCCTGTAAATGTTGACAAAAGCCTCCAACAACTCGTTAACCTTTTTGTAACAGTAATAGTGGATCGAAATTTGTCATAAATGGGTATTTCAAGGTTACGAATATAAAGTTATGAATTTGGTAGTCGTCCGCGAAATAATCGCGTGATTTGGAGTTTTAATTCAAAAAAAATAGCGATACGTGTATTTAGGTGACAGCGTGGGGTCAAACTAAAAAATGGGTATCATTGAAACAGGTTAAGGGTCAAATTATTACCAAAATTTCGCGTGCACGTTTCATAAAGTACTAATGAAACACTTAGTCTTTTAGTGCGCACGATGTTTCGTTTCATACAATTTTTTGTACGAAAATGTCGCTTTCACTTAATGGAATTCTGTAGGTAGTTTTGCGTGCGAAATTTGCGACGCACGTTCGTGCTAAGTCGCGTTTCGTTTGGCGCGCACTTTTGCACCTAAATGTTATGCAGTGAAACGTAGCGTTATATTGGTTGGTAAATGCTACGTAGTTACTAAGAGATTTCCCACGTTTTTGCATTGGTCAGTCTGAGTCCTTGTTGATCAATGAGTAGCCCAGGTAAAACCTGTTCAGCGGAGCGTTGACTCTGGCCTAGCTGGTCCAGGGCGATGATGGATAAATAGTGAAGTCTAAGAGGAGAGTAAACATCTTTTCCTTTGAGAAAAGTTTGTGGAAATTTTGATTGATCTTGGTCTTGAGCGATTAAAACCAAATTGGAGCTATGGCATTTTTGCACTGAAATCTCTTACAAACTAAGTAGTGTTTAAGTAGTTAAGAGATAGAATTATTAAGAGTGGAGAATAGTGGAAAACACTTTAAAAAGAAGGGTTGAGCCACGAGGGCAAGAGACCATGCTAATGTTATGTGGAAGGAAGCTTCTTCTAATTTAAATTTTATCCTTATGTGAGTGTTTTCCAATGTGGATGTGTATTTTCCAATGTGTGGAATGAGTGGTTGAAATTGGTTGTAGTAATGGGATTTTCTAAGAGGTAAGAGATGTTGTTTTTAGAAAGCTTTAAACCTCTCTATGCCTTAGCTCTAAAGGAGAGAGAGAGCTATTCAAGACTTAAGCTATTTTTGGTTGAGTTCGGTTCAGTGGTTACCAAAATTAGTGTGACAATGAAGTTCACGGTTCATTCACACTTGGGACACGCGTCGTCATTTGAAAGAAATGCGTGAGTATGTCCTCCGTGGACGTACGCAAATTCGACAGGACCACGGGACTTCGTGAAGTCAGTTCTACGGTGCCAAATCCTCTAATCGGACGGCTGACAGCCGCCGCCAACAAATACTGACGAGGCGTCACTAGATCACTATCACTTTACGTTGTCTGAACTTCGGTGTAAATATTTGGTAGAACAGAATTTTGTATGTAGTGAATTAGTTGTTTAGTGTTGAGAATGTGGTTTATGACATACCTTCAGTACACAGGTATACTCACAGTATTTGTTGTGTTAAAATGTTAGATGTACGGCTGGAATGCCTCCGTACAGCTTAGTGTAGTTTCGGTGTATAGAAGTAGGACTTAGTGAATTTGATTCATTAGGAACAAATGATATGAAAACTGTACACTCAGTTTTATGTAATTTCATTTCTGCATATCTCACAGATCTGTGAGCGAAATTCATTGATATATTTTGTGTGTGTTTCTTTGTATGTTATCTACACTGTGGTAAATTTTCAAGACAATTGGATTATTTTTCTGAAAATTATAGTCTGTCAAAGTTGTTGTTCAGCCATCGGTATTTGTGGAAGCTTCCTCTTTTGATTTGTTCTACGATGACTACTGTTGCATTTTCTTCATCTTCAGTGCCAGCAGTTGTCTCAAAATAACAAGAGATCCTATTACATATGGTATCGGAGTTTTGGTTAGAAACTAAGGAGAAGTTTACTAACTCGAATATCAACTGCCGTGACCAGTGAGGGTGCTCTAACCTGTGTCGATAGAACCACAATGTGAAGTGGTACGGATTAGAGGGAAACTGAGTGATCACACTGCCAGCGGCCGCTTGTTAGATGTGGGGCATACTCAAGTCCTAAGGACTAAGGCAGAGCGGCAAGTGTAGCCACCGCTGAAACTCACTCCAATTACCTAGAGGCCAAACAAACTTGCCTTTTCCTAGTAGTGATTCATGTGAAGAGGGAGGGCTTGAAGCCATGAAGGGTGAGGATGTGAGGATTATAGAACAAAAGATCCTGATGTAGTGGGAAATGGGAAATTTTTTAATGGTGGAGAAGGAAAGTGGAGGACTTTACTTCTTCAAGAGCAAAAGATTCCAGAAATGACTTAAAACTTTTCAAACCCTAAATTGTTACCTTTGATTGCTTTCAATTTTTTTGTTACAAAATTTGTGAATGAATTTTACCTTTGAGAGCTTTTAATTTTGCTACTGCAAAATTTGTGGGGAAAATTTTTAACTTTATATTTCAATGTTGGGGAAAATTTAATTTTCACTAACTTACTTTTAATATTTATCTGATTTTCAAATTTTGATATATTTCAAAAGATTAATTAAAGAAATGAAGGCTTGGATTGGAAAAATCTGAGGATTTCAAATCTGCTGCAAACTCTTTAGGATAATTATACTCTACCTTTAATTGTTTAATTTCATTGTGTGATAATGGCAAATTCTGCATGGAAACGTGAAATGGAAAATGCCTTCAATGTGTTGAAAAAGCGTAGTGTGAAAGTAGTCAAAAGATTTAATAGTCATGCTGCTGTGGATGAAACAATTTATAAGTTGAAAAGTGAATTGAAGGATGTTAAGGAAAATATAAATGTTTCAAATCATAAATTGGATGAGCTAATTAATTTAATTCACACTAGAAATGATGTTGATGACCAAAAGGGTGAGAGTAGTAAGAGAAATGCCAGTTTTAGGGAAAATCACGATAGACCTAAGAAGATAAGGGTTTTGAAATTGTTTATCAGTTAAGCGCCATCATTTGATGGTAAGAAGATTGATGAGTTAGATGCTCGGATTTTTCATATGGAGTATTATTTGGAATCTAGAAACTGTGATCGTGATGATTACACTTCTTTTGTTGTTAGATGTCTAAAAGGTGATGCTCAGATTTGGTATTACACTCAGAAGAGGTCTAATTTGATTCTTGATAATGTTGAATGGGAAGCTTTTAAGACCGCGATCAAATCGCGTTTCTTGTGTGTCACTTATAAATCTACAATGGAAGAAAAGTGGCTTAACTGTAAGCAGACTGGATCTGTGAAAGATTATATTGTGGAATTTTACTTATCTAGCATTCATGCCATAAGTTCGACTGATGAAATGGCTAAGTTGCATTTATAAAATTATCTGAATCCTATATTGAAATTAGAACTGAAACATCAAAAAATTATTAATTTGAAGGAATCATAAGATAAGGCATTGGAATTAGATGATCAGTTGGAGTATAATTGTGAAACTCGACCACTCACAAGAAATTTCAATGAAGTATCAGAGTGGGGTGAGGAGGAGTTTGAGGAAAAGGGTCTAAATGCAGGTCTTGTCAATAGGCAGAATATCTTGAGGGGAAACCAGAGAGGTGGACAGAGTGTTAATGTAGGAAATAAATATTATAGTAGAGGGGGATGCATTAAGAGTCATAAACCAAGTATTGATGCTCAAAAACCCAATCTAAGCATTCCCACATCCACTATTTGTCAGAAAAGAGGTCAAAGGGCATCTAAGTGTGCACAATTGAAGAAAACTGTGGCGAGGAGGGACATTTCAGCAGAGAATGCACAAAACCGAAAAAGAAAGTCACTTGTTTTAAATGCGCAGGTCTAGATCATTACGCTAAGAATTGTACAAATAAGGGATCTCTTAAAACAGTTGATGTCAATGAAGGTTTTCAAGAAGATATTGCATAAAAATTAGCTGAGCACGAAGCCTAAGAGGTGGAAAACGGAAGGGACTAGCTGAAAGTCCTCAGTTGAGTCGAACAGATCTAGAGGTTAAGGAGTTAATTTTGGAGGGCAAACTAATGAATGGAAAAGATAGGATAGTTGAATTTATTATAATGCTAACTACACTCCATAGTTTGAACAATCATTCTGATGAAACTCTTAACAACAGACCCATGTAAGGGCATTTTAGTAACGATGACACCAGACGCAGTTTGATGAGATTTGAGTCTTTAGTGGAAGGAAAACCATCGAGTGTTATGGTAGATTCAGGTGCTATACATAATTTTATTTCACATAAGTTTGTTTAGGAAAATAAAATTCATACATTCATAAGGGAAAAACTTTTACATGTTCAAGTGGCAAACGGTAATAAGTCCACATTAGATTTACAAACTGACACAATAGAAGTTGATATCCATGGTCATAAAAAGAAAATTGTGTGCGATAATTTAGGTAGTGAAGAGCTAATATTGGGAAAGCCTTGATTAACTAAACATAACCCTCAAATTAATTAGGAAACTAACACCTTAAGAGTGAAGTGTGAAAACTGTTCGAAGGTTTTGCAAGCATTACCTTTGAAGAAGTTGCATAGAAATCATATAAATAACATAACCAAATTGGGAGTGGAAGGTTTGATTTCTACTAAAAAACTTAAAAAACATTTAAAAGATAAAACTAATCATGTTTTCTTGTTATTAGTAACTGAGGCAGTTACTGATGAAAAGGGGGGAGAAAACACTAACATTGATGTCATTTCTGATTGAGACACCACTAAAGATCTTGAAAAACAAGACATTAATACATATGATGCTGCTATGAAAGATTTGATTTTTGAATTTAGAGATGTTTTCCCAAATGACTTACCCTCAGGGAGGCCACTTCCCGAGATGTGGAACATGTTATTAGCCTTGAACCTGGATGTAATCCTCCAGTCACAAGAATTTATAAGCACGGTTTCTTTGAGCAGGAGGAGTTAAAGAAACATATCAAAGAGCTTATCGAGAAAGGACATATTCAGCCCAGCAAATCACCGTACGGAGCACTAGTTCTCTTTGTCAAAAAGAAGGACGGAATGTTGAGGATGTGTGTCGACTATCGTAGTCTGAACAAGATTACGGTGAAGGATAAGTATCCTTTACCTTTAATTTTTGATTTGATAGATCGTTTCAAAGGTGCTAAATTATTATCTTTGATTGATCTGCGTAGTGGCTTTAACCAAGTGCCAATTAGAACTGAAGATGTTGATAAAACTGCTTTTAGACCTACAGTTGGTGATTTTGAATGGATATTGATGCCATTTGGTTTGACAAATGCACCGCCTACTTATCAAAGATTAATGAACCAAAAAAATTCTGATTATATAGATGAGTTTGTTTAGGTGTTTATAGATGATATTTTAATTTAGAGTGAATCTAGAGAACAACATGTAATTCATTTAAGGAAAGTGTTGGAAAGGTTAATGGAAAGAAAACTATATGGAAAATTGTCAAAATCCAGTTTTTTTAAGAGTGAACAATTATTTTTGGGACATGTAGTTAATCGGAAGGGTGTTAAAACAGATCCATCCTAAATTACTGCAATCCAAAATTGGAGGCAACCCACTAATGTCACAAAAGTTAGATCGTTTTTGGGATTGACCACATATTACAGGAAATTTATCAGGAACTTCAGTATGATCGCCGCACCTTTAACAGATTTACTTCGAGAGAAGAAGACGTATGTGTTGTTTTTGGAAGATTAAGTTTCGTATGTGCATACGCATGTTTGCGTGCGTATGTAATTATCTGATATATATTGTGGAGGTTCGAAAGGATTTATGGATTGGGGAATTAAATGTACACGTAAAATTAATGGAGTAATTGAGTGGCGCGAAATGTGATAGGAAATGGACAGTGGATCGCGAAGCGATCCGACGTTTAATATTCGAAGTGTGTGAAAATGTACGCATGGCGTACGAAACAATATGTGACAAGCGCATTTATTACAAAGGACGCGTTTGAGGTACAGAAATGATTTCGGCTGTACGATAACTTATTTCGGCAAGTGGACTTGAATTCGCTTCGCGACATTCGTAAGATATTTGACGACACGCGCAGATTTCAATTGGATTTTTATTACCACGCGGCGCGACATCGAGGGTGTTGATTAAGAGCGACGGACGGCGGATATAGGCCGCCGAGATTTTGCTGTAGTGGTGACGCGAAATCGCGTCAATCACACGATATTTATATTTGGACGTTCCGGATTGTTTGACAAAATTTGAGGAGTTTCGTTGAGTGACTCAGCATGAGTCAGCATACGATTTTGTGAGATTGTGTGTACCTGTAAATATTTGAAACAACATTGGTTTGTCCTATGTGTATTAATAAAATAGAGTTGATTATGGCGTTTATTATTTATGTGGTCAATTAGGGTTTCGACAGTTTAATTTATGTGCATGTAGTGTCGTACTTGAAACTCTGAGACCTCCATAAGTCCTCAGAGTGGACAGCTTCCAAGAAGCCTCTAGGATAATCCTGACCCCTTTGTGTTTAAGCAAAAATAACTGCCACCCTGGCAGACAAAAAACTCTGACCAACTTCACCCCTGTGAAGACAAGACTCCCCTGAGTCGATAGCAAAAAGAATCTCTGAATTTGCTCCCCTGAGCAGTAAGTTATGGAGGGTCAAAGTTGACCTTTTGTACAGAAGCTCTCTGGGAGAGAGGGTCCTATCTTCTAATTTTTCTAAGTCCTATCTCTCTCACAGACTCTATCTACTGATGTACGGAACCAATCAGAATTGAGTTTCGTACGCAAAAGTACAGCTGCCGGTGTACTTTATGTACGGATATTGTACGACATGGCCAAAATGTCGACACATGTCAAATCCGGATTCGGTGCCATAATCTCCGGAGTTTCCACAATCCAACGGAATTTTGCCACGCGTCATCCGATGTGGCGATGGCCACAAACCGCCGAAATCTTCCTCCGTGATCTCGGCGCTAATCCCGGCCGTCCGATTAAATTCGGCTTTAATCGTAGCCGTAATAAATACATGCGCGGTATTTGTTTCATTTACGAAACAAATGCGCGGTACTGATTTATGTCCGTACCGTAAGTCGTACATTACATATTACTGGATCTATGTATCCCGTAATTAATTCTAGTTAAATGGTTTATAGCATGTATACATATATAAATAATTATCAAACTATATGCTAGGTAACACTACCGCTAGATGAAACGGCTAAGGCTACCGGCTACTTCCTAACTGCCGGCCGGCAGGTACAAGGATCAAATCCTGCCGCCGGCACATACATTTTAATTAAATATATAAACCCTAATATAAAATTCCCGTAAACCTCAGGATAGCCAAGGTAGCCATGGCTCTAGCTTCCTCTCCAATTTCTCAGTGACTGCGACAAGTTTGAGAGTTGGAGAGAGAAGTTAGAGATACACTGCCTCGACTTCTATATTTCTTTTCAGACCTAGAAAATACTAATAAAACCATTAGTTTCTACACTCCCCTTATTTTCTAGTCAATCTTTAATTTCAGACCACACTTCTCCCTACAAAAAATTAGCTTAGGGGAAGGCACAGGTTTGGTCATCATATCTGCTACCATCTCACTATCTGGTCTGTACTCTAAACTGATTATTTTGTTTTCTACTTTCTCTCTAACAAAGCTGAGTCTGATGTCCATGTGTTTGGCTTTAAAATGGTGTTTAGGATTGGCAGAAATAGCGATTGCTGCCTGATTATCACAAAAGATTTTCTGCACACCACTCTTAAGGTGACCAAGCTCACCAAGCAAAGACTTGACCCACATCAATTCTTTTACAGCAGAGCAAGAGGCCATATACTCAGCCTCCATGGTGGACTGAGCAATAACCTTTTGCTGTTTGCTACTCCAACAGCAAGCCCCATCACCCACATATAATACATATCCAGAAGTACATCTCCTCATCGGAGCATCACCATAACTGGCATCACTCCAAGTAGTGATGTCAGTATTCTCCCCACCCAAATGCAACCATAGATCTCTAGTTCCTACCAAGTATCTAAGGACTCTCTTAGCTGCCTCCCAATCCTTCTTAGTGGGAGCATTTAGACTTCTACTCAGCACTCCTACAGCTGCAGCTAAATCCGGCCGGGTACAATTCATAAAATAGATTAGACTTCCCACTACTTGCCTGTAAGGAATAGTCTGCATGAACTTCTGTTCTTCAGGAGATAATTCCTCGTCTAAGACTATGACTCCTTCTTCCTCACTCCCCTCACTTCCCTTCTTCAATTCCATTGGAGTTGTGCAACTATTAGCTTTATCCATTTGAAATTTTTCAAGCATGTTTCCTATTGCTTCCTTTTGAGTCAATCTTATAATTTTTCTTTTTCGGTCTCTCTCTACTTGAATTCCCAAAATATATTTTGCTTCCCCCATATCCTTCATTTCAAATCTCCCCTTAAGATCGGTTTTCAGTTTATTAATTTTTTCCATTGATTTACTTAAAACAAGCAAATCATCAACATAAATTGCAATAAATATAAAACCTTCCTCATCTTCGAAAACATAGATTGAGTGATCTGAGCTGATCCGAATATATCCTAGACCGGTAAGAAACTCATCAAGCTTCTTATTCCACTGTCGGGGCGCCTGTTTCAAACCATAAAGAGATTTAATCAGCCGGCATACCTTACTCTCCTCTCCTTCTTCCACAAACCCTTCGGGTTGTCGCATGAAGATCTCCTCTTCTAATTCTCCATGCAAAAAGGCTGTTTTGATGTCCATCTGGTGCACTTCCATGTCTTCCGCCGCTGCTAAACTGAGAAGTATGCGGACCGAGGGAAATCTGACCACCGGGGCAAAGGTTTCCTCGTAGTCAATTCCTTCCTTTTGTGTAAATCCCTTTGCCACTAATCTGGCCTTGTAGCGCTCGATTGTGTTATCTGGGTTCAGTTTCAGTTTGAAAACCCACTTACAACCGATTGGTTTTCGGTTAGGTGGACAGTCCACCAGCTCCCAAGTATCGGCTGCCATGATTGAAGCCATCTCCTCATTGATGGCTGTCTTCCACCGGTTTCTTTCTGGACAAGTCATCGCCTCTCGATAAGTTTGAGGTTCATCTTGATGAGATAGTTTAGTTACCTTGTTATTAACCTGTTTTTCTTGCAGTCTTTTGCTACTTCTCCTCCCTCCCTCAAAATCTGAGGCCGGAATAGATGGTTCTCGTGGATTCTTTCGAACAAACTCGGCTTCTCCCCTATCCCTTGATTCCGAATCAATTTCCACCACGTCTTCCGCTTCGAGTAGAGTTGTCACTGGAGTTTCCACAGCCGAGTCCTTTTCGGTCTGATTTGTTCCTGCAAGAATGTCATCGTCTCTAAAACCTGGATAGTTAGGAAGCTCAAAGTCATCAGAATTTTCTGACTCAAATCTGATTTTTACTGACTTTGTATATTTGAAGGGATCCACTGACTTTCCTTCATCCATAACTACTAGATGCTTTACTAAGATTATATCTTCTCTTTTTAGATCATAAACTCTATATCCTTTAACATCCTCATCATATCCTAATAAGTATCCCGGTTTTCCTTTAGGATCTAGCTTCCAATTGGACCGATCAGTATCTAGACTGAATACTTGACTGCCGAAAACCTTTAAATGAGATAAGTCTGGTTTCCGGCCTGTCCATCTCTCATAAGGTGTTTGATCTTTTATAGCTGAAGTAAGAACTCTATTTTTGAGGTAATTAGCACAGTTCATTGCTTCTGCCCAAAACCTTTTTCCTATCTTCTTATCCGACAACATACTTCTAGCACTATCACTTAGTGTTCTATTTAACCTTTCAGCTACCCCATTCTGTTCAGGATTTTCTGGCACTGTCTTTTGGTGTTGAACCCCATCTTCCCTCAAAAAATCCTCAAACTGGTTAGAAGTATACTCTCCACCATTGTCACTCCTTACTCTCTTGATTGGAGTTTCATGGAGTTTTTCGCTCCATGCTTTATATTGTCTAAAACAGTCCTCAGCTTCTGACTTGTTTTTCAAAAAATATACTCGGGAATACCGAGACCAATCATCAGTTATAGTCATCATAAATCTCTTCCCCCCCGGTGAGGGCACTCTAGCCGGTCCCCCAAATATCTGTGTGTACTAGATCTAGAAGTTTTTCTCCCTTGTAGGTGGCTGTTTTTGGAAAGGGTAATCTGTGTGCTTTACCTTGAGCACACCCACTACAATCACTTATATCATCACTTTCACTGAACTGAATCCCTTCCACCACTCCCATCTTTTTCATCTCTCTTAACTTATCTAGATTCACATGCCCAAGCCTCTTATGCCACATCATAATATCATGAACACCAGCATAATAAAGTTTCTTCGTTTCATTACTTAAGATCAGCCTAAACATCCCATGGCTACCTTTCTCAGCAATGAAATAGACATCCTCCTCAAAACTAGCAGTAAAGACTCCTTCCCTAGTGCTAGTGAAAAAACCCTTATCATCTAATACTGATGTAGAGATAAGGTTTTTGTTCAGCTCCGGAATAAACAATACATCGGAGAATGTTAATATGGATGTCTTTCCTTCTACTAACACTTTCAGATCTACCGATCCTACAAGAGTAGTGGTGACTATCCTCCCATCCCCGTACTCTATCTCTACGGTGGGAATCTTTCTTATCTTAGTGAACAGGTGTCTATCCTTACACATGTGCATTGAGGCACCTGAATCTATAATCCAGCCTGCTTCACCTTTCAATCCACCGTAAGCACATTTCTGCCTTCGTGGAATTTCAACCTCAGTTTTCGCCTCCAACTCCTCATCCAAAAGGAGCTCATCGTCCTCGTCCTCGGATTCCGCCTCAAGTACCTGTGTGACAAGGGCCTTTTTCTTTCCTCTCGGGGTACCACCGGTCTGCCCCTCCTTTAACCGAAGCTCGGTTAGCTTGGTGCACTCTGCCATATAGTGCCTAGGTTTCTTACAAAAATGACATAAACCTTTGGGAGCCCTTGGTTCGAACTCGCCAACCTGTTTTTCCCGCTCCCTACCCCCATAGTTTCTGACTGGTTTCCGGGAATCCTTGTTCCTCCAATCGGTCGCTGTTGCCAAGGCTTGGCCACTCTTTCCTCCCCTTCGGATCTCAATCGTATTCTCTCGAACGAGAATCATCCCTACCACTGAGTTCCATATCCACCTTGAGTCCGGCAAGTCCTGCACACGGTTGACTATGTTCTCGAACTCATCAGGTAACTTCATTAGTAAACAGTTAACTTTTTCTTTTTCACTAAAAACTTTACCCGCACTCTCTAGCTCCATGAAGAGTGTAGCAAGCTCATTGCAAAAATCCAACATATTTCCCCCTTTGTATACATACTCCTTAACTTTCTGATCAGCCAACTGTTGTTGCTGAATCGTACCACTTCGGTACATCTCTATGAGAGCCATCCAAAGATCGGATGCCCTCTCTACCTGCAAATGAGGACATGCAAGTCCTTGAGTGAGATGGCGTAGGATGAAGTGCTTTGCCGCCATATTGTTGAAGTCCCAGGTTTCAGTATCATTCTCCTCGTTCCTCGGAATAGGTGACATGAATGCTAAACCAGTTGCTATTGGTGTGGTCGCCTCCTTCTCCTTTCCTTTGTCCACCACCTCTCCTTCCTTTGTTTCCTCCGTTGAAGGTGAATCCTCTTTCCTGGTGAATCTGCTTCCTTTAAACCCTGGAGGAATTCCAAGACTTGATGGACGCCCCAATCGTCCACTCACTATCCCCCAAAACCTTTTTTCGCATAGAGCTCCTATCATCATACTTTCCCAGTATATGAAGCCAGTTCCATTAAATATTGGCACCCTAGAGGGTGGGCCCATAACCTGAAACTCTGAGACCTCCATAAGTCCTCAGAGTGGACAGCTTCCAAGAAGCCTCTAGGATAATCCTGACCCCTTTGTGTTTAAGCAAAAATAACTGCCACCCTGGCAGACAAAAACTCTGACCAACTTCACCCCTGTGAAGACAAGACTCCCCTGAGTCGATAGCAAAAAGAATCTCTGAATTTGCTCCCCTGAGCAGTAAGTTATGGAGGGTCAAAGTTGACCTTTTGTACAGAAGCTCTCTGGGAGAGAGGGTCCTATCTTCTAATTTTTCTAAGTCCTATCTCTCTCACAGACTCTATCTACTGATGTACGGAACCAATCAGAATTGAGTTTCGTACGCAAAAGTACAGCTGCCGGTGTACTTTATGTACGGATATTGTACGACATGGCCAAAATGTCGACACATGTCAAATCCGGATTCGGTGCCATAATCTCCGGAGTTTCCACAATCCAACGGAATTTTGCCACGCGTCATCCGATGTGGCGATGGCCACAAACCGCCGAAATCTTCCTCCGTGATCTCGGCGCTAATCCCCGGCCGTCCGATTAAATTCGGCTTTAATCGTAGCCGTAATAAATACATGCGCGGTATTTGTTTCATTTACGAAACAAATGCGCGGTACTGATTTATGTCCGTACCGTAAGTCGTACATTACATATTACTGGATCTATGTATCCCGTAATTAATTCTAGTTAAATGGTTTATAGCATGTATACATATATAAATAATTATCAAACTATATGCTAGGTAACACTACCGCTAGATGAAACGGCTAAGGCTACCGGCTACTTCCTAACTGCCGGCCGGCAGGTACAAGGATCAAATCCTGCCGCCGGCACATACATTTTAATTAAATATATAAACCCTAATATAAAATTCCCGTAAACCTCAGGATAGCCAAGGTAGCCATGGCTCTAGCTTCCTCTCCAATTTCTCAGTGACTGCGACAAGTTTGAGAGTTGGAGAGAGAAGTTAGAGATAGACTGCCTCGACTTCTATATTTCTTTTCAGACCTAGAAAATACTAATAAAACCATTAGTTTCTACAGTACTTGCAGACAAGTGTACTATTATGATTGGTCGACTCTCAAGTGTACACTTACAGTTAGGATTATTTGTCGTAGTAGGTTATTATCGTTAAATAATATTTAGTGGAAGTTACGTTGGTTATTTTGACACGTAACGATTTGTTGACAGCTCACAAATGTATATATAGATTTGAGCTTCATTAGGAAATCATCAATGCTTGTTAGAAAAGTAGGGACCAAAGATGTAGTATTTTAGGGTTGTCGATTAGGTCATGCACTTTGAATGATATAATGATTATTTGATTATACTTTTGTTTATGTGTGATGCATTTGTTTCTTATTGTTTATTTATGTTATTTTATATATGTTTGATATGCATTGTTTATGCATTTGTCCTAGGGTTTGTTTATGTCGATTATTCCATCAAACCTTAGATGTTGTCATAGGGTTTATTTATGTTGATTATTCCATGAAACCCTAAATGTTGTTTGTTGCGTCTGTGTACGCATATGGAGGATGCATTTGAAATGATTGTTCATTGGCCTAGCTTTGCTTAGCTTATTGCATGATAGTTTGGGTTGCTTCTGTGGTCTATTTTAGACCAAAGAACAACAGGTTATGGGCCCACACCCCATCTATCATATGTTAGGTTAAGTCGAGATAGGATTGTGTCACACGCATTGTAGCGGGTTAATTTTGTTCTTGCTGGTTGTATTGCAGTAATGGTGTCTGTGTACCCATGAGATCGGCCTTATCATAGTGTTGGTATGTGCCGAGTTTAATCTTGCATCGCCCCATGGGTTAACTTAGTGACAGTGCCGAAATGTCTACCCTCAATGAAAAATGATTTATTTTGAGAATTGATATTTTAGTTTTGGAAAATAAATGTTTATTTTTAATGAAGCATTTCGAAATGTGGAGATTCGACGTTTGGGGGAGAGAGATCCGGAAGGTGGAGTTGTGACATGTGATGGAGAGATCCAAATTTGTGTATCGATGATTGTTCAAAATTGGATTTATAATGTAGATTTTTGAGTTGTTGGAAAATATTTTTATGGGAAATTTTGGGATTTGTAGTTTATGAAAAAGAAAAGAAAAGTTTTTTTTTATTGAAATCTAGATTTGTTATAATGAGGTAGGAATTATTTGAGTGGGGATATATTATTAGTGTGATCTTTTGGCTTAAATTTTTAGTTGATTTGTGATAGAATTTTGGGAATGTAGATCCGGATTTAGATATTGGAAAGAATTATTTTTGTTGTAATCGGAAAATGAAAATATATATATATTATGTATTATGAAATTTGGAAGGTTTAAAGACGCAGCGGAAGCAATGATGGAACAAAATTGCAAATTTTATCGGAAGTATTTTTGCAGATTCAGATGGAGGAGACAGCAGGAGGTGATAGTAGTGACAGATGATGACGTGGCATCATGGAGTTGCGAAACTAAATCTTCGGGGGAGTGTTGTTTTTGGAAGATTAAGTTTCGTATGTGCGTACGCATGTTTGCGTGCGTATGTAATTATCTGATATATATTGTGGAGGTTCGAAAGGATTTATGGATTGGGGAATTAAATGTACACGTAAAATTAATGGAGTAATTGAGTGGCGCGAAATGTGATAGGAAATGGACGGTGGATCGCGAAGCGATCCGACGTTTAATATTCGAAGTGTGTGAAAATGTACGCATGGCGTACGAAACAATATGTGACAAGCGCATTTATTACAAAGGACGCGTTTGAGGTACGGAAATGATTTCGGCTGTACGATAATTTATTTCGGCAAGTGGACTTGAATTCGCTTCGCGACATTCGTAAGATATTTGACGACACGCGCAGATTTCAATTAGATTTTTATTACCACGCGGCGCGACATCGAGGGTGCTGATTAAGAGCGACGGACGGCGGATATAGGCCGCCTAGATTTTGCTGTAGTGGTGACGCGAAATCGCGTCAATCACACGATATTTATATTTGGACATTCCGGATTGTTTGACAAAATTTGAGGAGTTTCGTTGAGTGACTCAGCATGAGTCAGCATACGATTTTGTGAGATTGTGTGTACCTGTAAATATTTGAAACAACATTGGTTTGTCCTATGTGTATTAATAAAATAGAGTTAATTATGGCGTTTATTATTTATGTGGTCAATTAGGGTTTCGACAGTTTAATTTATGTGCATGTAGTGTCGTACTTGCAAACAAGTGTACTCTTATGATTGGTCGACTCTCAAGTGTACACTTATGTTGTTTTGGAAACCTTAAGTTCTCTCTATATCTTGCTGTTATGTTGCCATGCTGCGCTAAGTCTGACATCGCAGCTAGAAACCTTGAGCACTTTACACTTGTTGCTGTGCTGCTATGGTGCTCTGATCTGACATCGCAGCTGCGCTGCTCTAATATCAGAGCAGCGCTGACAGATCATAGCAGTCATAGCAGTCATAGCAGTCATAGCAGTCATACCAGTCTGCGCAAGAAAGGTGTTCTGAATATGAGTCAGTTGTGTGAAGATAAATTGACGGGGACATGATTTAGTGAGTATGTAACTCGAAAGGGAGTACACAGATTCGGTGCACTTTAGGCACACGTGTCGGTCCGTGAGAAAGTCAAGTTTGGTTGTTCTAGAAGAAAAGGTATAGTAACATTTGAAACAGGAATTTATCGTGCGGGATGGAGGGTGCGATCGGAGGATTCATCACCAAAATTTCCGACATCAAAACTGCCGATTAAAAATGCGGCATTCCTTGCATTTGATGAGACGTCACAAGATGAACCACCGGAAGAAAAGAAAGATGTGGTCAGATTTCGTTAATCGGATGATGACGAGTTCTTTGCTCTTGCAAAAGATCTCATGGAGGGACCTCGAGAGAACGGATGGATTATGGACTCCGGATGCTCCTCCCACATGTGCGGCAACCGAGCTTACTTCAAAACGCTTACTCCAATTCCCACTCGTTGCATTTATTACGCGGATGACAGCGGTGTGGAGGCTACGGCAAAGGGAAGCGTGGAGTTAGCATGTGACATCAATGGTCAGATTGTAAAGAGAACCTTGCATGATGTTCTCTATATCCCAAAGTTTACAAAAAATTTGTTTTCCACTTCGGTAGCAGAAATGAAAGGTTTTAAAATTTTACAAAAGAATGGGAAAAAGGTAGTAAGCAAAGATAGGAAGGTAGCTTTGGTAGGAACTAGAGGCCCAAACTTGTTGTACCGGATGGACTTGGCTAATGAAATTGACTTTGCATACTCTAGTGTCCTTCCGGAAAATGTTTTGTGGCATAAGAGGCTCGGTCATGTTCATCATGAAAGGCTTGATAAAATGGTAAAGCAAAATATGATAGATGGTGTTAAATTAGGAGAAACAGATTCCCATGTATGTGATGGATGTGCTTTGGGAACACTTCATAAGCAGCCACTACCTCAGACAGCGGATAACCGGGCAACGGATTTGCTGCAAATTATTCATTCGGATGTGTGGGGGCCATCAAAAATTCCTTCACTCAGTGGCAACCGGTTTTTGGTCACTTTTACGGATGACTTCTCAAGATATAGCAAGGTTTACTTTATGAAAGAAAAGAGTGAAGTGCTCACTCACTTCAAGCATTTTCGGGTATGGGCCGAAAAACTTCATGGGAAACCGATCCTTTCCCTTCGGTCCGACAACGGAGGGGAATATATTTCTCATGCATTTTTTGAATACTTAAAAGACAATGGCATTTCTCGGCAATTTACAGTTCCTTATACTCCGGAACAGAATGGAGTATCCGAAAGACTCAACCGAACTCTAACAGAAAGTGCAAAATCTATGTTACTAGATAAAGGAATAGATTTCAAATTTTGGGGTGAAGCTTTCTCGTGTGCGTCGTATATTAGAAATAGAATAGAGACTAGAGCAGTAAAAGGGAAAACACCATATGAAGTGTGGACCGGAAGAAAACCGAATGTTAGTCACTTCCGAGTTTTTGGGAGTAAATGTTTTATTTTGGATAATCTCCCTATTTCTAAGCTTAGTCCAAAATCGATTCCAAGAATTTTTATGGGTTATGATGATGAAGTCCTGGGCTATAGAGTATTTAATAGGGATAGGAATACTCTTCAGACTGCTAGAAATATTCAGGTTAAAGAAGAGAGCAGATCGGTAGATGTTTTTGGTATGACAGATTTTGAAAAAGATTCCAAAATCAAATAATATGTTATTTTTGAAAGTGTTCCTCTCGCTTCTTCTAGTCCCACTTTGGACCCTCCGGCTGGTCCCCTTGTGGAGAATCATCCTCCTCCTCCACCACCTCCTCCTCGGCGGCAACCTACGGATCCAACAATTCCAGCCTCAGATTTTCCGGGGGGAAAAAGGCAAAGCAGCAGGCTGCGACACTGCGAAGCTGCGCTATTTTCTGTCAGATCAGTGGATCAGACTGAAAACTGCGACGCTGCGAAACTGCGAAGCTGCGATGCTGCGAAGCTGGAAAGCTGCGACGCTGCGAAGCTGCAAAGCTGCGACGCTGCGAAATTGCGAAGCTGCAAAACTGCTCTATTATCTGCCAGCATGATGGAACCGGTCACAATACAAGAAGCCTTTTCAGCTCCGGAAAAAGATCAATGGATCGCTGCGGCTAACGATGAAATGCGATCGATAATGGAGGCTCAAACTTGGGAGCTTGTGGAGCTTCCACCAGACCGAAAAGCCATCGGCTGTAAGTGGGTCTTTAAAGTAAAGCTGAATCCAGATAACTCTATTGAAAGATATAAGGCTAGGCTTGTTGCTAAAGGCTATAGTCAGAAGGAGGGAATTGACTATGAAGAGACTTTTTCTCCGGTTGTCCGATTTCCACTGTTAGAATTTTGTTATCCTTAGCGGCCATTGAGAATATGGAACTACATCAAATGGATGTTAAGACAGCTTTCTTGCATGGAGATTTAGAGGAAGTAATTTATATAAAGCAGCCTGAAAGGTATGAAGAGACTGGAAAAGAAAATCTGGTCTGTAAACTGTTGAAATCCTTGTATGGTTTGAAGCAGGCTCCACGTCAGTGGAACCTAAAACTAGATGAGTTTCTTACCAGTCTAGGATTCGTCAGGATTAGCTCAGATCACTCAGTCTATGTTATGGAAGGGAAAGATGGGATTATGTACATTGCGGTATATGTAGATAAATTGCTGTTGTTAAGCAAGTCATTAAATGAAATTAACAAAATAAAGGCAGCCTTAAATTCAAGATTTGAGATGAAGGACTTAGGTGAGGCAAAGTATATTCTTGGAATTCAAGTAGAAAGGGATAGAGATAGGAGAACAATCCATCTAACGCAACGTGAAGCGATAGGAAATGTGCTTGAAAAGTTTGGCATGGCTGAGGCAAACGGAAGTGCCACTCCCATGGAATTTAAGTAGAAAGTGGAAGGCATGGAGACCGATGGAGGAATCATTTTTGACGATACCTTGGAGTCAGGGGAGGCAGATTTTATGGCCACCATTCTATACCGACAGATTGTTGGTAGCCTAATTTACTTCATGAACTGCACAAGGCCGGATATTGTGGCAGCAGTTGGCACTTTGAGTCGAAGTTTGCAGAATCCAAGGAAAACAGATTGGGAGGCAGCAAAGAGGGTTCTTCGGTACATTGTAGGAACACGGAATCTTAGACTTGCTCTCGGTGGAGATGAAGTCAAAATTCAAACATGGAGCGATGCTAGCTATGGAGACATGCCAAGCCGCCGTTCCACCACTGGATTCATTTTGAAGATTGGAACTGGAACATGCTGCTGGAGCAGCAAGCTTCAAAAGGTAACAGCTCATTCTACAATGGAGGCTGAATATATGGCAGCAAGCTCAGCTGTCAAGGAGTTACTATGGGTGAAGTCGCTCCCGAAGAACTTCGTTTTATGCAATCCGGACCTCAAATAGTGTGGTGTGACAACCAAGCAGCTATTGCGATTGCATCCAACCCGAGTCATCACTTCAAAAGCAAGCACATTGACATCAATCTGCATTTTGTAAGAGAGAAGGTGATGAACAGAATTTTAAAGCTAAGTTATCTTCCGGATGAGAAGATGGTAGCAGATATGATGACTAAGTCTTTACCTCCACCTAAGTTGAAGTTCTGTAGAGAGGAATGTGGACTCAGTGGCTGAGAGAGTCTAAAGGTTTAGGGGAGTGTTGTTTTGGAAACCTTAAGTTCTCTCTATATCTTGCTGCTATGTTGCCATGCTGCGCTAAGTCTGACATCGCAGCTAGAAACCTTGAGCACTCTATACTTGTTGCTGTGCTGCTATGGTGCTCTGATCTGACATCGCAGCTGCGCTGCTCTAATATCACAGCTGCGCTGACAGATCATAGCAGTCATAGCAGTCTGCGCAAGAAAGGTGTTCTGAATATGAGTCAGTTTGTGTGAAGATAAATTGACGGGGACATGATTTAGTGAGTATGTAACTCGAAAGGGAGTACACAGATTCGGTGCACTTTAGGCACACGTGTCGGTCCGTGAGAAAGTCAAGTTTGGTTGTTCTAGAAGAAAAGGTACAGTTACATTTGAGGACCAAATTTATACGTGGAGGTTCATCTTCGGTGATGAAAGAATACGTGGAAAGCGGACGAAATCCGCCGTCATTTTTGGAAGAGAAGTATTGACTGTACCGTCATTTCAGCGGACGAACTTTAACCGCGTACTATTTCATTTCTAGCTGTTGTCTGATTGGTGGAAATAATTATGTGCATTCGACGGTGGGATTTTTGTAAATGAAGAGTAGTGTACCATTTGACCACACTAGTTGTATTACGGTGTGATCAACCGTAGGCTCACTTGTATATATAGGACTTAGATTACTTTAGGAAAAGTAGGATTGTTGTGTAGGAAAAACTGCGAAGCAGTTTTTTGGGTGTGTTTGAATTATAAGATCATTGTGATCTTTTGGCAGAACTTTGTGAAATTTTGCATGTGGGTTTTTTGGTGTATATTTTATATTATGGCAAATTTGCAGACTTAGCGTGTGTCTGGTTTGTTTGGGGCTTCATTGTGAAGTTGGTTGTTTGTGGGATTTCGTGAGAGTTTCCTCTTTGCACAATTGATTATCATGGCAACTGCCGGTGCTTCTTGATCTTCTTCAGTGGCACCAGCTGCCTCAAATGAACAACTTACAGCTAGGATTATTTGTCGTAGTAGGTTATTATCGTTAAATAATATTTAGTGGAAGTTACGTTGGCTAATTTGACACGTAGCGATTTGTTGACAGCTCACAAATGTATATATAGATTAATGAGCTTTGTTAGGAATATATCATCAATGCTGGTTAGTAAAGTGGGGACCGAAGATGTAGACTTTTAGGGTTGCCGATTGGGTCATGCATTTGAGTAATATGTTTATTGATATACTTTTGTTTATTTAATGTTTATGTGAGATTGGACTCTTTTTGTTATTATTTATTTATATTATTTTATGTTATTTTATGTTTGTTTGATATGCATTATTTATGCATTTGTCCTAGGGTTTGTTTATGTCGATTATTCCATCAAACCTTAGATGTTGTCATAGGGTTTATTTATGTTGATTATTCCATGAAACCCTAAATGTTGTTTGTTGCGTCTGTGTACGCATATGGAGGATTCATTTCAAATGATTGTTCATTGGCCTAGCTTCGCTTAGCTTTTTGCATGATAGTTTGGGTTGCTTCTGCGGTCTATTTTAGACCAAAGAACAACAGTATGTGTGGGGAGCCGATCATGATAGAGCTTTCGAGGAACTAAAAGGGAAGTTGACCTCTGCCCCTACACTGGTGTATCTTGATCCTGTAGGGGAATTTGAAGTTCTGATCACAACTGATGCATCTGATAAAGGTCTAGGTGCAGTCATAAATCAAAAAGTCGGAAAACATATTCATCTTATTGCTTTTGAGTCCATAATATTGAATGATGCTGAAAAGAACTATCCGGCACAGGAAAAGGAATTACTTGCAATAGTTCATGCATTGGTGAAATGGCGTTGTTATTTGCATAATAAAGAATTTACAATTCATTTTGATAATAAAGCACTCTCATATCTACATAGATTAAGTGATGCACAGATTATGATAGGCAAACAAGTTAGGTGGATGCAGAAATTGGCATATTTCAAATTTAACCTCAAACATATTCCTGGAAAGACAAATGTAGTCGTAGATCCTTGAAGTAGATATTTTAAGATAAGCGTGATGGTTCGGGATGAATAGTTTTTAGATGTTGTTAGAAATGGTTATGATCAAGATCCTTATTTTGTAGTGATTTGCAAGAATATTTTGGGAGGGAATTCTGACCCATTGAATGAAAGGCATGTCAAAAACTTTAGAATAAAAGATGGTTTACTGTATTTGCAAAAAGGGGATAGATTATCCATTCCTGAAATGGGGGACTTAATAAAACAACTTTTACGAAAGCTCATGAGCATTTAGGACATCTAGGTCGAGATAAAACTCTTGGTCGGTTGCAGAGTAGATTGTTTTTGCTCGGGATGGCAAATGAGGTATCGAAACACGTGGAAAGTTATGTCCCTTGCCAACAGAGTAAAGTTAGTAACTAGAAACCTAGAGGTCTCTTAAAACCTTTAGATATCCCCGAAAGACCATGGGAATCTGTTAGTATGGATTTAATTGTCAGGTTGTCAGCTACGTCTAGAAGGAATGACAATATCATGGTCGTAGTCCATAGGTTCAGTAAAATGGCAATATTTATCCCTTGCAAAACTACTTATTCAGTTGTAGATATTGCAAAGTTATATTTTGACAACGTGGTTAGACATCATGGAGTTCCTCTGTCTATAGTCAGTGATAGAGATTCTAAATTTACGTCTGCATTTTGGAAAGAATTGCAGCAAAATTTAGGCAGTGAATTAAAAATGAGTACCTCTTATCATCCTCTGACTAATAGACAGATAGAAGGATGAACCATACAGTGGAGGAAATGTTTAGGACTGTTTGTAGTGGAGTCAAAACACATGGGTGTTGAAATATAAGTATTTTATAGGTCCAGAGATTGTAAAATAAAAGCCAAAACAATGACAGCTTGCCTCTAACTCTTCACTCAAGTCCCCACACTTGTCGCAGTCATTAAAGACTTGAAGAGGAGTTAGATCCATGGCTGCCTAGGCTGTCCAAAGAGGACAGGAAGGCAAATCTCGATAGAGTTACCTAAAATATTTGACGGACTTGAAATTTGATCTGGGTACCTATCGTCCGTCAAATTAGCCGGTAGTGTAGAAACTAATGGTTTTATTAGTATTTTCTAGGTCTGAAAAGAAATATAGAAGTCGAGGCAGTCTATCTCTAACTTCTCTCTCCAACTCTCAAACTTGTCGCAGTCACTGAGAAATTGGAGAGGAAGCTAGAGCCATGGCTACCTTGGCTATCCTGAGGTTTACGGGAAATTTATATTAGGGTTTATTTATTTAAGTAAAAGATATGTGCCGGCGGCAGGATTTGATCCATGTACCTACCGGCCGGCAGACAGGAAGTAGCCGGTAGCCTTAGCCGTTAAGTCTAGCAGTAGTGTTACATAACATACAGTTTGATAATTATTTAGATATGTATATTAGCGATAAACCATTTAACTGAAATGAATTACGGGATACATAGATCCAGTAATATATAATGTACGACTTACGGTACGGACAAAAATCAGTACCGCGCATTTGTTTCGTAAAAGAAACAAATACCGCGCATGTATTTATTACGGCTACGATTAAAGCCGAATTTAATCGGACGGCCGGGATTAGCGCCGAGATCGCGGAGGAAGATTTCGGCGGTTTGTGGCCATCGCCACATCGGATGACGCGTGGCGAAATTCCGTTGGATTGTGGAATCTCCGGAGATTATGACACCGAATCCGGATTTGACATGTGTCGACTTTTTGGCCATGTCGTACAATATCCGTACAAAAAGTACACCGGCAGCTGTACTTTTGCGTACGGAACTCAATTCTGATTGGTTCCGTACATCAGTAGATAGAGTCTGTGAGAGAGATAGGACTTAGAAAAATTAGAAGATAGGACCCTCTCTCCCAGAGAGCTTCTGTACAAAAGGTCAACTTTGACCCTCCATAACTTACTGCTCAGGGGAGCAAATTCAGAGATTCTTTTTGCTATCGACTCAGGGGAGTCTTGTCTTCACAGGGGTGAAGTTGGTCAGAGTTTTTGTCTGCCAGGGTGGCAGTTATTTTTGCTTAAACACAAAGGGGTCAGGATTATCCTAGAGGCTTCTTGGAAGCTGTCCACTCTGAGGACTTATGGAGGTCTCAGAGTTTCAGGTTATGGGCCCACCCTCTAGGGTGCCAATATTTAATGGAACTGGCTTCATATACTGGGAAAGTATGATGATAGGAGCTCTATGCGAAAAAAGGTTTTGGGGGATAGTGAGTGGACGATTGGGGCGTCCATCAAGTCTTGGAATTCCTCCAGGGTTTAAAGGAAGCAGATTCACCAGGAAAGAGGATTCACCTTCAACGGAGGAAACAAAGGAAGGAGAGGTGGTGGACAAAGGAAAGGAGAAGGAGGCGACCACACCAATAGCAACTGGTTTAGCATTCATGTCACCTATTCCGAGGAACGAGGAGAATGATACTGAAACCTGGGACTTCAACAATATGGCGGCAAAGCACTTCATCCTACGCCATCTCACTCAAGGACTTGCATGTCCTCATTTGCAGGTAGAGAGGGCATCCGATCTTTGGATGGCTCTCATAGAGATGTACCGAAGTGGTACGATTCAGCAACAACAGTTGGCTGATCAGAAAGTTAAGGAGTATGTATACAAAGGGGGAAATATGTTGGATTTTTGCAATGAGCTTGCTACACTCTTCATGGAGCTAGAGAGTGCGGGTAAAGTTTTTAGTGAAAAAGAAAAAGTTAACTGTCTACTAATGAAGTTACCTGATGAGTTCGAGAACATAGTCAACCGTGTGCAGGACTTGCCGGACTCAAGGTGGATATGGAACTCAGTGGTAGGGATGATTCTCGTTCGAGAGAATACGATTGAGATCCGAAGGGGAGGAAAGAGTGGCCAAGCCTTGGCAACAGCGACCGATTGGAGGAACAAGGATTCCCGGAAACCAGTCAGAAACTATGGGGGTAGGGAGCGGGAAAAACAGGTTGGCGAGTTCGAACCAAGGGCTCCCAAAGGTTTATGTCATTTTTGTAAGAAACCTGGGCACTATATGGCAGAGTGCACCAAGCTAACCGAGCTTCGGTTAAAGGAGGGGCAGACCGGTGGTACCCCGAGAGGAAAGAAAAAGGCCCTTGTCACACAGGTACTTGAGGCGGAATCCGAGGACGAGGACGATGAGCTCCTTTTGGATGAGGAGTTGGAGGCGAAAACTGAGGTTGAAATTCCACGAAGGCAGAAATGTGCTTACGGTGGATTGAAAGGTGAAGCAGGCTGGATTATAGATTCAGGTGCCTCAATGCACATGTGTAAGGATAGACACCTGTTCACTAAGATAAGAAAGATTCCCACCGTAGAGATAGAGTACGGGGATGGGAGGATAGTCACCACTACTCTTGTAGGATCGGTAGACCAGAAAGTGTTAGTAGAAGGAAAGACATCCATATTAATATTCTCCGATGTATTGTTTATCCCGGAGCTGAACAAAACCTTATCTCTACATCTGTATTAGATGATAAGGGTTTTTTCACTAGCACTAGGGAAGGAGTCTTTACTGCTAGTTTTGAGGAGGATGTCTATTTCATTGCTGAGAAAGGTAGCCATGGGATGTTTAGGCTGATCTTAAGTAATGAAACGAAGAAACTTTATTATGCTGGTGTTCATGATATTATGATGTGGCATAAGAGGCTTGGGCATGTGAATCTAGATAAGTTAAGAGAGATGAAAAAGATGGGAGTGGTGGAAGGGATTCAGTTCAGTGAAAGTGATGATATAAGTGATTGTAGTGGGTGTGCTCAAGGTAAAGCACACAGATTACCCTTTCCAAAAACAGCCACCTACAAGGGAGAAAAACTTCTAGATCTAGTACACACAGATATTTGGGGACCGGCTAGAGTGCCCTCACCGGGGGGGAAGAGATTTATGATGACTATAACTGATGATTGGTCTCGGTATTCCCGAGTATATTTTTTGAAAAACAAGTCAGAAGCTGAGGACTGTTTTAGACAATATAAAGCATGGAGCGAAAAACTCCATGAAACTCCAATCAAGAGAGTAAGGAGTGACAATGGTGGAGAGTATACTTCTAACCAGTTTGAGGATTTTTTGAGGGAAGATGGGGTTCAACACCAAAAGACAGTGCCAGAAAATCCTGAACAGAATGGGGTAGCTGAAAGGTTAAATAGAACACTAAGTGATAGTGCTAGAAGTATGTTGTCGGATAAGAAGATAGGAAAAAGGTTTTGGGCAGAAGCAATGAACTGTGCTAATTACCTCAAAAATAGAGTTCTTACTTCAGCTATAAAAGATCAAACACCTTATGAGAGATGGACAGGCCGGAAACCAGACTTATCTCATTTAAAGGTTTTCGGCAGTCAAGTATTCAGTCTAGATACTGATCGGTCCAATTGGAAGCTAGATCCTAAAGGAAAACCGGGATACTTATTAGGATATGATGAGGATGTTAAAGGATATAGAGTTTATGATCTAAAAAGAGAAGATATAATCTTAGTAAAGCATCTAGTAGTTATGGATGAAGGAAAGTCAGTGGATCCCTTCAAATATACAAAGTCAGTAAAAATCAGATTTGAGTCAGAAAATTCTGATGACTTTGAGCTTCCTAACTATCCAGGTTTTAGAGACGATGACATTCTTGCAGGAACAAATCAGACCGAAAAGGACTCGGCTGTGGAAACTCCAGTGACAACTCTACTCGAAGCGGAAGACGTGGTGGAAATTGATTCGGAATCAAGGGATAGGGGAGAAGCCGAGTTTGTTCGAAAGAATCCACGAGAACCATCTATTCCGGCCTCAGATTTTGAGGGAGGGAGGAGAAGTAGCAAAAGACTGCAAGAAAAACAGGTTAATAACAAGGTAACTAAACTATCTCATCAAGATGAACCTCAAACTTATCGAGAGGCGATGACTTGTCCAGAAAGAAACCGGTGGAAGACAGCCATCAATGAGGAGATGGCTTCAATCATGGCAGCCGATACTTGGGAGCTGGTGGACTGTCCACCTAACCGAAAACCAATCGGTTGTAAGTGGGTTTTCAAACTGAAACTGAACCCAGATAACACAATCGAGCGCTACAAGGCCAGATTAGTGGCAAAGGGATTTACACAAAAGGAAGGAATTGACTACGAGGAAACCTTTGCCCCGGTGGTCAGATTTCCCTCGGTCCGCATACTTCTCAGTTTAGCAGCGGCGGAAGACATGGAAGTGCACCAGATGGACATCAAAACAGCCTTTTTGCATGGAGAATTAGAAGAGGAGATCTTCATGCGACAACCCGAAGGGTTTGTGGAAGAAGGAGAGGAGAGTAAGGTATGCCGGCTGATTAAATCTCTTTATGGTTTGAAACAGGCGCCCCGACAGTGGAATAAGAAGCTTGATGAGTTTCTTACCGGTCTAGGATATATTCGGATCAGCTCAGATCACTCAATCTATGTTTTCGAAGATGAGGAAGGTTTTATATTTATTGCAATTTATGTTGATGATTTGCTTGTTTTAAGTAAATCAATGGAAAAAATTAATAAACTGAAAACCGATCTTAAGGGGAGATTTGAAATGAAGGATATGGGGGAAGCAAAATATATTTTGGGAATTCAAGTAGAGAGAGACCGAAAAAGAAAAATTATAAGATTGACTCAAAAGGAAGCAATAGGAAACATGCTTGAAAAATTTCAAATGGATAAAGCTAATAGTTGCACAACTCCAATGGAATTGAAGAAGGGAAGTGAGGGGAGTGAGGAAGAAGGAGTCATAGTCTTAGACGAGGAATTATCTCCTGAAGAACAGAAGTTCATGCAGACTATTCCTTACAGGCAAGTAGTGGGAAGTCTAATCTATTTTATGAATTGTACCCGGCCGGATTTAGCTGCAGCTGTAGGAGTGCTGAGTAGAAGTCTAAATGCTCCCACTAAGAAGGATTGGGAGGCAGCTAAGAGAGTCCTTAGATACTTGGTAGGAACTAGAGATCTATGGTTGCATTTGGGTGGGGAGAATACTGACATCACTACTTGGAGTGATGCCAGTTATGGTGATGCTCCGATGAGGAGATGTACTTCTGGATATGTATTATATGTGGGTGATGGGGCTTGCTGTTGGAGTAGCAAACAGCAAAAGGTTATTGCTCAGTCCACCATGGAGGCTGAGTATATGGCCTCTTGCTCTGCTGTAAAAGAATTGATGTGGGTCAAGTCTTTGCTTGGTGAGCTTGGTCACCTTAAGAGTGGTGTGCAGAAAATATTTTGTGATAATCAGGCAGCAATCGCTATTTCTGCCAATCCTAAACACCATTTTAAAGCCAAACACATGGACATCAGACTCAGCTTTGTTAGAGAGAAAGTAGAAAACAAAATAATCAGTTTAGAGTACAGACCAGATAGTGAGATGGTAGCAGATATGATGACCAAACCTGTGCCTTCCCCTAAGCTAATTTTTTGCAGGGAGAAGTGTGGTCTGAAATTAAAGATTGACTAGAAAATAAGGGGAGTGTAGAAACTAATGGTTTTATTAGTATTTTCTAGGTCTGAAAAGAAATATAGAAGTCGAGGCAGTCTATCTCTAACTTCTCTCTCCAACTCTCAAACTTGTCGCAGTCACTGAGAAATTGGAGAGGAAGCTAGAGCCATGGCTACCTTGGCTATCCTGAGGTTTACGGGAAATTTATATTAGGGTTTATTTATTTAAGTAAAAGATATGTGCCGGCGGCAGGATTTGATCCTTGTACCTACCGGCCGGCAGACAGGAAGTAGCCGGTAGCCTTAGCCGTTAAGTCTAGCAGTAGTGTTACATAGCATACAGTTTGATAATTATTTAGATATGTATATTAGCGATAAACCATTTAACTGAAATGAATTACGGGATACATAGATCCAGTAATATATAATGTACGACTTACGGTACGGACAAAAATCAGTACCGCGCATTTGTTTCGTAAAAGAAACAAATACCGCGCATGTATTTATTACGGCTACGATTAAAGCCGAATTTAATCGGACGGCCGGGATTAGCGCCGAGATCGCGGAGGAAGATTTCGGCGGTTTGTGGCCATCGCCACATCGGATGACGCGTGGCGAAATTCCGTTGGATTGTGGAATCTCCGGAGATTATGACACCGAATCCGGATTTGACATGTGTCGACTTTTTGGCCATGTCGTACAATATCCGTACAAAAAGTACACCGGCAGCTGTACTTTTGCGTACGGAACTCAATTCTGATTGGTTCCGTACATCAGTAGATAGAGTCTGTGAGAGAGATAGGACTTAGAAAAATTAGAAGATAGGACCCTCTCTCCCAGAGAGCTTCTGTACAAAAGGTCAACTTTGACCCTCCATAACTTACTGCTCAGGGGAGCAAATTCAGAGATTCTTTTTGCTATCGACTCAGGGGAGTCTTGTCTTCACAGGGGTGAAGTTGGTCAGAGTTTTTGTCTGCCAGGGTGGCAGTTATTTTTGCTTAAACACAAAGGGGTCAGGATTATCCTAGAGGCTTCTTGGAAGCTGTCCACTCTGAGGACTTATGGAGGTCTCAGAGTTTCAGGTAGCCTTAACCTACAAGTCTAGGATTAATGATAGGATATATGAGGTTTGATAAATATTTATTATGTTACACATAGACTAGTTCATTTAACGGGATATAGATACGTAATGCATAGATACAGTTTTTGTACAATTTTAATGTACTATATGAAATGAATACCTCGCATTTGTTTCGAACACGAAACAAATTCCGCGCACATATTTATGACGGCTACGATCAAAACCTAGTTTCGATCAGACGGCCGGAAAAGATGCCGAGATCGTGGAAGAAGATATCGGCGGTTTGCGGTCATCGCCACATAGGATGACACGTGGCAAAATGACATTAGATCGCGGCATCTCCGGGGATTACGTGAACAAAATCTGGAGATGACATGTGTCAACATTTTGGCCATGTCGTACGATGGCCGTACAGAAGGTACACCGGCACCTGTACTTTTCTGTACGACACAGTAATTTGATTGGTGCCATACATCAGTAGATAGAGTTTTAGAGAGAGATAGGACTTAGAAAAATTTAGTAGGTAGCAGCCTCTCTCCGAGAGAGCTCTTGTACAAAAGGGTCATCTTTGACCATTCATATCTATCAATTTACTTGACCATTTTCAGTGATTCTTTTTGCTGCGGACTCAAGGGAGTCCAGGCTACACAGGGGTGTAGTCAGTCAGAGTTTTTTGCCTGCCAAAGTGGCTGCATTTCTAAGGGAAAGTCAAAGTGGGTGAATGTGTCCAAAACTTATATTATAACTTTGCATTCTGTGGTGGAACTGAGCACACAGAAAGTCGGTCAGAGTTTTTGCCTGCCACAGTGGCTGCATTTCTAAGGGAAAGTCAAAGTGGGTGAATGTGTCCAAAACTTATATTCTAACTTTGCATTCTGTGGTGGAACTGAGCACACACAAAATCTTATTTCACAAGGGTGAAGCTATAATGGGTTTGTGATTGTCAAAGGGTGAGTCATTTGGGTTTATATCAACTTAGAGTCGGCACTATCTAGATAAGCTTCTTTTGGATTTGCAATTTCTGTGGGCAATGGAGCACACAGAGTTTCAATATGAATCTAAACTGCCATTAACGGAATTTGCATACAATTCATGTAAACATGCTAGTACAGGATTCTCACCGTTTGAAGTAGCATACGGATACCAACCCAGAGAAGCATTAGACTTAATAACAGGGGTCACTCTAGAAAGTAAAAATTCTGGAACAGAGTTTTGAGAATACATTCAAACAGTTTAGAAAACAGCACGGGATGCATTAGTGGAGGCACAAAGAAGGCAAGAGTTAAATGCTAACCGCAAATGGGGTGATTGGGTGGTAAGTGCAGGTGACAAGGTTTGGCTTTCTACAACTCATTACAAGTGTAAGATCAAGGGACAATCGGATCCTACGGGGAAATTCGCTCCTAAGTATTTTGGACCATTTATTGTAATCGAGATGATATCGTCAGTTGCTGCCAAATTGGACTTTCCGCCTTCAAAAAAAATTCATCCAGTAATACACATCAGTCAGCTGAAACCAACAAATCTTCGGCCAACTGAAAGAGAATTGGAATTGAATCCTTCAATAATTATAGAACTTGAGGTCCACAGATGGGTAATAGATTCAGTTGGTCAATGGTTTAAGGTTGGCAATACTATATTCTGGCATGTTCATTTTCTAGGAAGGCCAGAAGATGAGTTAACTTTAGAAGATAAGAGTTAGAAGTTTTTACAAAGATATTGGAGGGATAATAATATAGAAGTCCCGTCTTGAGAATGAAATGTGTTTTAACTAAGGCTAGTTATAAATAAAGAGGGGATGATGTAACAGTAATAGTGGATCGAACTTGGTCGAAAATGGGTATTTTAAAGTTAGGAATATAAAGTTATAAATTTGGTAGACGTCCGCGAAAAAAAATCGCGCGATTTGGAGTTTGAATTCAAAAGAAATAGCAATATGTGTATTTAGGTGACAACGCGGGGTCAAACTAACAAATGGGTATCATTCAAACACGCTAAGTGTCAAATTAGTTGTGTTGGTTATCGGGTAAATTCATATCTCGATAATCTCGATATTCGATATATTGAATATCGATCGAGAAGAATCCTCAATATATCGTACCGAGACCAGCATAAATTATCGCGATATATATATCGCGATATATAGTATTTTTTAACTTTAATATTTTTATTTTTTTATATAATATGTTATTTTAGCAAAAAAGTCAAATTGTCTAATACGCCACGTACGCCGTGATTTTCGTTCCGTGACTTAAAGGTAGACGCCGCAAAATGTAACCGACAAAAAAGTACCAATTCTGAAATTCTAAAATTTATTCTTTGGGGTATGGTTACACGAGGAGGTCTCTGTAATAGTACGGACAACAAAATTTATGTATTACAGAGGTCTCGGGTACATCGCGTATCTTTTGTCAAAAAGATTTACATACGTGTTCTGATATGAGTGGTTTCACGTAAGCTGACTACTAAATCTCAAAAATCATCGAATATCTGGAAACCGACATATTTCGTATGGAAAATCGTACTTGCGTATGATGTACGTGTACTTCACAAGTGTACCTCGTCAATGTACCTCAGAGATCTCCTTCACTCTGCTGACTTTCAGGAAAAAACCGTATTTCTTTCCGGCAAAGATTTTATCACTTTGTCAGAAGTCACGTGACTTTGATAACCTGTGAGATTTTTTTATTTTTTTTTGGCAATACAATATACCGCGATATATCGGCAATATATCGCGATAATTTGAAATTCGATATATCGATTAACGGGTACCTGAAATTCGATATATATCGAATATCGGCAAACGGTCCTCGATACCGAACACTACAAATTAGTACCGAAATTTTTGCGTGCACGTTTTATAAAGTACTAATGAAACATTTAGTAGTTTAGTGCGCACGATGGTTCGTTTCATACAATTTTTAGTACGAAACATCACTTTCACTTAATGGAATTTCGTAGGTAGTTTCGCATGCAAAATTTGCGATGCACATTCGTGCGAAGTCGCGTTTCGCTTGGCGCGCATTTTTGCACGTAAATGTTATGTAGTGAAACGTAGCGTTTGATTGGTTGATAAATGCTACGTAGTTAGTAAGAGATTACGAACGTTTTTGCATTGGTCGGGTCCTTCGTGATCATTGATTGGCCCAGGTAAAACCTGTTCAACGGAGCGTTGACTTTGGCCTAGCTGGTCTAGGGAGATGATGGATAAATAGTGAAGTCTAAGAGGAGAGTAAACATCTTTTCCTTTGGGAAAAGTTTGTGGAAATTTTGACTGATCTTGGTCCTGAGCGATTAAAATCAAATTGGAGCAATGGTATTTTTGCATTGAAATCTCTTACAAACTAAGTAGTATTTTAGTAGTTAAGAGATAAAATTATTAAGAGTGGACAGTAGTGGAAAACACTGTATAAAGAAGGGTTAAGCCATGAGGGCAAGAGACCAAGCTAAAGTTATGTAGATAGAAGCTTCTTCAAATTTAAAATTTATCCTTATTGAAAAGTAAGCTTTAGTAAGTCTTAGAAATTTGAGTCTAGAACTTATAATATTTTTGGACTACCAACAGTTCAATATTGACCAAATTTAGTGTGGAATTTTCGTAGTATCTACACCAATAGTTATCTCTAAGTAAATTAGTGTGTAGGGCCGCTAATGAATGTGGACGTGATAAGAATCACCCGGATTTTTAGGGTATAGATATTGTTAAAGGACGATTCTGGTCCAAACACTTAGATTTTTGTTAGAAGGTTGTCTAGTGAACCATGTACATACGTTTTAGATATTTTGAGGATCTTTAGAGTATTTAATTTAATTAGGAATGATCAGTTTGATACAGAATGTACATTCTACACAGAGAGTAAGGAAATGAGAGCACTAAGTGCATTTTAAGGTGTTTTGTGCTCTATTGTCCTTATTTTGGTTGTGGTATATGTTTGTTTGGTTGTAAGACCTCTCTCACTTAAAGTTACATATCTTACAACATAAATCTAGTCAAATAGGTATTACTCTTGGGTTTTCTTCTGCTGCCATATCTACTAATGGCTCAGTCTAAGTGTGACCTCTAGTGGGAGTGGAACACAGCCAAGTCAGAATGCCCATAACCTACAACAAGTTATGGGCCCACCGCCCAAATTGCCTATTTTTGATGGAACTGACTTCTTATATTGGGAAGATATGATGAGCTCATATTTCGAGGAGAGGGACTTGTCACCCATTGTGGAAGGAACTGCCGATGAGACGTCACCGGATTGGAGAAAGAAGAATCTCCACTGCCTCAACGTCTTGAAACAGGAAATGACAAAAGATTTGGTAATGTCGTATCTTGATTTGAAGAAAGCTTGTGAAGTTTGGTTTAGCATACGTGCTATGTATATTCAACTAGATGTTACTGTGCAGACTAACATAGCCACTCAGATCTTTGAATTTAAGTATTCAGCAGGTAGTATGTTAGATCATTCTCATGCTATGAAAAGGTTGTTCCTTCAAAGTACAAGTGCAGGTGAGGACTTTTCACCACCTCAACTGGCTATGTTATTGATGAGAACTTTACCCGATGAATATAATGGAGTTATGGATAGGCTTACGGCTCTTCCACAGCATCAGTGGAACATAGCATTAGCAATAGAGTTCATTTTGAGCGAAGAAGCTAACCAGATTTCACAAAGAGGTAGTAGTAAGTCTGTTCAGGCACTAGCTAACCAATTTTCAGACTCTAAGATTGGCAGTGGCACTGGTAGTGGCAGTGGTAGAGGTAGTGGTCCTACAAGGTCACCTTTGACATGATATTATTGTGACGAAAAAGGCCATGTTTTCAGGATGTGTCATGCCTACAAGAGAGCTAAAGCTACGGGAAATGTTCGCTCTGGTTGGGACGAAAGTCGAGTTCCATCTACGTCAAATGGACGCCCAACAACATTTTCCAACGCACTTCAAGAGGAGGATGTTAGTAGCTTTCCTGATAATAGCGAAAAAAAATAGGTTGCGATGGCACAAGCAACGGAAGGCGTGGAGGAAGACGAATAGATTATAGACTCGGGTGCATCTGCACACATGTGCCGAAGTCGCCATCTCTTTGAGAGTATTCAATCTACCTCTCCAGTCAAAATTTATTTTAGTGATGATACCTTTGTTGAGTCAAAAGCAAAGGGGAGGGTGTCACTTATGTTGAATGTAGAGGGAAAAACTGTGAAAAGGGTTTTAGAAGATGTGTTGCATGTCTCGGCTTTTAAAAGAAACTTTTTCTCTACGTCAGTGGTAGAAAAGAAAGGTTTTAAAACTATATCTGAGAATGGGAAGAAAACAGTGAGTAAGAATGGGAAAATAGCTGCAAAGTGTTTTGCTGGTGGAAACAATTTGTATCGATTGAGTCTTGCAAATGATAATGACAATGATGTTATATACTCAAGTGTAATCACTGATTATGATTTATGGCATAAACGTTTAGGACATGTGAATTATGATAGATTAGAAAAGATGGTAAATCAGAAAATGGTGGAAGGTGTAAAAATTAGACAAAAACCAGCATCAAATGTATGTGATGGTTGTGCAATGGGAAAAATCCATAAGTTGCCTTTCCCTTCGCAAACTGATCATAGAAGTAGCAGGTGTTGAAATAAGTAGTTTTTTTTGTATTTTCTATTTTAAAATAAATTAGCGGAAACATATATAAGAAATGATGGCAGCCTGCCTCCATCTCTTCTCTCTCTCCCCCATACTTGTTGTAGTCACTGAAAGAGAGAGAGAGCGATGGAGCCATGGCTGCCTCAGCTCCATAGGAAGGACTAAAGAGTGACTTAAGTCACTCTCAACAAAAGGTTGAGTCCGACAGGACTCGAACCCCCGACCGGTAGAGCGCGGCGTAGCCGTTAGCTCTAACCTGTCTGTCGTAGAAGTCCGTTAGATAATATAGGGTTTCATTCATATATAAACTGTTGTATAGTACCGAAATGATCTAACTAGAATATGAAACGAAACGAACATAGAACTTGTTAAGATTTAGTGCGAAACGTCATTTCGCACGAAACAAATGAAACAGACACTTTTAACGGTCGACATTTAATGTCGGATTTAATCCGACGGCGCACGTCGTCGCCGAGATCGCGGAATGGTCACTTTGGATTTTATGGACGTGGCATGACGTGGCGCCGCGTGGAAGGATGACATTCGGACGCGGGAATTCCGGAGGAAGTACGGACAAGTGGAAAAATGACACGCGTCCACTCAAGAGCCTTGTCGTACACCGGCCGTACAGAAAGTACATCGGCCATAGTACCTTTCTGTACTTTACAGTAATACGATTGGTTCGTACTTTAGTAGATAGGGGTTGTGAAAGGGATTTAGGACTTAGGAAATATTTGGTAGACAGACACCTCTCTCTAAGAGAGCTTTTGTATAAATTGGCATTTTTGCCGGCTCATAACTTATCGCCTGGTTGGCCGTTTTCAGTGATTCTTTTTGCTACGGACTCAGGGGAGTCCAGGCTACACAGGGGTGCAGTCAAATTCTCAGTTTGCCTTCTTGGGCAGAAGTGGTCGTGGCTTAAATTGGGTTAGTTAAATACTATCTAGAGGATTCCTGTATTCTGTAGTCCAATGGAGGACACAGAATTGCAGGTTATGGGCCCACCCTCTAGGGTGCCCACCTTCAATGGATCTGGGTTCATCTATTGGGAAGCCATGATGATGGGAGCTTTGTGTGAAAAACGATACTGGGGTATCGTCAGTGGACAAGTGAAACGTCCACCTTCGGGAACTCCACCAGGATTTGGGGGAGTAAGGTTTTCTGCAACAAGGCTGCCTCAGCGGAGGAGGCAGATGATGGGGACAGCAGTGTGTCCGAAAAGGAGAAAGGGAAGGAGATACCCCTCACTCCTATTGCCACAGTATCGGGAACGGCGACCGTGAAGACCGTGGAGAACGATACTCAAATGTGGGAGGATGTAAACATGGCTGCCAAGAACTTCATTTTGAGGCACCTCACTCAAGGTTTGGCCACTCCTCATCTTCACATTTACAAGGCAGAGGAATTGTGGGAGAGTTTGGTGGAGATTTATAGAGCTGGAACTATTCAGGAGCTCCAGTTGGCTGAGCAAAAGCTATTGAGTTACACTTACAAAGGAGGAAAGATGTTAGATTACTGTAATGATCTTTCTTGTTTGTATTATGGAAATGGAAAGTGCCGGATAGACAAGTACAATGAAAATGAAAGTTAACACCCTTATTATGAAATTACCAGATGAGTTCGAAAACATAGTATACCGAGTACAGGGAATGCCTGATAGTTCATGGAAATGGAACACAGTAGTCAGGATGATACTTGTGCAGGAAAACACAATGGAGATTAGGAGAGGAGGAAAGAGCATTCAAGCTCTAGCAGCAGGAGGGGACCGATGGGGGAAGGATCCGAAGAAACCTTATAGAGGGGAAAGAGATAATTCTGGGGGACAGAGGCCCCCAAAGGGTCTTTGTCATTATTGCAAAAAGCCGGGACACTTTATTGCAGATTGTGTCAAGTTGTCAGAGCTGAGGCTCCAAGAAAACCGTGGAGGGGGTTCTTCCGGAGGGAAGAAAAAGGCACTTGTGGTTACAAAAGTGTCAGGAGAAATCGAGGATGAGTCATCTGAGGAGGATGGGGAGCTTCTTCTTGACGAGAGTCTGGAGGAGAAGGAGATCCCTCGGAGGCAGAAGTGTGCCCTTGGAGCAATTCGGGAAGCTCCACAGGAAGGATGGATCATTGACTCAGGTGCATCCATGCATATGTGCCGTGATAAAGAACTCTTCACTAAGCTACGAAAGATTCCTACTCTAGAGATAGAGTATGGGGATGGGAGAGTGGTTACTACAGATCTAGTGGGATCAGAAGATCTGAAAGTCTTAGTGGAAGGTAAGACCTCTATACTTACATTCTCAGATGTACTTTACATTCCTCAGCTGAGTAAAAATCTTGTCTCTACGTCTGTGTTAGATGACAAAGAGTTTGATACCTTCACCAGAAAGGGAGTCTTTACAGCTAAGTATGGGAATGAAGTTTACTTCACAGCAGATAAGGGTAGCCAAGGAATGTTTAGGCTTAACTTGAGTAATGAAAAGAAGAATGCTTACTATGTTGGTGTTCCTAAGGTGATGATTTGGCATAAGCGTTTGGGGCATGTGCATTTTGATAGGTTAAGGGAAATGAAAAAGCTTGGGGTAGTAGATGGCATTCAGTTTGGGGATAATGAAATAATGGATGATTGTAGTGGTTGTGCTCAAGGTAAGGCTCACAGACTTCCCTTTCCCAAAGCCGCCACATATAGAGGTGAGAAAGTGTTAGATTTGGTCCACACAGATATTTGGGGACCTGCAAAAGTACCTTCGGTTGGAGGAAAGAGGTTTATGATGACAATAACTGATGATTGGTCTAGATACTCTAGAGTCTACTTTCTGAAAAATAAGTCTGAAGCATCCACTTACTTCAAAGAATATAAAGCTTGGAGCGAGAAGTTGCATGAAACCCCTATTAAGAGGATAAGGAGTGATAATGGGGGGGAATATACCTCTAACCAGTTTGAGGAATATCTGAGAGATGAGGGAGTGCAACACCAGAAAATTGTACCATATAACCCGGAACAAAATGGGGTAGCTGAGAGGTTGAATAGAACACTAGGAGATAGTGCATGCAGTATGTTGGCAGACAAGAAAATAGGAAAGAGATTTTGGGCAGAGGCAATGAACTGTGCCAACTATATTAAGAATAGAGTCCTCACCTCAGTAGTAAAGGGAGTCACACCTTATGAGAGATGGGTTGGAAGGAAACCAGATATCTCACACCTTAAAGTATTTGGTAGCCAAGTTTACAGTCTTGACACGGATAGGAAAAACTGGAAACTAGATGCTAAGGGAAAACCTGGATACTTTGTGGGATATGATGAGGATGTTAAGGGATATAGAGTATATGACTTGGCAAAGAAAGATATCATTCTGGTCAAACACTTAGTTGTCATGGATGAAGGGAAGTCATTTGACCCTTTCAAATATACAAAGAAGATTACGATCAGATTTGAGTCTGAAAGTGAGGAGAACTCGGTCGTTCCCGAAAGGGATATGGGTGACACCGTGATTACAGATTCAGGGGAGATCCAAGATACAGGAGACTCACCGGAAACCTCACATACTCCTATGGACTTCGAGGAGATAGAATAAGCGGGACAAGAACCGGTTTCCATGGACAGGGGAGCCGATGAAACAGTGAGAAGAAATCCAAGACTTCCATCCATTCTTGCTTCAGAGTTTGAGGGAGGAAGAAGGAGCAGCAAAAGATTACAGGAAAAACAAGTCACTCATAAGGTAACTAAGCTATCTCACCCTGATGAGCCTCAGTCTTACTCGGAGGCAGTGAATAGTCCAGAGAAAGAAAGATGGATTAGAGCTATAAATGATGAGATGGCTTCTATCATGGAAGCAAATACCTGGGAATTAGCAGATTGTCCTCCAGACAGAAAACCTATTGGGTGTAAATGGGTATTTAAACTAAAACTGAACCCAGATAATACCATTGAAAGATATAAGGCTCGATTGGTAGCGAAGGGGTTCACCCAAAAGGAAGGGATTGACTATGAGGAGACCTTTGCTCCAGTTGTTCGGTTCCCATCAGTAAGGATTCTCCTCAGCCTGGCAGCAGCGGAAGACATGGAAATCCATCAGATGGACATTAAGACTGCGTTTCTTAATGGTGAGTTAGAGGAAGAAATTTTCATGAGACAACTCGAGGGGTTTCATCGTTTGCCGCCTCAATCCACTGATTTCTTTGAGGTGATGATAAGGCCTCTTAGATGGTTAGAGGCTCCTCTATAGCTGCAGAAAAAGCAAAATGAGAGCTTGTTTGCAGACTGCTGGTGGATCTCCTTCCCCTCGGAAATTTTGAGGCTGAAATCGTCGGCAACCTCTGATTTTTCTGTTTTATTTGAACTGTAACTTGAGCTGGTATTGAGTGTGTAGCAGTTCTTTCCGCGTGAGGTGTAGCTTGTGGTGAAGCATCTTGTGAAGGCACCAGAGGAACTGAAAGAATAGGTGTCCCACATGCTGGTGGAAAGTAGACTCGCTGCGTATGGTGAAAAATGGCATATTCGTGCTTTTCTTTTGCCGGTTGATCTGGCACTTTAAAAAGGTAAACCGAATCTTGTTCATCCTTAATCTGGATATTAATAGAGATAATCACCTTTTGTTTCTTAAATACAAAAACTCTTTCCTTTCGCATTATCATCATACCCCATGAAAATCCCAGGTAGGCCTTTTGCCTCCATTTTCCATCTATCCTATGAAGTATCTAAAATAAAACACTTGCTGCCAAAGATCTGAAATTGACTAACATCAGGTTTTTCTCTTGTCGAAAGCTCATAAGGTGTAGTGCTAATAGATCTAAAAGCAATTCTATTTTTAATATAAACAACACGGTTAAGTACTTCAGCCTATAATTTCAAATCTAGCCCTTTATCTGCAAGCATGGACCCAACACTCTCTGTCATGTCCTATTTAATCTCTCAGAAACACCATTCTATTCTGCTGTATATGGAACTGTAAGATTGTGACTGATACCTTCCTGATGGAGATATTCTTTGATTTTTTTTGATGTGAATTCTCCCCCGTTGTCTGATCTTAGCGCCAATATTGGAACTTCATTTAGCTTTTTTGCCCACGCTTTCTAGTGTTTGAAGTGAGTAAACACTTCACTTTTATGTTGCATGAAGTAAACTTTGGTGTACCTCGAGTAGTCATCGCTAAATGTGACCATAAAGTGGACCCCTCCAGCCAAAGCCACTTGTGAAGGACCGAGAACATCATAATTTATTAGCTGCATAACTTTTTCCAATCTGTGGTCTGTTTCCTGTGGAAATGGTAATCTTTAGTTCTTGCCAAGTGAACAGCCATCAAATGATTTTATAGGATGAGAGGTAAGAGAAACTCCATCAACTTTTCCCGAATTCACCATTTTCTTTTGACTATTATAATTCATGTGTTCTAATCTCTTATGCCACAACTTATTATCAAATTGGACACTGGAGTAGAGAACATCATTTTCCTTATATTCAACCATGTCTACCAGATACATTTTGCTAGCATCTCTAGTTCTTATTGCTGCTACTTTTCCTTCCTTGCTAACAACCTGTCTACCTTGTTTTAGAATGACCTCAAAGCCTTTGCTTTCCACTAATGATGTAGAGAAAATATTATTTTTAAAGTCTGGAACATACTAAACATTGTGAAGAGTTCTCTCTACCAACTTTCCCCCCACATCTACCATTAATGATACATCACCCCGAGCCGAGGTTTGAACACTCATCCCAAAAGCATAGTATATACTCTTTGGAGGCGTTTGTTGCAGTTTTGTAAAAGCCGCCTTGTTCCAGCACATGAGGGCCGATGCTCCCGTGTCCATGATCCATCCTGCATCCTTGGGACCCTCCATTGCTGCTGGCATAGAAAATAACTCCGCTTCCTCTTGCTCATTGAAGCTAAAAGACTCATCTGCATCAGTTGCAGAAGCTGAAAAGATAGCATTTCCACGAGGAGGATTTCCAAAAAAACCTTTGTGATATTGGCTTTGCTGCCAACCCGGCCTGTATAAACCTGTCTCATTAGCCTTTTTTAGCTTAGGACAATACCTTTATCCATGACCCTTCTCATAAAAATAGAAACAAGCAATAGATGATTGTCTATTTGGCCTCTGATTAAACTGACTATACTGATTTTGATACTAGTTAAATTAATTCTAATTCTGATTAAACTGAGCTCTTTTGTCAAAGTGTGTTGCAAAAGCTTCAACCTTTCCTTCTCCTTCAAGGAGTTTAGTATTGGACTATTCCTCCAATATAAGATTATATGCTTCTTGAAACGACCAACTAGCTTTATCATGACTCTTAACTAAGCAGACACACCTTTCATGCTACTAGGAAGTCCTCTAATAAGGAAAGCTACCTGCTGAAACTCAGGAAATGACCCCCCAACAGAAGAGTGTGCATCAATAAGTTCACGAAAGTTGTCAAAATACTTGACCATAGTTCCCCCCGAGTATTCGTTCCCCCAAATTTTTCCAGCCGCCAAGAGCTCCGCTTAGACATTCGCTTTCTCAAAAACGGATTTCAGTGATGTCCTAATCTCCTTCGCGTTATTCATTTTTAGGCGAGACATGACTAATTTTTCTAAAATACAAAGAATTAGATTGTTCCTTGCCATTGAATTCTTTTTCGCCCAACTTGGATCTGTTTCATCAAGGGAGCCATCAAAGACCTCAAATAAGTCAGCAGTTTCAAACAAATATTCAACCATCACCGCCCAATATGCATACTTTTGGCCATATTGAAAAGTAAGTTTTAGTTAGCCTTAGAAATTTGAGTCTAGGACTTAGAATATTTTTGGAATACGAACTGTTCAATATTGACCAAATTTAGTGTGGATTTTTTGTAATATCTACACGAATAGTTATCTTTAAGTAAATTAGTGTGTAGGGCCGCCAATGCATGTAGACGTGATAAGAATCACCCGGATTTTTAGGGTACAGATATTGTTAGTGGACAATTCTGGTCCAAACACTTAGATTATTTTTTGTAGGTTGTCTGGTGAACCGTGTATATACGTTTTAGATGTTTTCTACATCTTTTGAGTATTTAGTTCAGTTAGGATTGATCAAATCGATACACAATGTACATTCTACACAAGAGTTAAGGAAATGAGAGCACTGAGTGTAGTTTAAAGGTGTTTTATGCTCTATTGTCTCTAATTTGCTTGTAGTACATGTTTGTTTGGTTCAAAGACCTCTTTAGTTTGGAGTTACAAATCTTACACTATAGATCTAGTCTTTTAGCATTTCTCTTTGGGTTTGCTTCCGCTAACATGTCTGATAATGGCTCAGCTCGTATTGCAAGTGCTTCTATTAGCCCTAGTGCTCCACTTGCTCCTGCTGGTGCAAGTGTGACTCATAGTGGGAGTGTATCACAGCCGAGTCTTAATGCTCATGACCTTCAATAGGTTATGGGCCCACCGCCGAAATTGCCTATTTTTGATGGAATTAACTTCTTATATTGGGAAGATATGCTGAGCTCATATTTCGAGGAGAGGGACTTGTCACCCATTGTGGAAGAAACTCCCGACGAAACGGAACCGGATTGGAGAAAGAAAAATCTCCACTGCCTCAATGTCTTCAAATAGGCAATGACAAAAGATTTGGTAATGTCGTATCTTGATTTGAAGAAAGCTTGTGAAGTTTGGTTTAGCGTACGTGCTATGTATGTTCAGCTAGATGTTACTGTGCAGACTAACATAGCCACTCAGATCTTTGAATTTAAGTATTCAGGAGGTAGTATGTCAGATCATTGTCATGCTATGAAAAGGTTGTTCCTTCAGAGTACAAGTGCAGGTGGGGATTTTACACCACCTCAGCAAGCTAAGTTATTGATGAAAACTTTACCCGATGAATATAAGGGAGCCATGGATAGGCTTAGGGCTCTTCCACAACGTCACTGGAACATAACATTAGCAATACAGTTTATTTTGAGCGAAGTAGCTAACCAGATTTCACAAAGAGGTAGTAGTAAGTTTGTTCAGGCACTAGCTAACCAATTTTGAGACTTTAAGATTGGCAATGGCAGTGGTAGTGGCAGTGGTAGAGGTAGTTGTCCTAGAAAGTCACCTTTGACATTCTATTACTGTGATGAAAAAAGCCATGTTTTCAGGATGTGTCATGCCTACAAAAGAGCTAAAGCTACAGGAAATTTTCGCTTTGGTTGGGACAAAAGCCGAGTTCCATCTAATTCAAATGGACGCCCAACAGCATTTTCCAATGCACTTCAAGAGGAGGATGAGAGCAGCTTTCCCGATAACAGCGAAAAGAAATACTTTGCGATGGCAGAAGCAACGGAAGGCGTGGAGGAAGACGAATGGATTATGGACTCGTGTGCATCTGCACACATGTGCCGCAGTCGCCATCTCTTTGAGAGCATTCAATCTACCTCTCCTGTCAAAATTTATTTTAGTGATGATACCTTTGTTGAGTCGAAAGCCAAGGGGAGGTTGTCACTTATGTTGAATGTAGAGGGGAAACATGTGGAAAGGGTCTTAAAAGATGTGTTGCATCTCCCAGCTTTTAAAAGAAACTTTTTCTCTACGTCAGTGGTAGAAAAGAAAGGTTTTAAAACTATATCTGAGAATGGGAAGAAAACAGTGAGTAAGAATGGGAAAATAGTTGCAGAGGGATTTGCTGGTGGAAACAATTTGTATCAATTGAGTCTTCCAAATGATAATGGCAATGATAATATGTACTCAAGTGTAATAAGTGATTGTGATTTATGGCATAAACGTTTAGGACATGTTAATTATGATAGATTACAAAAGATGGTAAATCAGGAAATGGTGGAAGGTGTAAAAATTAGTCAAAAACCAACATCAAATGTATGTGATCGTTGTGCAATGGGAAAAATCCATAAGTTGCCTTTCCCTTCGCAAACTGATCATAGAAGTAGCAGGGTGCTAGAACTAATTTATTCAGATGTATGGGGGCCATCTAGATACCCATCTGTGGGAGAGGTTAAGTTTATGCTTACTTTTACAGATGACTAAAGTAGGTTTACTACAGTTTATTTTTTGAAAAGTAAGGATGAAGTCTTTACAAAATTTAAGGAGTATAAGGCTTGGGTTGAAAATCTGCATGAGAGAAAGATAGCAGGGTTCAGATCTGATAATGGAGGGGAGTACATTTCTAATGAGTTTGCAGAATTCTTAAAATTGCATGGAATCTCACGTCAGCTTACTGTTCTTTATTCTCCGGAACAAAACGGTGTTTCAGAGAGGATGCATAAGACTATATCAGAGTGTGCTAAGACAATGATGCCTGATATGGACATAGATTACAAATTTTAGGCTGAGGCTATGAAATGTGCAGCTTATGTGAAAACAGGCTAGAAACAAGGGCAGTAAAAGATAAAACTCCCTATGAAATGTGGACTGGACACAAACCAGAGGTAAGTCACTTCAAGGTTTTTGGAAGTAAGGTTTTTATGTTAGATAATGATCCGCAGAAATGGAAGCTAGAACCAAAAGGTAAACCAAGGCTATTTCTTGGGTATGATGATCATACCAAAGGTTATAAAGTGTATGACACTAGGAGAAATAGAGTTGTGGCAGCCAGAAACATTATTGCGAAGGATAAAGGAAAAGGAGTAGATGTATTTAATGAGCGTATAGATGAAAAGAAGGATAGAAGTGTTGATTATATCTTTTTAGAGGAAAATCCCATGTTTTTCAAGAAAAATATAGAAAACGCATCTACATTAGCTCAAAGTGACTTGCAAACATCTTCTCCACCAGAAACATGAAGTATTATGCCCGAAAGAGTTGTAGATTCTCCTCTACCCCAAGCAGAAACTGAATCACAAGAAGAATCACATGTATCAAGGAGGACCCAACCATCTATACCAGTGATAGAATTTCCAGGTGGAGTGAGGCGAAGTGCGCGACTTAGGCGAGAAAATGCAGCCTTTGCTCACTCACCACACATAGAGGAGCCTCTAACATTGAAGGAAGCTTTTTCGAGTAATGAAATGGAACACTGGGTGGAAGTGGTTAATGAGGAAATGAAGTCCATCATAGAGGCCCAAAAATGGGATCTGGTGGAACTTCCTCCTGGAAGAAAGGCTATTGGAAGTAAGTGGGTGATTAAATTAAAATTGAACCCAAATAATACAATATACAGGTATAAGGCTAGCTTGGTTGCTAAGGGAAATAATCAAAAGGTGGGGATAGATTATGAAGAAACATTTTCACCAGTTGTAAGGTTTCCATCTGTACGCATCTTACTTACATTAGCTGTCATAGAGGATTTTGACATCCACCAAATGGATGTCAAAACTGAATTTTTGCATGGTGATTTAGATGAGGTCATTTATATGAAGCAACCAGAGGGTTATGAGGAAGCAGGAAAAGAAAATTTTGTGTGCAGACTTTTAAAATCTTTGTATGGCCTAAAACAGGCCCCTAGGCAATGGAACCGAAAGTTAGATGAGTTTTTGACAGGATTAGGATTTACTAGAATTAGTTCAGATCATTCAGTATATGTGATGTGTGGTGATAATCCTGATGAGGTGATATTAATTGCTATGTATGTTGATGATTTGCTGCAAATTAGTAGGAACAAAGAAGGAATTGCTAGAGTAAAACACGCTAATAATTCAAAATTTGAAATGAACGATTTGGGTGAGGCTAAATACATTATTGGAATACAAGTTGAAAGAGATAGAGAAAAGAAAATCATTAGGCTAACTCAAAAAGAAACGATAGGAAACATGTTGGAAAAATTTGGCTTGGCTGATGCTAAAGGTTGTGCAACTCCTATGGAGTATAAGCAAAAACTTGAAAGAATGGAGCATGAGTTTGGAGTCATAATAGATGAGGAACTTAGTGCAGAAGAGCAAAAATTTATGTCCCAAGTACCTTACAGGCAAGTAATAGGAAGTCTGATTTACTTCATGAATTGCACTAGGCCCGATATAGCTGCAGGTGTTGGTGTGTTGAGCAGAAGTCTACAAAATCCACGAAAGATATATTGGGAGGCAGCAAAAAGGGTCTTAAGATATCTTGTTGGGACTAGAAATCTTTGGCTTACTTTGGGAGGGGACAAAGTAAGCATTAAGTGATACTAACTATGGTGATGTGCCTAGTAGGAAATCTACAACTGGGTATGTCATTCAGATTGGAAGTGGAACGTGTAGTTGGAGTAGTAAACTTCAAAAAGTAACGACACAATCGACTATAGAAGCCGAATACATGGCTGCGAGAGCAGCCTTAAAAGAGTTGCTTTGGATTAAGGCATTTCTTCAAGAATTGGGGTTTACACAACACGGAACACAAATAATGTGGTGCAACAATCAAGCAGCCATTTCTGTGGCTACAAATCCAAGTCACCATTTTAAGAGTAAGCATATGGACATTCGCCTACATTTGGCACAAAAAAAAGTATTCGTAAGAGTAGTGAAACTTTGTTATTTGCCTGATGAGAAAATGGTTGCAGACATGTTGACAAAAGCCCTTCCATCTCCTAAGTTGGAATACTACAGAAAAGCATGTGGTCTCAGTGAGTAAGTCTTCTAAAGCTTAAGGGGAGTATTGAAAAGTAAGCTTTAGTAAGTCTTAGAAATTTGAGTCTAGGACTTAGAAATATTTTTGGTCTACCAACTGTTCAATATTGACCAAATTTAGTGTGGAATTTTCGTAGTATCTACACCAATAGTTATCTTTGAGTAAATTAGTGTGTAGGGCCGCCAATGAATGTGGACGTGATAAGAATCACCCGGATTTTTAGGGTATAGATATTGTTGGTGGACAATTCTAGTCCAAACACTTAGATTTTTGTTAGTAAGTATTCTAGTGAACCATGTACATACGTTTTAGATATTTTGAGGATCTTTAGAGTATTTAATTTAATTTGGAATGATCAGTTTGATACAGAATGTACATTCTGCACAGAGATTAAGGAAATGAGAGCACTAAGTGCAGTTTAAGGTGTTTTGTGCTCTATTGTCCTTATTTTGGTTGTGGTATATGTTTGTCTGGTTGTAAGACCTCTCTCACTTAAAGCTATATATCTTACAACATAAATCTAGTCAAAAAAGTATTACTCTTTGGGTTTCCTTCTGCTGCCATGTCTACTAATGGCTCAGTCCCTGCAGCTGGAAGTGTCACGCCTAGTGGCAGTGGAACACAGCCAAGTCAAAATGCCCATAACCTACAATAATCCTTATGTGAGTGCTTTCCAATGTGGATGTGTATTTTCCAATTTGTGGGATGTGTGGTTGCAATTTGAAACTCTGAGACCTCCATAAGTCCTCAGAGTGGACAGCTTCCAAGAAGCCTCTAGGATAATCCTGACCCCTTTGTGTTTAAGCAAAAATAACTGCCACCCTGGCAGACAAAAACTCTGACCAACTTCACCCCTGTGAAGACAAGACTCCCCTGAGTCGATAGCAAAAAGAATCTCTGAATTTGCTCCCCTGAGCAGTAAGTTATGGAGGGTCAAAGTTGACCTTTTGTACAGAAGCTCTCTAGGAGAGGGGGTCCTATCTTCTAATTTTTCTAAGTCCTATCTCTCTCACAGACTCTATCTACTGATGTACGGAACCAATCAGAATTGAGTTCCGTACGCAAAAGTACAGCTGCCGGTGTACTTTATGTACGGACATTGTACGACATGGCCAAAATGTCGACACATGTCAAATCCGGATTCGGTGCCATAATCTCCGGAGTTTCCACAATCCAACGGAATTTTGCCACGCGTCATCCGATGTGGCGATGGCCACAAACCGCCGAAATCTTCCTCCGCGATCTCGGCGCTAATCCCGGCCGTCCGATTAAATTCGTCTTTAATCGTGGCCGTAATAAATACATGCGCGGTATTTGTTTCATTTACGAAACAAATGCGCGGTACTGATTTATGTCCGTACCGTAAGTCGTACATTACATATTACTGGATCTATGTATCCCGTAATTAATTCTAGTTAAATGGTTTATCGCAATAATACACATCTAAATAATTATCAAACTATATGCTACGTAACAATACCTCTAGATGAAACGGCTATGGCTACCGGCTATTTCGTGTCAGCGGCCGGCAGGTACAAGGTTCAAATCCTGCCGCCGGCATATTCATTTTAATCAAATATATAAACCCTAATATAAAATTCCCGTAAACCTCAGGATAGCCAAGGTAGCCATGGCTCTAGCTTCCTCTCCAATTTCTCAGTGACTGCGACAAGTTTGAGAGTTGGAGAGAGAAGTTAGAGATAGACTGCCTCGACTTCTATATTTCTTTTCAGACCTAGAAAATACTAATAAAACCATTAGTTTCTACACTCCCCTTATTTTCTAGTCAATCTTTAATTTCAGACCACACTTCTCCCTGCAAAAAATTAGTTTAGGGGAAGGCACAGGTTTGGTCATCATATCCGCTACCATCTCACTATCTGGTCTGTACTCTAAACTGATTATTTTGTTTTCTACTTTCTCTCTAACAAAGCTGAGTCTGATGTCCATGTGTTTGGCTTTAAAATGGTGTTTAGGATTGGCAGAAATAGCGATTGCTGCCTGATTATCACAAAATATTTTCTGCACACCACTCTTAAGGTGACCAAGCTCACCGAGCAAAGACTTGACCCACATCAATTCTTTTACAGCAGAGCAAGAGGCCATATACTCAGCCTCCATGGTGGACTGAGCAATAACCTTTTGCTGTTTGCTACTCCAACAGCAAGCCCCATCACCCACATATAATACATATCCAGAAGTACATCTCCTCATCGGAGCATCACCATAACTGGCATCACTCCAAGTAGTGATGTCAGTATTCTCCCCACCCAAATGCAACCATAGATCTCTAGTTCCTACCAAGTATCTAAGGACTCTCTTAGCTGCCTCCCAATCCTTCTTAGTGGGAGCATTTAGACTTCTACTCAGCACTCCTACAGCTGCAGCTAAATCCGGCCGGGTACAATTCATAAAATAGATTAGACTTCCCACTACTTGCCTGTAAGGAATAGTCTGCATGAACTTCTGTTCTTCAGGAGATAATTCCTCGTCTAAGACTATGACTCCTTCTTCCTCACTCCCCTCACTTCCCTTCTTCAATTCCATTGGAGTTGTACAACTATTAGCTTTATCCATTTGAAATTTTTCAAGCATGTTCCCTATTGCTTCCTTTTGAGTCAATCTTATAATTTTTCTTTTTCGGTCTCTCTCTACTTGAATTCCCAAAATATATTTTGCTTCCCCCATATCCTTCATTTCAAATCTCCCCTTAAGATCGGTTTTCAGTTTATTAATTTTTTTCATTGATTTACTTAAAACAAGCAAATCATCAACATAAATTGCAATAAATATAAAACCTTCCTCATCTTCGAAAACATAGATTGAGTGATCTGAGCTGATCCGAATATATCCTAGACCGGTAAGAAACTCATCAAGCTTCTTATTCCACTGTCGGGGCGCCTGTTTCAAACCATAAAGAGATTTAATCAGCCGGCATACCTTACTCTCCTCTCCTTCTTCCACAAACCCTTCGGGTTGTCGCATGAAGATCTCCTCTTCTAATTCTCCATGCAAAAAGGCTGTTTTGATGTCCATCTGGTGCACTTCCATGTCTTCCGCCGCTGCTAAACTGAGAAGTATGCGGACGGAGGGAAATCTGACCACCGGGGCAAAGGTTTCCTCGTAGTCAATTCCTTCCTTTTGTGTAAATCCCTTTGCCACTAATCTGGCCTTGTAGCGCTCGATTGTGTTATCTGGGTTCAGTTTTAGTTTGAAAACCCACTTACAACCGATTGGTTTTCGGTTAAGTGGACAGTCCACCAGCTCCCAAGTATCGGCTGCCATGATTGAAGCCATCTCCTCATTGATGGCTGTCTTCCACCGGTTTCTTTCTGGACAAGTCATCGCCTCTCGATAAGTTTGAGGTTCATCTTGATGAGATAGTTTAGTTACCTTGTTATTACCCTGTTTTTCTTGCAGTCTTTTGCTACTTCTCCTCCCTCCCTCAAAATCTGAGGCCGGAATAGATGGTTCTCGTGGATTCTTTCGAACAAACTCGGCTTCTCCCCTATCCCTTGATTCCGAATCAATTTCCACCACGTCTTCCGCTTCGAGTAGAGTTGTCACTGGAGTTTCCACAGCCGAGTCCTTTTCGGTCTGATTTGTTCCTGCAAGAATGTCATCGTCTCTAAAACCTGGATAGTTAGGAAGCTCAAAGTCATCAGAATTTTCTGACTCAAATCTGATTTTTACTGACTTTGTATATTTGAAGGGATCCACATACTTTCCTTCATCCATAACTACTAGATGCTTTACTAAGATTATATCTTCTCTTTTTAGATCATAAACTCTATATCCTTTAACATCTTCATCATATCCTAATAAGTATCCCGGTTTTCCTTTAGGATCTAGCTTCCAATTGGACCGATCAGTATCTAGACTGAATACTTGACTGCCGAAAACCTTTAAATGAGATAAATCTGGTTTCCGGCCTGTCCATCTCTCATAAGGTGTTTGATCTTTTATAGCTGAAGTAAGAACTCTATTTTTGAGGTAATTAGCACAGTTCATTGCTTCTGCCCAAAACCTTTTTCCTATCTTCTTATCCGACAACATACTTCTAGCACTATCACTTAGTGTTCTATTTAACCTTTCAGCTACCCCATTCTGTTCCGGATTTTCTGCAACTGTCTTTTGGTGTTGAACCCCATCTTCCCTCAAAAAATCCTCAAACTGGTTAGAAGTATACTCTCCACCATTGTCACTCCTTACTCTCTTGATTGGAGTTTCATGGAGTTTTTCGCTCCATGCTTTATATTGTCTAAAACAATCCTCAGCCTCTGACTTGTTTTTCAAAAAATATACTCGGGAATACCGAGACCAATCATCAGTTATAGTCATCATAAATCTCTTCCCCCCCGGTGAGGGCACTCTAGCCGGTCCCCAAATATCTGTGTGTACTAGATCTAGAAGTTTTTCTCCCTTGTAGGTGGCTGTTTTTGGAAAGGGTAATCTGTGTGCTTTACCTTGAGCACACCCACTATAATCACTTATATCATCACTCTCACTGAACTGAATCCCTTCCACCACTCCCATCTTTTTCATCTCTCTTAACTTATCTAGATTCACATGCCCAAGCCTCTTATGCCACATCATAATATCATGAACACCAGCATAATAAAGTTTCTTCGTTTCATTACTTAAGATCAACCTAAACATCCCATGGCTACCTTTCTCAGCAATGAAATAGACATCCTCCTCAAAACTAGCAGTAAAGACTCCTTCCCTAGTGCTAGTGAAAAAACCCTTATCATCTAATACTGATGTAGAGATAAGGTTTTTGTTCAGCTCCGGAATAAACAATACATCGGAGAATGTTAATATGGATGTCTTTCCTTCTACTAACACTTTCAGATCTACCGATCCTACAAGAGTAGTGGTGACTATCCTCCCATCCCCGTACTCTATCTCTACGGTGGGAATCTTTCTTATCTTAGTGAACAGGTGTCTATCCTTACACATGTGCATTGAGGCACCTGAATCTATAATCCAGCCTGCTTCACCTTTCAATCCACCGTAAGCACATTTCTGCCTTCGTGGAATTTCAACCTCAGTTTTCGCCTCCAACTCCTCATCCAAAAGGAGCTCATCGTCCTCGTCCTCGGATTCCGCCTCAAGTACCTGTGTGACAAGGGCCTTTTTCTTTCCTCTCGGGGTACCACCGGTCTGCCCCTCCTTTAACCGAAGCTCGGTTAGCTTGGTGCACTCTGCCATATAGTGCCCTGGTTTCTTACAAAAATGACATAAACCTTTGGGAGCCCTTGGTTCGAACTCGCCAACCTGTTTTTTCTGCTCCCTACCCCCATAGTTTCCGACTGGTTTCCGAGAATCCTTGTTCCTCCAATCGGTCGCTGTTGCCAAGGCTTGGCCACTCTTTCCTCCCCTTCGGATCTCAATCGTATTCTCTCGAACGAGAATCATCCCTACCACTGAGTTCCATATCCACCTTGAGTCCGGCAAGTCCTGCACACGGTTGACTATGTTCTCGAACTCATCAGGTAACTTCATTAGTAAACAGTTAACTTTTTCTTTTTCACTAAAAACTTTACCCGCACTCTCTAGCTCCATGAAGAGTGTAGCAAGCTCATTGCAAAAATCCAACATATTTCCCCCTTTGTATACATACTCCTTAACTTTCTGATCAGCCAACTGTTGTTGCTGAATCGTACCACTTCGGTACATCTCTATGAGAGCCATCCAAAGATCGGATGCCCTCTCTACCTGCAAATGAGGACATGCAAGTCCTTGAGTGAGATGGCGTAGGATGAAGTGCTTTGCCGCCATATTGTTGAAGTCCCAGGTTTCAGTATCATTCTCCTCGTTCCTCGGAATAGGTGACATGAATGCTAAACCAGTTGCTATTGGTGTGGTCGCCTCCTTCTCCTTTCCTTTGTCCACCACCTCTCCTTCCTTTGTTTCCTCCGTTGAAGGTGAATCCTCTTTCCTGGTGAATCTGCTTCCTTTAAACCCTGGAGGAATTCCAAGACTTGATGGACGCCCCAATCGTCCACTCACTATCCCCCAAAACCTTTTTTCGCATAGAGCTCCTATCATCATACTTTCCCAGTATATGAAGCCAGTTCCATTAAAGATTGGTACCCTAGAGTGTGGGCCCATAACCTGAAACTCTGAGACCTCCATAAGTCCTCAGAGTGGACAGCTTCCAAGAAGCCTCTAGGATAATCCTGACCCCTTTGTGTTTAAGCAAAAATAACTGCCACCCTGGCAGACAAAAACTCTGACCAACTTCACCCCTGTGAAGACAAGACTCCCCTGAGTCGATAGCAAAAAGAATCTCTGAATTTGCTCCCCTGAGCAGTAAGTTATGGAGGGTCAAAGTTGACCTTTTGTACAGAAGCTCTCTGGGAGAGGGGGTCCTATCTTCTAATTTTTCTAAGTCCTATCTCTCTCACAGACTCTATCTACTGATGTACGGAACCAATCAGAATTGAGTTCCGTACGCAAAAGTACAGCTGCCGGTGTACTTTATGTACGGACATTGTACGACATGGCCAAAATGTCGACACATGTCAAATCCGGATTCGGTGCCATAATCTCCGAAGTTTCCACAATCCAACGGAATTTTGCCACGCGTCATCCGATGTGGCGATGGCCACAAACCGCCGAAATCTTCCTCCGCGATCTCGGCGCTAATCCCGGCCGTCCGATTAAATTCGTCTTTAATCGTGGCCGTAATAAATACATGCGCGGTATTTGTTTCATTTACGAAACAAATGCGCGGTACTGATTTATGTCCGTACCGTAAGTCGTACATTACATATTACTGGATCTATGTATCCCGTAATTAATTCTAGTTAAATGGTTTATCGCAATAATACACATCTAAATAATTATCAAACTATATGCTACGTAACAATACCTCTAGATGAAACGGCTATGGCTACCGGCTATTTCGTGTCAGCGGCCGGCAGGTACAAGGTTCAAATCCTGCCGCCGGCATATTCATTTTAATCAAATATATAAACCCTAATATAAAATTCCCGTAAACCTCAGGATAGCCAAGGTAGCCATGGCTCTAGCTTCCTCTCCAATTTCTCAGTTACTGCGACAAGTTTGAGAGTTGGAGAGAGAAGTTAGAGATAGACTGCCTCGACTTCTATATTTCTTTTCAGACCTAGAAAATACTAATAAAACCATTAGTTTCTACACAATTCGTTGTAGTAATGGGATTTTCTGCGAGGTATGAGATCCTATTACACCTGTCCATATGAATATGAGGTGTAGCCACTACTTCAGTGAGACGCCCGAGAATAAAATAAGTCGCCACAATATTGTTGAAATCGTATATTTCACTATCATTTGCCTAATTTTTCTGAACATTTGCCACCGGAACCGATCTAGTAGTCATCGGTGTGAGTTTCTCTTTCCCTTTCTCCTTCCATGTGTCTGATATGATGCTTTCTCCAACATCCTCTACCTGTAAAAATTGATGGTTCTTTTAGTATTTTCTAGGTCTAATATAAAATGCAGAAAAAGAAGCCGAGGCAGTCTGTCTCTAACTTCTCTCTCCAACTCCCACACTTGTTGCAGTCACTAAGAAGTTGGAGAGGAAGCTAGTGCCATGGCTACCTATGCTATCTACGGATTTACGGGGTAGTAAAGTAGTTGATTTACTAAAAGGAGAGTTGTCAGCTACAGGATCTAGTACCTATAGATGGATAATACCGTCGGTAGCCGGTAGCCTCATCCATTTAGGGTAGGATCAGTGGTAGACGATATTGGGTTTAACAAATATATAAACGTTTACATATAGGCTAATTCATTTAACGGCAACTATATACGTGATACATAGAGTCAGTTATGAAAAGTACGGATTACGAGTATGGAGAAGAAATAAGTACCGCGCATTTGTTTCGATAGCGAAACAAATACATCGCAAATATTTATGACGGCTATGATTGAAATCCGCATTCAATCAAACGGCCAGAAAAAAAGGTCGAGATCGCGGAACAAGATTTCAGCAGTTTATGGTCGCCGCCACATCGGATGACACGTGGCACCACGACATTGGATTTCGGCATCTCCAAGGATTACGGAAATTAATCAGGATAAAACACGTGCCGACATTTTGGTCATGTCGTACAATGTTCGTACATAAAGTACACCGGCAGTTGTTCCTTTCTGTACGGTACAGTAATATGATTGGTGTCGTACGTCAGTAGATAGAGTTTTAGAGAGAGATAGGACTTAGAAAAATTTGGTAGATATGACCCTCTCTCCCAGAGAGTTTCTGTACAAAAGGTCAACTTTGACCCTCCGTAACTTACTACTCAGGGGATCAAATTCAAAGATTCTCTTTGCTATCGACTTAGAGGAGTCTTGCTTTCACAAGGGTGGAGGTGGTCACGGTTTTTGTCTGCTACGGTGTTAGTTATTCTTCCTGAAACACAAAGGGGTCAGGGTTATCCTATAAGCTTCTTGTAAGCTGTTCATTCTAAAGACCTATGGAGGTCTCAAAGTTGCAGGTTATGGGCCCACCCTCTACGGTACCCATCTTTAATGGAACTAGCTTCATATACTGGGAAAGTATGATGTCAGGAGCTCTATGCGAGAAAAGGTTTTGGGGGATAGTGAGTGGACGAGTGGGGCGTCCATCAAGTCTTGGAATCCCTCCATGGTTTGGAGGAAGCAGATTTACAAGGAAAGCAGATCCATCTCCAACGGAGGAAACAAAAGAATGAGAGGTGGTGGACAAAGGAACAAAGAAGGAGACGACCACACCAATAGCAACTGGTTCGGCATTCATGTCACCTATTTCGAGGAACGAGGAGAATGATATTGATACCTGGGACTTCAACATATGGCGGCAAAGCACTTCATCCTCCGCCATCTCACTCAAGGACTTGCATGTCCTCATTTGCAGGTAGAAAGGGCATCCGACCTTTGGATGGCTCTCATAGAGATGAACGGAAGTGGTACGATTCAGCAACAACAGTTGGCTGATGAGAAAGTTAAGGAGTATGTATACAAAGGGGGGAAGATGTTGGATTTTTGCAATAAGCTTGCTACACTTTTCATGGAGCTAGAGAGTGCTGGAAAAGATTTTAGTGAAAAAGAAAAGGTTAACTGTCAACTGATGAAGTTACCTGATGAGTTCGAGAACATAGTCAATCGTGTGCAGGACTTGCCGGACTCAAGGTGGATATGGAACTTAGTGGTAGAAATGATTCTCTTTGGGGAGAATACAATTGAGATCTGAAGGGGAGGAAAGAGTGGGCAAGCTTTGGCAACTCGGACCGACTGGAGGAACAAGGATTCCCGGAGACCGATCGGAAATTACAGAGGGGGGGAGCAAAAAAATCATAATGACGAGATCGGACCAAGGGCCCCCAAAGGTTTATCTCATTTCTGTAAGAAACTAGGGCACTATATGGTGGAGTTTACTAAGCTAACCGAGCTTCGGTTAAAGGAGGGGCAAACCGGTGGAACCTCGAGAGGAAAGAAAAAGGCCCTTGTGACACAAGTACATGAGGTGGAATCCGAAGACGAGGACGATGAGCTCCAATTGGATGAGGAGTTGGAAGCGACAAACGAGGTAAAAATTCCACGAAAGTAGAAATGTGCTTTCGGTGGATTGAAAGGTGAAACACGCAAGATTGTAGATTCAGGTGCCTCCATGCCCATGTGCAAGGATAAACACCTGCTCACTAAGATAAGAAAGATTCCCATCGTAGAGATAGAGTACAGGGATGGGAGGATATTCACTACTACTCTTGTAGGATCCGTAGATCTGAAAGTGTTAGTAGAATGAAAGACATCCGTAGTTACATTCTCTAAAGTATTGTTTATTCCAGAGCTGAACAAAAACCTCATCTCTACGTCTATATTAAATGATAATGGTTTTGATACTAGCACTAGGAAAGCAGTCTTTACTGCTAGTTTTGAGGAGGAGGTTTATTTCAATGCTGAGAAAGGTAGCCTAGGGATGTTTAGGCTGATTTAACGCAATGAATAGAAGAAACTTTATTATGTTGGTGTTCATGATATAATGTTGTGGCATAAGAGGCTAGGGCACGTGAATCTAGATAAGTTAAGAGAGATGAAAAAGATAGGAGTAGTGGAAGGGATTGAGTTCGGTGAAAGTGAGAATCTAAGTGATTCTAGTGGATGTGCTCAAGGTAAAGCACAAAGGTTACCCTTCCCAAAAACTGCCACCTATAAGGGAGAAAAGATTCTAGATTTAGTACACACAGATATTTGGGGACCGGCCAAAGTGCCCTCGCCGGGGGGAGAAGAGATTTATGATGACTATCACTGATGATTGGTTTTTGTATTCCAGAGTGTATTTTTTGAAAAACAAGTCAAATGCTCAAGATTGTTTTAGACAATATAAAGCATGGAGGGAAAAACTCCATGAAACTCAAATCAAGAGAGTAAGGAGTGACAATGGTGGAGGGTAAACTTCTAACCAGTTTGAGGATTTTCTAAGGGAAGATGGAGTCCAACACCAAAAGACAGTTCCAGAAAACCCGGAACAGAATCGGGTGGCTGAAAGATTAAATAGGACACTAAGTGATAGTGCTAGAAGTATGTTGTCAGATAAGACGATAGGAAAATGGTTTTGGGCTGAAGCAATGAACTGTGCTAATTACCTCAAAAATAGAGTTCTTACTTCAGCTATAAAAGATGAAACACCTTATGAGAGATGGACCGGCCGCAAACCAGATATATCTCACTTAAAGGTTTTCGGCAGTCAAGTATTCAGTCTAGATACAAATCGGTTTAATTGGAAGCTAGATCCTAAAGGAAAACAGGGATATTTATTAGGATATTATGAGGAGGTTAAAGGATATAGAGTTTACGATATAAAAAGAGAAGATATAATCTTAGTAAAGCATCTAGTAGTTAAGGATGAAGGAAAGTTTGTGGATCCCTTCAAGTATACAAAGTCAGTAAAAATCAGATTTGAGTTTGAAAAATTCAGATGACTTTGAGCTTCTTAACTATCAACGTTTTAGAGAAGATGACGTTCTTGCAAATACAGATCAGACCGAAAAAGACTCGGTTGCGGAAACTCCAGTGACAACTCTACCCGAAGCGGAAGACGTGGTGGAATTGATTCGGAATCAAGGGATAGGGGAGAAGCCGAGATTATTCGAAAGAACCCACGAGAACCATCTATTCCAGCCACAAGCTTTGAGGGAGTGAAGGAGAAGTAGCAAAAGATTGCAAGAAAAATAGGTTAATAACAAGGTAACAAAAATATCTCATCAAGATGAACCTCAAACTTATGGAGAGGCGATGACTTGTCCAGAAAGGAACCGGTGGAAGATAGCCATCAATGAGGAGATGGCCTCAATTATGGCAGCCAATACTTGGGAGCTGGTGGACTTTCCACCTAACCGAAAAACAAATCGGTTGTAAGTGGGTTTTCAAATTAAAACTGAACCCGGATAACACCATTGAGCGTTACAAAGCTCGATTAGTGGCAAAAGGATTTACACAGAAAAAAGGAATCGACTACGAGGAAACATTTGCCCCGGTCGTCAGGTTTCCCTCCGTCCGCATACTTCTCAGACATGGAGGTGCACCAGATAGACATCTAGACAGTCTTTTTGCATGGAGAATTGGAAGAGGAGATCTTCATGTGACAAGCCGAAGAATTTGTGGAGGAAGGAAAAGAGAGTAAGGTATGCCGGCTGATTAAATCTCTTTACGGTTTGAAACAGGCGCCTCGACAGCGATTAAGAAACTTGATGAGTTTCTTACCGATCTAGGATATATCCGGATCAGCTCAGATCACTCAATCTATGTTTTTGAAGATGAGGAAGGTGTTATATTTATTGCAATTTAGGTTGATGATTTGCTTGTTTTAAGTAAATCAATGAAAACAATTAATAAACTGAAAACCGATCTTAAGGGGAGATTTGAAATGAAAGATATGGGGGAAGCAATATATATTTAGGGAATCTAAGTAGAAAAAGACCGAGAAAGAAAGATTATAAGATTGACTCAAAAGGAAGCAATAGGGAACATGCTGGAAAAATTTCAGATGGATAAAGCTACTAGTTGTACAACTTCTATGGAGTTAAAGAAGGGAAGTGAGAGGAGTGAGGAAGAAGGAGTCATAGTCTTAGACGAGGAATTAAGTCATGAAGAAAAAAAGTTCATGCAAACTTTTCCTTACAGGCAAGTAGTGGGAAGCCTAATCTATTTTATGAATTGTACCCGGCCGGATTTAGCTGCAGCTGTGGGAGTGCTGAGTAGAAGTCTAAATGCTCCCACTAAGAACGATTGGGAGGCAACTAAGAGAGTCCTTAGATATTTGATAGGAACTAGGGATCAATGGTTGTTTTTGGGTGGGGAGAATACTGACATCACTACTTGGAGTGATGCTAGTTATGGTGATGCTCTGGTGAGGAGATGTACTTTTGGATATGTATTATATGTTGGTGATGGGGCTTTTGTTTGGAGTAGCAAACAGGAAAAGGTTATTGCTCAGTCCACCATGGAGGCCGAGTATATGGCCTCTTGCTCTGCTGTAAAAGAATTGATGTGGGTCAAGTCTTTGCTTGGTGAGCTAGGTCACCTAAAGAGTGGTGTGCATAATTTTTTTTGTGATAATCAGGCAGCAATCGCTATTTCTGCAAATCCTAAACATCATTTTAAAGTTAAACACATGGACATTAGACTCACCTTTGTTAGTGAGAAAGTAGAAAACAAAATAATCAGTTTAGAGTATCGACCAGATAGCGAGATGGTAGCATATTTGATGACCAAACCTGTGCCTTCCCCTAAGCTAATTTTCTGCAAGGAAAAGTGTGGTATGAAATTAAAGAGTGACTAGAAAATAAGGGGAGTGTAGAAATTGATGGTTCTTTTAGTATTTTCTAGGTCTAAAATAAAGTGCAGAAAAAGAAGGCGAGGCAGTCTGTCTCTAACTTCTCTCTCCAACTCCCACACTTGTTACAGTCACTAAGAAGTTGGAGAGGAAGCTAGTGCCATCGCTACCTATGCTATCTACGGATTTACAAGGTAGTAAAGTAGTTGATTTACTAAAAGGAGAGTTGTTGGCTACAAGATTTGATCCTGGTACCTATAGATGGATAATGCCGTCAATAGTCGGTAGCCACATCCATTTAGTCTAGGATCAGTGGTAGACGATATAGGGTTTAACAAATATATTAACGCTAATATATAGGCTAATTTATATAACGGCAACTATATACGGGATGTATAGATTCAGTTATGAAAAGTACGGATTACGAGTACGGAGAAGAAATAAATACCGCACATTTGTTTCGATAGCGAAACAAATATATCGCAAATATTTATGACGGCTATGATTGAAATCGGCATTCAATCGAACGGCCAGAAAGAAGGTCGAGATCGCGGAAGAAGATTTCAACAGTTTATGGTGGCCGCCACATCGGATGACACGTGGCAACACGACATTGGATTTCGGCATCTCCAAGGATTACGGAAATGAATCCAGATAAAACACGTGCCAACATTTTGGTCATGTCGTACAATGTTTGTACATAAAGTACACCGGCAGTTGTACCTTTCTGTACGGTACAGTAATATGATTAGTGTCGTACGTCAGTAGATAGAGTTTTAGAGAGAGATAGGACTTAGAAAAATTTGGTAGATATGACCCTCTCTCTTAGAGAGTTTCTGTACAAAAGGTCAACTTTGACCCTCCGTAACTTACTGCTCTGGGGAGCAAATTCAAAAATCCTTTTTGCTATTGACTCACTGGAGTCTTCGTTTCACAGGAGTGCCGGTGGTTAGAGTTTTCATCTGCCAGGGTGGTAGTTATTATTCGTGAAACACGAAGGGGCCAGGGTTATCCTACAGGCTTCTTGCAAGCTGTTAATTTTGAGGACCTATGGAGGTCTCAGAGTTGCACTACCACCTCTTTCCTCGCACATCCTCTTGTGAATGAAGCTCCTCTAAACCCTGGTGGAACTCCGAATTTTGCAGATGGCCGACGCACACGACCACTCACAATGCCCCATAGCCGTTTTTCAAATAATGCACCCCTCATCATGGTTGCTTAATAAATGAACATTGTTGTATTGAAAATGGTCACCCTAGAGGGTGGGCCCATAACCTGTAATTCTGTGACCTCCTTTGGTACACAGAATATATCCAGCTTATATGAAGCCTCTAGGATAATATTTGCACTTTTGACTTTGGAAATGAATAACTGCCACCCTGGCACGCAAAAATTATGACTGACTACACCCTTTTGTAGCGTGGACACCTTTGAGTCCGGTGCAAAAAAAATCACTGAAATTGCTCACGTGAGCATTAAGTTATGGTTATTCAAAGACATCATATTTATACATTGGCCTGTAGGAGAGACAGCTTTCCAAAAAATGTTTAAGTCGTAAGAACCTACTCATAAATTCTCTAGACCAATCAAATCATCGTACGCTAAATAATGTAGATACAAAGTACGGTAGCCGCCGTAGTTTATGTACGAAAATATTCAGCACCACTCTTCGTTTGACCCGTGGCAAATAAGTTGTTTTTATTCTGTCCCTTTCTTCTTCGGTATCCTATAGGATGGTGCCACGTGTCATGTTCCTCCACTTTGGGGAAGTGCTCCCAAAAAAACCTTTTTGGCATGTGGGCACTCACGCCTGCTTTCCGTTCGTAATTCGACGATCAATGTCGGTCGTTCGATCTGACGGCCCGCCGAATAATGTTGACCATTGAAATTCAACATTTATCGTTGCGTGCTAGCTGTTGAATTTCTCGGAATGTCATCCTGTTTGATTGTTGAAATTCTGTCTTACTTTGCGAACCGTATATTGCGAAACAACATTTGATTTCGTTTCGTTTATTTTGTGCGGTACATTATTTCGTGCGATACTATACGTTTCCATGTTTCATTTCGTTCTGTAAGTTGCTAAATGGGATTTGTCGCCGCGTCACTCCTCAAATAGTTATCAAATACAAAGTGGGTATCGATTCATCAAGACCTACGAGATAAGGCGGACAGCTATTGCGTACGTATATTATCCCGAGGTCACACGATCAAATCTTGTTTTCGAAAACCTACCTTTTGCAGCAGCTCTATCTTCTGAGGCACCTATGGCAGCTTGCTTGTTCTTAGTGACTACGACAAGTATGAAAACTGTAGAATGCACAAAGACTGACTAAGAAGATAGATTATAAAATACCCTTTTTCAACAGTTTAATGAACCACCTTTTATCTTTGAACATATGCGTTGAGGCCCTTGAGTCTATGATCCACCCATCCTCGGGTGGGTCTCTTTTACATCCGAAAGCACACTTCTGTCGCCGTGGAATGTCGACATGCTTTTTAGTGGCTTTCAAATTAAGAAGAAGCTCCTCAAGCTCTTCTTCTGATTCAATAGCTTCGTCCTCTCCCTCATCATGAACTTGAGTCAATAAAACCTTTTTCTTTCCTCTATCCCTTGAGGTTCGTTGTCCATGTTTCAGTCGGAGATCTGCAAGTTTGACACAATCTGCCATATAGTGTCCCAATTTCTTGCAGAAGTGACATAGTCCTCTTCGAGGAGTTTCTCTCTTTTGTCGATCAAACGTGCCACCTCTTTTTCCTTTTCCTCTTAAATTTTGATAGGGATCTTTCCCGTTCTCCTCATCATGTTTTGCCAATCAGATCGTGGGAACAATGATTGGACACTTCGACTCCCTCTCCTAAGTTATATGGTGCTCTCTTTCACTAAAGTCATTCCCACTGTATCATGTCAATTCTAATTGCTATCTCCTATATCTTGCAATCGGTTGATGATATTCTCATACTTTTCAGGAAGTTTTATCATCAATGCATTTACTTTTGTATCTCAAACCATGAGTTACTTGCACTCTTTAGTTCTCCAAATAATTCTTCTAAATCATTGGAATAATCATTCATACTTCCTTTGTTAGAAGTATAGGCTGCAATCTTATTTTTTGGCAACTGTTGCTAGAATAGTGATACCAAAATCATAGTGGAATATCTAACATGCATAAGGGGAATGGCAATGCTCTTCACTACACTTTTGGGAATTAAATGCTTAGCAACCTTGTCCTGATAGTTTCACTTTTCATACAATTTGGTCTGACTCTCTGTCACCATTGTTGGTGGTGCTGCTACTGGTATCGTCTTTGACAACGGAGTCCCTCAATATACGACTCCTCTCTTTTCTCCTTCCATGATAATTTCTTCCCCTTCCTCACCATCATTGGTGATAGTGGAAGATGTTATGGCGGTTATAGTGGTGGAGGTGCCAAAAAAACGTGTTTTTCCATACCCTGGTGGAGGTGGGCATCGAATTTGTCCGGACACTATGCCCCATAGGTGCTTCTCAAAGAGTTCTCCCTCCATCATCATTTCCCAATAAAGAAAGTATGATATATATAATATGGGCACCCTAGAGGGTGGGCCCATAACACGCAATTTTGTGGTCTCCATTGACCCACACAATGGGCAGCCTATGTAAAGCCTCTATGATAATTTGTTCCCCTTTTTCTTTCCCAATGAATAAGTACCACCCTGGCACAAAAGTATTCTGACCACCCTCACCCCTGTGAGGACCCAACTCCCTTAAGCCGAAAGCAAAAATAATCACTGAATTTGTAAGTTTTGGTTGATCAAAGATGACCTTTATAGTTTCAAGCTCTGTTAGAGAGATGTACCTAAATTTTATTAAGTCCTGGTCTGCCTACTCACGACAACCTACTACTAAACCCTAGTCCAATAGGAACACTGTATAGTACAAGAAGGTACATTGGGCGGTGTACTTATTGTACAGCCATTATACGACATGGCTTTCAAGGTGACGCTTGTCAAATTGGGAGCCATGGTTCCTCCTCTCATCTTCTCCGGTATCCAATAATGTGGCGCCATGTGGCATTGCGTGACGCTATCTCCAAAGGTCGGCAAAAGCTCATTCCGGGTGGCAGCTGCAACGATGGCCGTTCGATCAAATATCTTTACACGGGTTCGATTCGCGTACTGCATTAATTGTTTCACATGCGCCTCGTTGTCACTTTGGTGTGAATTAGCCGTTCCGTCACTATTGAAGTGCTTGTGAAACCTGTTACATGTTTTGTTTTTTTAAATGACTTAATGGTTAAGGCACCTAGCTATATGAAATCCATAGGTCGCAGGTTCAAATTTGGGCGTAGGCAACATTTTGGTAAAATACCCCATACTTTAGTCTGCCACCTTCTAAATAAGGCGGCAGCTATGGCGTGCCTTTGATCCTCTCTCTTTCTCTTTAAATTCTAACTAAAATAAAAAAGTGAACTATTAATTACCTCTTTTCAACAAGAGGAAAATGCCAAAATGGGTACAAAAGAAGATAAACTTCAAACACATTAAAAGTGACAAGATTTCTTTTAGCGTACCGTGGTAACGCAATATTTATGTACCGCAACAAAAAAAAATCGTTAAGGACTAAATTTTAGAGGAAAACTACAAAAAACTCAATTCTTTCAAACATAAGCACATACCGTATGACACATTTCCACGTTTCATACGATTTCAAAGTTTTCTACAAGGAGAATAACACGTTTTTTTTGTTTGTTTCCATACTGTACTGAAATTCTATGGGCTCCATTGCCACACAGAATTCGCAGGTCCAAAGGAAGCTAATCTAGATAGTGCCGACTCCAAGTTAATATAAACCCAAATGATTGACCCCTTGACAATCAGAACCCCATTACAGCTTCACCCCTGTGAAGTAAGACTCTCTGTGTGCTCAGTTTCACTACAGAATGCAAAGTTAGAATATGAGTATAGGATAACATTCCCCACTTTGACTTTCCCTTAGAAATGCAGCCACCCAGGCAGGCAAAAACTCTGACCGACTACACCCCTGTGTAGCCTGGACTCCCCTGAGTCCGCAGCAACAAGAATCACTGAATTTGGTCAACTGAATTGATAGTTATGGCTTGCCAAAGTTTGCCATTTATACAAGGTGCTCTCTGGGAGAGTCAGCTACCTACCCGAAATATTCTAAGTCCTAAACCCCTCTCTAAACCCTCTAGTACTGAGGTACGGACCAATCACATTACTGTATAGTACATAAAGGTACAAATGCCGGTGTACCTTTTGTACGGACATCGTACGACATGGCTAATAAGTCAACAAATGTCTTATCCGGATTCGCTCTTGTATTCTTCGGAATTCCTGCCTCCAAATCTTATCTCTCCACGTGGCGCCAGGTCATGCCGCGTCATAAAAATGGTACCGTACAAGAAAGTACAAGTGCCGGAGTACTTTCTGTACGTACATTGTACGATGTCGCCAGAGTGCGACATTTGTCACTCTCGGATTTGTTTTCTGTCGTTCCGGAAATTCCGTAATCCCGTACGATGTTGCCACGTGTCATCCAGAGTGGCGCCGTTTACAAACTGCCAATTTTACTTTCCGTGATGTCGGCGCTAACCACGACCGTCCGATTGACATCGTAATTAAAACGGACCGTCGAAATAAATGACCGTACTATTTATTTCGTCCGGTACTAAAAGTACAACTGTTTCTATGCCCTATATACCGTAACCCAGTTAAATGGAAAATCCTACCTTTAACTATTTAGATATTTATCAAACCCTATACGTACCAGTACTAGTCCTAGACTAAATGGACAATGCTAACGACTGCGGGATGTTTGACGGCCGGTAGGTACCGGGATCAATTCCTGGATCCGTCAAACATCTTTTTAGTAAACATATTTATCTACTCCTGTCTCTCTGAAGAGCTTAGGCAGCCATGGCTCTAGCTCCCTCTCCAGCCTTCAGTGACTACGACAAGTGTGGGGGCTTGGAGAAGGGAGTCAGAGGCAGACTGCCTCTACCCTTTTCTATCTAATAAAGACCTAGAAAATACCCAAATATCAACACTCCCCTTATTTTCTAGTCTACTTCCTTTCAACTATTACAAACAAAATAAACAAAACACTCCCTCCCCTTTTTCCTTTTTCTTTTCTTTTTCCTTTTATATAACTTATGAAATATGCTCTCGTATTTAAAACAATGCATTAGATGAAATGAAATAATAATTGCGTCACACATTTCATTTAGCATCCCACTTATCATAAATCCGAGCGAAGATATTATCCACCTCATCTCTTTTCCATCCACACTAAATCTGATTTCCCTCTTGCAATTCAAACAGCCAGCCCCATCTCCAATCTGCAACACACATCCTGAGGCTAACCCTTTTACAGGCACACCTTCATAAATATCATCACTCCCTTTAGTGATTTCAAACCCATTACCCCTAAAACATGAACTTTCCTCACTCTCTTCCATGGAGATCTTTCCACTCTCACTTTCTAAATTTATTCCCAATAAATATTTCACCTCCCCTAAACCTTTCATTAAATATTCCTCTTCTCCCTTATCCTTTAAAACCCCTTCTAGTTTCACTTCTCCCCTTTCCTCGGAATCCGTTGAAGTCTCCCTTTCCGACCAGTTTTCTAATTCCAAAATACCTATAGAATTATCCTCATTAATTTTATTTTTCCCGTTTTCACTTATGGATCCTAGTTCTGAGTTTCTCATTTCTAAGTCATACACTTTACACTCCTCAACATCCTCAAGTACCTCCTCTCTCTTTACTTCCCTTATACCTCCAAAAGCACACTGTTGCCTTCGTGGAATTTCTGTGTACTTTTCTCTCTTCTCCATTCTACCGATGTGAAGAAGCTCCAAGATTTTTTCATCCTCTTTCTCCTCTTCCCCTTCTTCCTCCTCATTCACACTCCAACTTCTAAGTTCTTCCAAACGAGGACACTCCTCCATATAGTGACCCGGTTTCCTACAAGCGAAGCAAACCCCTTGTTTCAAAGCTCCCCTTTCTTTTCTTCTCCCTCTCTTTCCACCAAAGTTCCGATAAGGTTTACCTTTGTCTTTCTTCCTCTCATCACGCTTCCGCTCGTCACCGCCGTTCCTCACATCACGCTTCCGCCAGTCACCACCAGCTGTAAATGCAGTCACCCTCTCACTTCCCCTACGAAGCTCCAAGGTGCTTTCCCTCACAAGAATTATCCCCATGGTAATGCTCCAAGTCCATGAGGAGACATCCATTCCCTGCATACGGTAAATGATGTCTTCGTACTCATATGGGAGCTTCATGATTAGTGTATTAATCTTTCTCTCCTCAGATTCTACATATCCCGCACTAGCAAGCTCAACATATAACACAGCAATATCATTGCAAAACTCTGTCATGCTACCGCCTTTATAAACATAGGCCTCTATCTCTTGTCTTACTAACTGCTGCCTCTGTATAGTCTCACTCTTATAAATCTGAATTAGTGTGTTCCAAATTTCCGACGACTTGGTTAGATTTAAAAGAGTGATAGCTATAGACTTAGACACATATCTAAGTATGAGATGTTTTGCTATAGTGTTTTTATATTCCCAAATTTTTCTATCATTTTCTTCGGTTTTTGGTTCAGTTATAACCCCCACAAGTGGAACCGTAGCCGAGAGCCTAGCTCCCCTCACCATAGGTGTCCCTTTATCCTTCTCCCCTATTTCCCCTTCCACGGTAATGATTTTCCCTTCACCTTCCGTTGCATCTGAACTCCGGTTGGTTTTCTGGGCAGCCCCAGATGATTCTCCATAGTGAGCTCCACCAAAGCCGGGTGGCGGACACCTCACTTGTCCCGAAACAATTCCCCACAAGTGCTTCTCGAAAAGCAATCCCTCCATCGTGAACTCCCAATAAGTGAAGTCTGTTCCATCAAACATAGGCACCCTAGATGGTGGGCCCATAACTTGAAATTCTATGGGCTCCATTGCCACACAGAATTCGCAGGTCCAAAGGAAGCTAATCTAGATAGTGCCGACTCCAAGTTAATATAAACCCAAATGATTGACCCCTTGACAATCAGAACCCCATTACAGCTTCACCCCTGTGAAGTAAGACTCTCTGTGTGCTCAGTTTCACTACAGAATGCAAAGTTAGAATATGAGTATAGGATAACATTCCCCACTTTGACTTTCCCTTAGAAATGCAGCCACCCAGGCAGGCAAAAACTCTGACCGACTACACCCCTGTGTAGCCTGAACTCCCCTGAGTCCGCAGCAACAAGAATCACTGAATTTGGTCAACTGAATTGATAGTTATGGCTTGCCAAAGTTTGCCATTTATACAAGGTGCTCTCTGGGAGAGTCAGCTACCTACCCGAAATATTCTAAGTCCTAAACCCCTCTCTAAACCCTCTAGTACTGAGGTACGGACCAATCACATTACTGTATAGTACATAAAGGTACAAATGCCGGTGTACCTTTTGTACGGACATCGTACGACATGGCTAATAAGTCAACAAATGTCTTATCCGGATTCGCTCTTGTATTCTCCGGAATTCCTGCCTCCAAATCTTATCTCTCCACGTGGCGCCAGGTCATGCCGCGTCATAAAAATGGTACCGTACAAGAAAGTACAAGTGCCGGAGTACTTTCTGTACGTACATTGTACGATGTCGCCAGAGTGCGACATTTGTCACTCTCGGATTTGTTTTCTGTCGTTCCGGAAATTCCGTAATCCCGTACGATGTTGCCACGTGTCATCCAGAGTGGCGCCGTTTACAAACTGCCAATTTTACTTTCCGTGATGTCGGCGCTAACCACGACCGTCCGATTGACATCGTAATTAAAACGGACCGTCGAAATAAATGACCGTACTATTTATTTCGTCCGGTACTAAAAGTACAACTGTTTCTATGCCCTATATACCGTAACCCAGTTAAATGGAAAATCCTACCTTTAACTATTTAGATATTTATCAAACCCTATACGTACCAGTACTAGTCCTAGACTAAATGGACAATGCTAACGACTGCGGGATGTTTGACGGCCGGTAGGTACCGGGATCAATTCCTGGATCCGTCAAACATCTTTTTAGTAAACATATTTATCTACTCCTGTCTCTCTGAAGAGCTTAGGCAGCCATGGCTCTAGCTCCCTCTCCAGCCTTCAGCGACTACGACAAGTGTGGGGGCTTGGAGAAGGGAGTCAGAGGCAGACTGCCTCTACCCTTTTCTATCTAATAAAGACCTAGAAAATACCCAAATATCAACATGTACAACTCTATTTTTTTAAGGGATATCAAGAATTCAATGTTATTTTACGTAAAGGTGAGGAGTTTTGAGGGCGCTACTTCGACTCGCTTTCACAACAACTGTCACTGTGCCTCTCATTCACTCTTTCACAAATGCTCCGAGTCCCCTTTCACAAAATCTCTTGTTTCGCCTCATACTTGCTCCTTGTCACTTTTTGTTTCTCATTGTTTTACAAAGTGGCCTTATGTTGGGTGTTACGGAGCGGGGAAAAATATTTAGACCGACAAAATTTCAGTTTTGTTTCCAACTAATGAGATTCTTTTTGGGAAAAAAACGTGGTAATCGGAAAGCTATTAGGGGAGGCAATGGTTGTGTTTCTAAAAGTGTGATATATTCTATAAATTATTAGGGAAGAAATAATAGGAAGTTTCAATATGTGTGGAAATTGCAAAAGAGGCAATCCATCGAAGAGGCTAATGCAAAGGCATATTTTTAAATAACATATAATGGGTGATTGTATGTCTACAACATTAAGCAAAAACATGGGACATCACAAGCACTTTCAAAATATACTATATGACAACATAGATTGTACGTGTTTACGACTATCACGAGCATTGTCATTGCAGCCAACTTATTGATTTGAAGGGGAATTATTAATTATGTTGATCACGTGGAAGAGAACATACTGTTGCGTATTATTTAGTGTGAGATGCAAATACCGTTGTTTGCATCAAATTTGAAGATATTCTGAAAAGAGAGGTTTTTTGCGTAATCTAGTGTGACTTTAGTCTAACGATATTAAAGTCTTCGGGTCGACTTAATTTTCTTCCACAAATTTGGGGAGCCTAAAATTCCATAGGCTCCATTGCCACACGAAATTCGCAGATCAAAAGAAGTTAATCTAAATAGTGCCGACTCCAAGTTTATATAAACCCAAATGATTGACCCTTTGACAATCATAACCCTATTAAAGGTTCACCCCTGTGAAACAAGACTTTCTGTGTGCTCAGTTCAACCACAGAATGCAAAGTTAGAATATGTGATTTGGATACATTCACCCACTTTGACTTTCCCTTAGAAATGCAGCCATCCACACAAGCAAAAACTTGGACCCACTACACCCTTCTGTAGCCTCGACTCCCCTGAGTCCGCAGCAAAAAGAATCACGAAAATGGCAAAGTAAATTGATTGTTATGGCTGGCCAAAGTTTGCCTTTTATACAAGATGCTCTCTGAAGAGGCTGCTACCTACCTAAAACATCCTAAGTCCTAAACCCCTCTCTAAACACCCTAGTTCTGAGGTATGGACCAATCACATTATTGTATAGTACATAAAGGTACAGGTGGCGGTGTACTTTTCGTACGGCCATCGTACGACATAGCTAAAAAGTCAACACATATCATATCCAGACTAGTTCTTTTAGTCCTCGGAATTCCTATTTCCAAATGTTATCTCTCCATGTGGCGCTACGTCATGCCAAGTCAGAAAAACGCTACTGTACAAGAAAGTACAGGTGCCGGAGTACTTCTGTACGAACTTTGTACGACAATGCCATATTGCGACATTTGTCACTTTTGGATTTGTTATCTTCCGTTCCAAAGATTACGTAAACCCTTATGATGTTGCCACGTGTCATCCAAAGTGGCGGCGTCCGCAAACCGCCAAATTGTCCTTCCACGAAGCCGGCGCTAACCACGGACGTCCGATTTATTTCAGCATTTAATACGGATCGTCGAAACAAATGTCCGTACTATTTGTTTCGTCCGTACTTTAAAGTACAACTGTTTCTATGACTTAAAAATCGTAATCCAGTTAAATGGAATACCCTACTAGATACTATTTAAATATCTACTAAACACAATATGTCTTAGCACTAGTCTTATACTTAACGGATAAGGCTAACGGTTACTGGATGCTTGACGGACGGTAGGTACCAGGATCAATTCCTGGGTCCGTCAAATACCCTTTTGGTAAGTCTACCAATTCTACACCGTGGCTCCATAGAGAGCCTATGCAGCCATGACTCTAGCTCCTTGTCCAGCCTTTAGTGACTACAACAAGTGTGGGGGCTTGGAGAAGGGAGTTAGAGGCAGACTGCCTCTGCTCTTTTTTTATACTAAAACAAACCTAAGAAATACATAAATATCAACACTCCCTTATTTTTTAGTTTGTTTTCCTCTAGACTCCCACTAAAAAAAAAAAACCCCTCCCCTTTTTCCTTTTTCTTTTTCCTTTTCCGTTTTCTTTCATAAAACTTACTCTCGTATTTAAAACAATGCATTAGATGGACCGAAATAATAATTGCATCACACATTTTATTTAACATCCCACTATTCATAAATCTGAGCAAAGATTTCATCCACCTCCTCTCTTTTCCATCCACACTAAATCCATTTTCCCTCTTGCAATTCAAACAGCCAACCCCATCTCCAATCTGCAACACATACCCAGATGTTAACCATTTTACAAGCACACCTTCATAAATGCCATCACTCGCTTTAGTGATGTCAAACCCATTACCCCCAAAAATTGAACTTTCCTCACTTTCTCCTATGGTTGTCTTTCCACTCTTACTTTCTAAATGTATTCCCAATAAATATTTCTCGTTCCCTAAACTTCTCATTAGATATTTCTCTTCTCCCCTATCCTTTAAAACCCATTCTAGTTTCACTTCTCCTCTTTCCTCGGAATTCGTTGAAGTCTCCGTTTCCAACCAGTTTTCTTTTTCCAAAATATCTATAAAATTATCCTCATTATTTATATTTTTCCATTTTTCAAGAATTGATCCTAGATCCGACTTTCTCATTTCTAACTCATACTTTCTACACTTTGACATCCACATCATGTCTAACTCCCTCAAGTACCTCCCTTCCCTTTACTTCCCTTATACCTCCAAAAACACTCTGTTGTCTTCGTGGAATTTCTGTATACTTTTCTCTCTTCTCCATTCTACCGATGTGAAGAAGCTCCAAAAAATTTTCATCCTCTTTCTCCTCTTTCCCTTTTTCCTCCTCATTCACATACCATCTTCTAAGTTCTTCCAAACAGGGACACTCCTCCATATAGTGACCCGGTTTTCTACAAAAAAAGCAAACCCATTTTTTCAAAGCTCCCCTTTCTTTTCCTCTCCCTCTCTTTCCACCAAAGTTCTGATAAGGTTTACCTTTGTCTTTCTTCCTCTCATCACGCTTCCGCTCGTCACCACCGTTCCTCACATCATGCTTTCGCTAGTCACCACCAGTTGTAAATGCATTCACTTGTTACTTCCCCGACAAAGCTCCAAAGTGTTTTCCCTCACAAAAATTATCCCCATGTTAATGCTCCAAGTCCACGAGGAGCCATCCATTGCCTGCATACGGTAAATGATGTCCTCGTACTCATATGGGAGTTTCATGATTAGTGTATTAATCTTTCTCTCCTCAGATTCTACGTATCGCGCACTAGCAAGCTCAACATATAACGCAGCAATATCATTGCAAAACTCTGTTATGCTACCCCCTTTATAAACATAGGCCTCAATTTCTTGTTTAACCAACTGCTGCCTCTGTACAAACTCACTTTTATAAATCTGAATTAGTGTTTCCCACATTTCCGAAGACTTGGTTAGATTTATAAGATTGATAGCAATGGACCTAGACACATATCTAAGTATGAGATGTTTTGCTATAGTGTTTTTATATTCCCTAATTTTTTTGTCATTTTCTTTAGTTTTTGGTTTAGTTATAACCTCCACAATTCCTTCACCTTCCGTTGCATCCTTACCCTGGTTGGTTCTCTACAAAGCCCGAGATGATTCTCCAAAGTGAGTTCCTCCAAAGCCCGGTGGCGGACACCTCACTTGTCCCGAAACAATTCCCCATAAGTGCTTTTCGAAAAGCAATCCCTCCATCGTGAACTCCTAATAATTGAAGTCTATTCCATCAAACATAGGCACACTAGATGGTGGGCCCATAACTTGAAATTCTATGGGCTCCATTGCCACACTGAATTCACAGATCAAAAGAAGCAAATCTAGATAGTGCTGACTCTAAGTTTATATTAACCCAAATGATTAACCCCTTGACAATAAGAACCCCATCAAAGCTTCAACCTTGTGAAACAAGACATTTTGTGTGCTCATTTCCACCACAGAATGCAAAGTTAGAATATGTGATTTGGATAGATTCACCCACTTTGACTTTCCCTTAGAAACGCAGACACCCACGCAGGCAAAAACTATGACCAACTACACCCATGTGTAGCTTGTACTCCCTTCAGTCTGCAGCAAAAAGAATCACTGAAAATAGCAAAGTAAATTGATTGTTATGGCTGGCCAAAGTTTGTCTTATATACAAGAAGCTCTATGGGAGAGGCTGCTACCTACCCAAAATATTATATGTCCTAAACCCCTCTCTAATCCCCTTAGTTCTGAGGTATGGACCAATCACATTATTATATAGTACATAAAGGTACATGTAGTGGTGTACCTTTTGTAAGGCCATCGTACGACATAGGTAAAAAGTCAACACATATCTTATCCAGACTAGTTCTTATAATCCTCGGAATTCCTACTTCCAAATGTTATCTCTCCATGTGGCGCCAAGTCATGCCACGTCAGAAAAACGTTATTGTACAAGAAAGTACAGGTGCCAGAGTACTTATGTACGGACTTTGTACGACAATGCCATATTGCGACATTTGTTAGTTTTGGATTTGTTATCTTCCGTTCCAAAGATTCCATAAACCCTTATGATGTTGCCACGTGTTATCCGAAGTGGCGGCGTCCGCAAACCGCCAAATTGTCCTTCCACGAAGCCGGCGCTAACCACGGCCGTCCAATTTATTTCAGCATTTAATACGGATCGTCGAAACAAATGTCCGTACTATTTGTTTCGTCCGTACTTTAAAGTACAACTGTTTCTATGACTCATAAATCGTAATCCAGTTAAATGGAATACTCTACTAGATACTATTTAAATATTAACTAAACACAATATGTCTTAGCACTAGTCTTAGACTAAACGGATAAGGCTAACGGCTACGGGTTGCTAGACGGACGGTGGGTACTAGGATCAATTCCTAGGTTCGTCAAACACCATTTTGGTAAGTCTACCAATTCTACACCTTGTCTCCATAGAGTGCCTAGGCAGCCATGACTGTAGCTCCTTGTCCAGTCTTCAGTGGCTACAACAAGTGTGAAGGCTTTGAGAAGGGAGTTAGAGGCAGACTACCTCTGCTATTTTTCTATACTAAAACAGACCTGCTACAACAATTGTGGAGTCTTCGAGAAGGGAGTTAGAGGCAGACTACCTTTGCTTTTTTTCTATACTAAAACAGACCTAGAAAATACATAAATATCAACAAAGACCCTTAGTGAAGCAGTTTTGACGGATTTGAACGAGGCACATTTTTTTATTTTGTGACACCACATACTAATGTGGCCACTCCATACACGTCGACTTCTAAAACCCAATTTCTCGCTCATTGAGATTAGATGGATCAATTTGTTTATTTTGCAGCGAGACTTTATGCTTTCTTCACTGTTTTTCATGAAATTGTAGTTGGAAAACATTTTGACACAAGAGTTTGATGAGTCTTTCACCGAGCATTTTTGTTGTTTTCTAGTTAACATAACGTGGGTTGTCTTCACTTCAAAAAATCAAAGGCGTAAATTCGGCAGATGTCAAGTGATAAAAAGATCTAAACCATCTACGTTATTTGCAAATGTGGAATTTGATTTGTTAAAGTTGTGAGTATCATCAACATAACATGTGTCGACTACAATTCAAGAAATGAAAGGCGTGAATTTGGTAGGTGTCAAGTGGAGCTACTTTGATTTTCCATCAAAATATCTAAACCGTCCACGATTTTCAAAGATGTGGAATTTGATTTGTTATAGTTGGGAGTATAATATACTGTACGTTTTTTCTCTTTATGGGTACTCACCTCGACTATATTTCCTTACTTTTGGTGACTACATTTTTTTTTACTTTTTTTTTTTGTTATTTATGCTTTATTTTCATTTCACTTTTATATTTTTTAATTATTATTTTTCTATTTTTATTTTTACCTTTTTTTTTACCTTTATGGCTTGTTTATTGCAAATTTATAAATAAACTTACCATTTTTTTATATAATATATATGAAAGCATAACACAAAATGTTGAAAATACGGATAAAGTGTGAAAAAATACCATGTAGAAACAACACATTGTGCAGACTTTATAACATTATATATTCATAAAATACCACTGATAGTAATTGTTATGTATTCTAATATTGATTTGTTATGTTGACCAACAAATCACATCATAAAAAGTAATAATCCATGTGTTGACAATTTTTTTGAATTACTATACACATAGCTTTTCTCTATCGATATGTCTTGTGCTGATGTTAGGCAATAGTAACAAATCATAACACATAGAAAAAATACACATTTGCATCTTAACTGTACAATTTCAATACTTATAGACAAGAGAAGACAATGCAACTACACCACTCATATTTACCATAGTTAATCACTTTATTCATGTGTTGTGTTTTATTTACTCGAAATCATAAACTAGTTTAACAACACTATATTCGGAAGAGCCTCACTATAAATAGCGTGGCAAAACGAAATATGGTGTAGTTTGTTATAATTAAGTGTTTACGCTAATATTCCCCAAACCTTAAATGCGACGAGTGGTGTACTACACCGTGAATCACTAATAGTGTAAATAATTTATAAGAGTAAAGAAAAAACAGTGTTACTAACTCTTTTTTATGGTTTAATGCATAACGCCAACAAAAAATAACTCTAATTTATACTTCTAACACTTGTTTGGATACACATTCCCATATTGTAGCCGATACAATTTGTGTTCACATTGTCGTTATTTGAACTTGTGAGAACAGGTTCACGCGTTTTTCCCTCGTCCTTAATATCAAGATTCAAATCTGAATGCGCTTTCCTGTGTCGACGGACTCACTTTCACTTGTCTACGATGTTATCTGACACTTTCTATGTACGTTTGTTCAAAGTATAGTTCAAAAGTAGGCGTTTTATGGTAGGCCTTTGGTAGGCGCAAGTTGTGTTATGGGCTTTTCATGTGATCTTCTTAGATCGCTACTTTGATCGCTACTTTGATCAGCGACCGTCCGATGACGTTTAATTCTCTATCGAACGATGTGCAACTCAACCCTGTTACTTTTTTTTTTCATTTTGCGACAAATACAATATGGGTCTTAAGGTCATATTGTATGTTTTGTTAGGCATATTGTATGGGCCTACTTTCACCTAATTTTGAACTATGGTTCAAAGTATCGAGCAATTTCATTACGAGATGATACACTTCGTACATTACACTATTAAAAAACAGTCCAAATGAGAGCAATTGACACTTTACTTATAATAGGGTAAAAAAAAATGATAACTATTAATTATATTTTAGGGTCGAAGGTCTCAATTAGTAGTGTTGGGTATCGGGTAGTTTCATATCGCGATAATTTCGCTATTCGATATATCGAATATCGATCGAACAGATTCCTCGATATATCGTACCGAGATCAACATAAATTATCGCGATATATATCGCAAAAATTGCTTGTCCGTACAGTGAGAGTACGGAAAACTGTACGGAAAAACTTACGGAAAATCGTACGGAAATTTCCCCCCCCCCCCCCCCCCCCAACTGAGCGCTCGGGGGGGGGGGGGGGGGGTTTGAAAAAAAAAATTAAAATTTTCATTTTCGATATATCGTCGATACGATGTATTGGCGATATATCGGCAATAAATCGCGATATTTCGATAATCGATATATCGAAGCGATATATCGATTATCGGGTACCTAAAATTCGGTACATATCGAATATCGGCAAGTGGTCCTCGATACCCAACACTACAATTTAGAGGTGCCGAAAAAACCCTAAAAATTACCAATAGCGATCACGGTGTAGTATGACAGCTACAGGGATCGATAGTTTTGCTTACAGGACTCGATGGATTTTGTTTGTGTTTCCGTACTTTCTAGGGGTATGTACTTTCTAGGGGTATGTACTTTCTAGGGGTATATGGCTGCAGAAACTCGCAGTAGGTGGCGGTAATATCTGCCGCCACTGCAACACTAATCAATGGGCGCGATTGAAACGTTAAAACCAGAAATGGAGGCTCTTAAAGGGCGAATTTCCATTTCGAGCATACTGTAGTTTTATCTGTTTCAATGTCGTACTTTAAGAAGGCGTAACAAAAACCTCTTAGCAGTTACGTCCCGTCAGCGAAACACTTCGGAATCTTGCAACTTTTTGGCCCCGCGAGGTGCCGAAGGCGTCCGCGACCGCTCGTTTAGGGTTTATTTTTTCTGTTTTTGTTTTTTTTTTATTAAAAAAACAACCCAAAACACAAAACCCTATTTCTCGTACCCGATCCGAAGAGGTGCCGGATGTCGGCACGAGGTGCCGCGAGGTGCCGAAGGTCCCACACTTGTATTGGGGCTTGTTCGAAACCCATACACTTCGGTACACTTTGTACTTTCTTTGTACCGTAATGGAAATCCGCGCAAATTCTCAATGAAGGTACTGTACGGTACGCGATCCTCCAACTGTTTTTCAACTGTCGACATCAATAAAATCTCCAAACGTTTGTACAGGTCATCTTTTCTCAACAACTGTAATGAATGTGAATAATAAATCAAAAAAATAACCAATCGGAGACTCCGGTATTCAAATGAAGTTATCGAAACAGATAAAAGTGCCCGTATCTCCAAAAGATAGTCTCGGTTTGCCGTACGTAGAATCTAATATGATGATTGCTTTTGTTTTTATTGAGCTAGATTTTCTCCACTCCAGAGATTCGGGTTCGGCTGTTCTTCTGTTTGTAGCAGGGGAATGAAAAGTACGATTCTAAAACGACGCACTGATGCGTACTAAAAATAATAGTCTACCGTCGATCGTATTTAGCGTGTTGAACACTAATTCGGCGCCCCTAAATTTTGACCCTTGAACCTTAAACAGAATAAATGACGCTATTTAAGGACGTGGACCATAATTTGCCACGTCTCCTGGCACTGAACTAGAATTAATGACGCTAATTTTTTCTTTACTATAATAATTTCTACACGCTAAATACGATCGACGGTGTACTGTAGTTTCGATACTCACGAAAAGGACGAAAAGTTCGTTTCTATTGTAAAATATGGATGAGAAAAAAACCGCGAATTGAATGTAATCTTGCGTCCGTACTTCGTACCAATCAACTCGTAATTAAACATGAAATGAAAATTACGGACACTGAGTACTTCGTACAATATGTACGAGTGGCAAAACTAGTAAGTGTTTCTATTCCCTTTTGAGCAGTTTGATATTGTTATGTCAAACCAACGATCGTTGGTTTTCGCACGTGGACGACTAAGATTTTCGGAAACAAGTTTCCATGGGATGTGCAATCATTTCTGCGGATTTATTGCCAACTGGATGACATCATTAGGAATCAATTGAGCCATTGATTGTGGCGGGAGCTGTTTTCGCCTTATTTTCGTTTCTATTTTACCTTTCCGTACCTTGAACACGTAATTTCGTACATGGCCGTACGCCAGAGTATAATAGGCGTAAGTGTTCAAGACCAAACATTGAAAATTATTGTTTTTCTCACCCAGACTCAGCGGTACGGATCACAAAAATATAAAGTTTTAAGATGTGCTGAATAGTTTGTCGGTGTCGAGGGATGGTACGGCCGAAATCGCGTAAAAATATCAGGCGAAAATAGTCTCCCGCCTTTTATTTTGGCCAAAACTTGAAATCGCGTTCATAATCAAAGTCGTATTTAATGTAGTCAGTACGAGCTTTAGTATTTATTGTACTGAAACGTTGTGAACGATCGTATTTTTTTTCACTGGTTTAAACCTGGGCGGTTTGACATATGCACCTGCATTTAATGCATAGTCCACGCCACCTAGGACTGCATTTATGACACCTGCGCCGCCCATATGGTTGAAATCACCTTGGCGTACTACTACAGTACAGTACCGGACTAAATCTGTACCTTAAATGTACTTTTGAGGTACACCTCCACAATGTGTGGAACCGATTACTGTACCCGTCATCCCCTCGCATGTTGGGACGTCTTTGCCATTATGCGTCACATTTCGTGTCTTGAAGTATTATCCACCCAATAAGAGCCGACTCTTTTCTAAAATTCAAGCGATTTTCCTTTTTTATGGGAAGACGGCTGACCAGCGGGCAGCCCGAACAATCGAACAAAAAATAAACTTTAATGCATTAAAAAAAATCATAATTGCGACTTTAATATCCCCGCCCTGCATCTCCACGTTCCCGTTTTCGTTTCCGCACAGTTCATCATGGCCGAGAAGTCCTCCATTCAGGCTGTCCGTCCCGTGATGCTGCACGTGCTGTGCGATGTCTTTGTCGCATGGGACCAGAATCGAATCGCACATGTCAGACTTCAGCTGTTTCCCAACGACGGCACAGATCCTATCGCCGAAGTCCATCGCACGGCTACGGACCTACGTCTGGCACAAAGCGGCCGCGCCTTTTAAACGTCTAAAAACGACAAAATAGAGGCCAGCCTCCCCACATTTAATGCGAGCCCACGACGCCGTTATGTCACGTCACGATACCTATCTCGCTCCCGCCCTGTTACGTCGCTGTTTGACGTCACGTCACAGAAGGTAGTGACGTGACGGAGTTGCTGGGAAAACAGAGCGCGGGAAGGTGGAAAAACGGAAGACGGGAGAAACCGGCCGACAGAGGGGGAGTTGCAGACGCACAGGGAGAGACAGAGAAAGACAGGGACCGTAGTAGACCGGAGAGGGAGGGAGGAAGCGAGCGAGAGAGAGAGCCAGCGACAGATTGAATAGGAATCAGTGGCAGGCAGAGAGAGAGAGAGAGGGAACGAGGGAGAGGGAGAGAGAGAGAGCGAGAGTCGCGTGCATGAAGAGCGCGTTGGCGGGGTCGGCGGGCGGCCTCCGCCCACCCTCCCTGCAGGCTGGTCGCGGCGGTGCGGGACTCCCCTCGGGAACAGCGATCGCCCTGCAGAGCCAGCACCAGAATCACAACCAGCACCAGAACCAGAATCAGAATCAGAATCAGCATCAGAATCAAAATCAGATTCAGCAGAATCAGAATCAGATTCAGCAGAATCAGAATCAGATTCAGCAGAATCAGCAGATTCAGCAGCACCAGCAGCACCAGGGCCACCAGTCGCAGAATCAGCAGCAGCTACAGCAGCAGCAGCAGCAGGGGGGAGGGGGCAGTCAGAGGCCGCAGCCGACCAGGCACCACATGCTCCAGGTGGAGAGAGAGGGAGGGGGGGAGGGAGGGGGGGGAGGGAGGGGGGGGAAGGGGAAGGGGAAGGGGAAGGGGAAGGGGAAGGGGAAGGGGGAGGGGGATGGGGAAGGGAAGAAGATAAAGATGACGAAGGATGATAAAGGAAGAAGAGAGACTGACGGAGGAGGAGGAGACATCGGGTGGGTGGTTGCAGGGGGGCGGAATAGGGGGAGGAGATGAGAACAGCAGGAAGAGAGACGGAGAGCAGACGGCTGACAGCGAGCATAATCAGGTGGGAGCGGGAGAGAGGGGAAGGATGGGAGTGAAGGAGAGAGAGAGGAGGAGAGTGGAAGAAAGGGAGATGTAGGAGGAAGGTGAACGAGGAGTTAGGTGGGGGAGGGAGAGTGGAAAGGGGGGGAGGAGGGGAGGGGAAGTGGAAAAGGCGGAGAGCGAAGAGTGAAGTAGAGGAAAGGGGAGAGGAGTGAATAAGTAGGTTGGAAAGGGAAAAGGTAAATAAAAGAGCAAGACTTATAGGAAGGGAGAAAGACAGAAATGAGAGGGAAAACCAAGCGGAGACAGAGAGGGAAAGGAAGAGAAAAAGGTTCAGGAAGGTCATATTGATACTTTAATTACCTCTGGAGGAATTTTCTTTTGAAAAAGATGCCTCAAAAGTGTTTTTGACTCTACATATGGATTATATGGATATATATATGGATGTTGAAGAGTCTTTTATATAAATACTCAATTGACTCAGAAGGTTCACAAGAATCTTTCTTCAAATGGTGATCCAAGAGGAGGTAGAAGGCAAATTTCAGTAGTTTTTTTTCGTCGGCACACTGCCCATCGCTAGTAGTATTGAACATTTTTCAGCCAGCTAAAGGCGTCTAACTTCATGTTCAACCGCTAGGTTTTCTTTTTGAGGTAAGCAATCCAAAAGAGATGTCCCAATCAAAAATCGGAAAAAGTGAGTAGTGAAGAAAAATGTATTTTTAGTTCCCTAAGATGTTCAACACTAGTTTCGGGTACTGGTCACTGAGAAGGGCAGGAATTATCAAAATTTGGAAGGCTCGGTTCTGTTAATGCGGAGAGTTAGGGGAATGCTCGATACCAAATGCTCAATGTACGATGAACTAGTTTTACAATGTACAATAGACTAGTTTTACAGTGTACAATATGCTAGTACTACAATATACAATAAACTAGTATTACAGTATACAATTTTACTAGTTTCACAATGTACAATTTACTAGTTTTACGATTTACAATATACTAGTTTTACAATATACAATATACTAGTTTTCAATTTGCAATTAGCATTACAACATACAATACACTAGTATTACAAATTACAATATACTAGTTTTACAATATTCAACATACTGGTGTTACAATACACAAGAAACTTGTATTGCAATATACAATATATTAGTTTCACAATTTACAATATACTAGTTTTACAACATACAACATAACAGTATTATTTGCAATAATACTTTTGCAATAATATTTTGCTAGAAGGTGGAATTTGCTGCACTTTTATGTGTGAAGGACTTCCATTCAGAAAGTTTTAGAACTTGGCGTTTTGTAATTTTTTAGAGAAAATGGAACAGAGTAGGCAAAAGTTATTTATGAAAAAAAAAACCTGTTGGATTTCCAATGAATGGATTTCCGAAAGGATTTTGAAACTTTTTTACTTTTCTTACGAGAGGATTCAGAATATGATTAACAGTAGTTGCCGAGCTGGGCAGGGAATTAGTGCATAAGTAAAATCTGAAACATTTGCAAAAAGGTCATTGTGTTTTATGATGAGATATGTAATTACACAAAATTGGGAAGTACTGATGGGCTGATACTGGGTACTTATATGGTAAGGAGGAAGTGGTAGTTATATTGTCATCATATCGATTGTTAGTGATATTGACGCCTTGTTTCTCTTGTAAAGTAAAATGTATAACAATTTATGTGGAGATGCAGGACTTGTATTGTTACTGTGTAAAACAGTGTAACTATGATTGCCAAGCGAAGAGGATGTCAAAGGTTAAGAAGGCATCAGTCACAGCAACCGTAATATGTTAAGCTTGTTATTACGTGCTATTGAAGCTGGTAGTGATTGTCTTGTGAAGAAGGTGAAAAGAGTATTTAGGATACTACATTCCTATCAAAATTATCATTATGGATGATGAAGGCTTATCTAGCATCACGGGAGAGCAGTTCCCTACGCCTATGGGGAGGTGATATTGTAGAAGTTTCAGACCTTATGGTGTTAAGGAAAAGACAATGCAGCTAGCTGCAACAAACAGAGTTATTTTGAACATGCTCTTTAAGGATCAATGGAGAAAGTGGTGAGAAATCTTATGTGATATAGAAGCAGAGCTTTTAATGTAAACCTGGAGGTTTAAGAGGGTTTCAGATGATTTGGAGCACATTCAAAGAATTCAAATGATACTCTTTGATAAAAGATAGTAGAAGGACACACTCACTCCAGAGATGACACGTGTCAAAAATGTCAGATGGTTACATCAAAGTCTACTTTTGCATCCACTAGCATGTATCTTTGCAGGGACATTGGAGTTAGCATTGGTCGTCTCTGTTTAGACCAAAAGGATGGTGCAAAATTGATCGATGGAACCTCAATGAAATTGCATCTCTTTTTCCACCTTTGCCTCTCTCATGCCTATTTCCACCAGTCAGTGGCTCCAGTGCCACAATTTATGATCTCTTGTGTATACATCTACATTGTTTTTTTCTTTGCCTTGTTGATATGTTGAGCTTGGTAATTCAATACTTCTGCAATTGCTTACAGTTATATTGCGTCATGGAATCTTTTTTGCAGCAGAATGGTAGTGCAAAAGTGAAGGATGAGGAGTGCGAGAGTAGGTCAGGAAGCGATGCAGATGGAATGTCAGGAGGTGATGAAGAAGGCACTCCTGGAGATGGACCTCCGAATAAAAAGGGAAAGCGATATCACCGACATACTCCTCACCAGATTTCTGAAATGGAACAGTGAGGATTTCTGAGGGGCCTCTTGATTTCATTTCAATTTAAAAGAATTGACTTGTATTGACTGGAAAACAAGGACATTCCAGGACTGGTTATTTTAACATTTATTTTATTTGAATCATGATCATGATGTTTTCAAAATTCACACATGGGAGTTGCTGATGCTCAGACGAAGTAAACAGTGAGTAGGACGAGGTTCTCAGGTTTCTTGTTTTGCTTTTTGTGAGGGAGAGCTTGCAGGGAATGAGGCTTGGTTTTCATATTTGTAAACATGAATATCATATGGCATAATACAACTTAACAGGGCATAATTTTTGACAATGTGTACAATCAGGTTGTTTAAAGAATGTCCTCATCCAGACGAAAAGCAGCGTTTGGAGCTCAGCCAGAGTCTGGGTCTGGAGCCTCGCCAAGTCAAATTCTGGTTCCAAAATCGACGAACACAAATGAAAGTGAGTGCACATTGCAACTCCTCTCTCTCTCTCTCTCTCTCTCTCTCTCTCTCTCTCTCTCCCTCTCTCTCTCTCTTTCTCTCTTTCTCTTTCTCTCTCTCTCTTTCTCTCTTTCTCTCTTTCTCTCTTTCTCTCTTTCTCTCTCTCTCTCTCTCTCTCTCTCTCTCTCTCTCTCTCTCTCTCTCTCTCTCTCTCTCTCTCTCTCTCTCTCTCTCTCTCTCTCTCTCTCTCTCTCTCTCTCTCTCTCTCTCTCTCTCTCTCTCTCTCTCTCTTTTAACCTTGTTCCCACCTGTCCTGTTTCTGGAAGCCATTCCATTCCATCTTCACATCCATCCATGTTCTAACAGAGAAGAGGGAGCTGCAAAGGGTAACAGGCGCACACGGAGCGTGCAGAAAATTCGTTACTTCGAGCCGAAAATGATCGCATAAGAGCCGAAAATGTTGCTCTCCGGGATGCTCTGAAGAGTGCCAGCTGTCCTCAGTGTGGGTCAGCGGTAGTCCCGGGACCTCCACCGGAGCTCGCAGCTGAAGCACTACGTCTTGCAGAGGAGAATAATCGATTAAAAGCCGAGGTGAGCACTATGAAACTAGAGTCAGAGGGAGGGAATGGCAAGGGGGAGGAAGAGGGGGAAGGCAGAGGATAAGAATCGGCTGAAAGCAAAGGTGAGCTGTATGAAATGAAATGGAATGGAGTGGGATTGAAACTGAGAGTGAAAATGAGTGAGCGAATAGAAGTGTGTGTGAGAATGAAATGAGAGTCAGAGGGAGGAAATGGCAAGGAAGAGGAGGAGGAGGGAAGGCAGAGTAGAATAATCGACTAAAAGCTGAGGTGAGAACTATGGAATTAAATGGAATACGAGTGAAGTGAGTTAATGAATGAGAGTGAGAGTGAGAGTGAAATGAGAGTCGAGCGTGAAAGTGAGAATGAAATTGAGTGAATGAATGAGAGTGAGAGTGAGAGCGAGGATGAAATGAGAGTCAGAGGGAGGGAGGGAATGACAAGGGGTAGGAAGAGGGGGAAAGGGGAGAGGGAGGAAGAGGGTGACAGTGAAATTTGTGGTTTGGAAGTATTTGTCTTAGCAGGATGACCCAGCAGTATGTAAGTTGCCCGGTTTTTGAGACGGAACAAACAGGATTTAATCAAGCAATTAAGTGGTTTAAGGGTTGAAATGCTGTCTTTAATTTACTTGGCTTAAAGTTATCAATTATTTAATGAGAGCCAGTGGTATTTAAGCAAATACTGTGAACTCGGATAATGAAGGCAGATTGTTCAAATTTGCATGTTTATGTCAAAAATCGGATGTCTTAAACCTCAAACTTAAGCCCATATCCAAGTCGGTGTTTAGTTTTTTGTATCTTTATTAATCTCCGATAATCAGATTAGTTTAATAGGTCTTGTTGTTGTTAAATTTGAATTATCAAGTAATATTCCACCTTTTTCTCGTTCAGTGTCTTTTAGATATTCTCTATGTACGATAAAAGAAGTATGTGGACTGCTTGCAAGTCCTACTTCTACATGTAAAGAAATATGCGGCTCGATTTTACTTTTTAGGCATATCAGTTTTTTGTAACGGAATCCAAATTGAACTCTATCATATAGTACTCAAAATGCATTTTTCAGTGGCTCGTTATTGCAGAATTCGTAGGCCTTTTTTAAGTGTTTTAGTCATAATCACGATTGAATTTGTACATTTTCTGAAGTGAATGTTGGAAATTTCTTCTTTATCGCAACCTTACAGATTGAGCGAGTTTCGGCTATTGCTGCTCGCCAGCTGGCAGCTCGGGGTCCAGATCCTGGGACAAGTGGTAGTTTATTATTAAAGGATCCTAGTGGCTTAACCCAAGATGGGTTGGGAGGAGGTGGTGGAGGAGGAGGCGGCGGAGGAGGGGGAGGAGGTGGAGGAGGGGGGGGGGGGGGGGGAGGAGGAGGAGGAGGCGGTGGGGGCGGGGGAGGGAGACAAGGAGAGGACAACAGAGGAGGCAATCCTGAATCTGGACTGGCACGGTTAACCGGAGCTTCAGGATTGGATGGTTTGAATGGAGAACAAAGACCTCCGGCAGGAGGTTTGTCAGATAGTGAGAAGGATTTAGTGTTTGATTTGGCGATGGGAGCCATGGAGGAGCTTGTGCATATGGCGCAGATGGACGAGCCTCTTTGGATTCGAGGAGGGGATAGAGATCACCTTAATTTAGAAGACTATGGGAGAAGGTTTCCCAATAGGCTCGGTCCGAGTCCTCCGGGGCTGACTCAGGAGGCGAGTAGAGCCGCCGGTCTCGTGATGATGAATGGGGCTGCACTGGTGGAGGTTCTTCTGGATCCGGTGAATTTAAATTCCTTTTTGTTCCTGGGAAAAAAGGGGGTGGGACAGTTAACATGTTAGGTTGAGTGTCATTTTTGTTTTTGTTGCCTTTTTTCTATGTTTCTCTTTGGTGGAGGTTCTCCCAGATCAGGTGAACGTAATTCCTTTCCATTCACGGATGGAAAGGGATAGGGAACAGTTACACCTACAATCTGGTTTTTTTTATTTGTCTTTTTTCTTCGCTTCTTTCTCTGTCTGTTTCTGTCCTCTCTCTGGTGGAGGTTCGTCTGGATCCGCTGAATGTAATCCCTTTTCCATTCATGGAAAGAAAGGGATAGGAAATAGTAACATTACAGGCTGGTGTCTTTTTTTTGGTCTATTTTCTCTGTTTCTGTCTGTCTGTTGGTCTGTTACTTCTTTTCGCCTTCATGAATGTCGGATATTGGTTGTTACTTGTCAGTGTTTCTACTATTCCTTGTTTTTTTTCCTTTCCTGTTTCCTTTTCGCTGTTTTTCTGTTCCTACCTCGGTATATGCTTCTTAAATTAGCGCCGTTTCTATTCACACACCAGTTGAGTGGTATTTACGAAGACGAGCAAAATAATGAAATGCTTTGACACAAAAAAAACGAAACTTGTAACGTCAACTTGCTCCAAAATTCCTTTCAAAAAGTAGTCTTCTCTGCTGAAGATGATTGAAGTACAATGAAGCGAGAAAGCTGTATGGAAGCATTCATTTCGTGATTCGCATGATTCTATTTTCTCTAAATTATATATGTTAGAGTGGACAAAATGGGTAACAATGTGAGAGTGTGCCGGTGCATGCAGGTACGGTGGGCCGAAATGTTTCCATGTCTGATTGCTCGTGCAGTTACAGTAGATTCCGTTTCGACCGGAGTTGGGCAAGGAAACCGTACAGGAGCTTTACAGCTGGTTGGTGTTTTAATTTACATTCATATGCTTATATGCTTTGCTAATTTTTTTAACATTTCTCATGTGATGAAATGCAAGGTTTTAGCGAACTTTTGAAAATTGGAAATGATTGCTCGTCTCTGTCACTGGAAAGCTAAAAAAATTAATGTTTAACGGTCTCCGTTCAGCCATGAGTAGGCCAGCTCTTTTTTCGTCCGCTAGTGAACCCGACTCGTTATCAGACCTTTTCCCCCCTTTAGTTGTTTTCCTTTATTAGTTGTGCTCTTATATTAATTGTATTCCTATATTAATTGTACTCTTATATTTTCCCTTCTCGTCTTACTTCATATCCTGCTTACGGCAGATGTATGCAGAGACCCAGGTACTGTCTCCTCTGGTTCCTACTCGTGAAGCCTTTTTCCTGCGATACTGTAAGGCTCTATCGGATGGCTGTTGGGGTATCGCTGATGTCAGCGTGGACTCGTTGCGTTCTGATCCGCCACCTGTCATGCTGCGATGCCGAAGACGGGCTTCCGGATGTGTCATTCAGGTAATTTGAGGGAAAAAGAAGAAAAAACAGAAAAATGAAGGGATGGGAAGGGGGAAATTGGCATGGATGTGTCATTCAGGTGGTCGGCGGGAAAAGAAGGGGATGGGAGGGAGTGGGAAGAGAAACCGATGGACATGAAAATGGAGCGCGTGTTGTCTGTTAGTTAGTGTCCATGGAACAAAGGAGTGGAGGAAATGGAGACGATGGACTTGACATAGGGCGTAGAGAGAACATGTCACGTTACATGTTTGAAATGAGAGTTGCGCCATGCAAACCAGGAAATATATTCAGTCATGGGTGTCAAATGGTCTATGGAACACTGTTCCAAACTCTGTTTGTCATAATGTGGATTCTTTTTAAACGCCCTTTAACCATTTCGTGATATTCATAAAGCTGCTTTCGAAGCTGATTACCATTCATGTTGCCAATATTTTTTTTAGTCAAAAACCACTTTTCAAGTTGATTAGTGGCAGTTTTGTATTGCTAATTTTTGCAGTTGGATTGGCAATTCATTTTATGAAGAGGTTTTAATGCTGGCAGGACATGCCGAATGGATTTGCTAAAGTGACAATTGTGGAACATCTGGAAGTCGATAACAGTGGTGTACACCGGCTTTTCAGGTACTAATCTCTTTTAGACTTTATCGTTTCGACCTCCATCCTTCAGAGAAACAAAACGAATGAGCATATAAAACTCATTTCTCGTTCCGCCCTCTGCTCCCATTCTTCTCATTTCCTCATGTTCTCTCTTTTTTTCTCCCCCTATCCCTTTATCCTCTCCTATTTCCCTCTCGTTCTCCCTCTTGCTCCCTCCCCCTCCCCCTCTCCATCTCCCTCTCCCTTTTTTTCTTGCACTCTCACTGCATCTCCCTCTTTCTTCAATTCTCCCTCTCCCCCTTTTTCTTGTCCTCCCTCTCACTGCCTCTCCCTCTCCCTCTCCTTCTCCCTATGCCTCTACCTTCCTCTCCTCTATTTTCCCTTTCTCCCTCTCATTGCCTGTTCATCTTCCTCTCCTCTCTACCCTCTCTCCTCTCCCCTCTCTCCACTCCCTTCTCCCATCTCTCCTCTCCCCTCTCCCCTCTCCCCTCTCCCTCCCACAGGCCCCTTGTCACCAGCACCGCCGCCTTCGGTGCTGTCCGTTGGTTGGCCGTCCTCCAACGTCAATGCGTCCGATTGGCTGCGCTCCTCGGCTCCATCGCTCCCCGAGACTTGGGAATCGTTTCAGTAGCTGGACGACGTGCCATGATGCGATTGGCCCAGAGAATGGCTGCGGCTTTTTGTGGGGGTGTGGCTGCGTGCACACAGCACACGTGGACGGCTCTGGCGGGAAGTGGAGTGGATGACGTGAGAGTGATGACGAGGAAGAGTAGGGATAATCCCGGGGAGCCTCAAGGGATCATTTTGAGTGCGGCAGCGAGTATGTGGTTGACAGTGGCACCGCAGAGAGTGTTCGATTTTCTAAGGGACGAGAGGTTGAGGAGTCAGTGGGACATTTTAGCCAATGGAGGGATGGTTTCGGAGATGGCGAGTATCGCGAAAGGGCAAGATCCGGCGAGTTGTATTTCGTTACTAAAAGTGCAGGTGTGTTGTGATGATTTTTCTGTTCCTTTCCTCTCCCTCTTACTGGCCCTCTCCCTCTCCCTCTCCCTCTCCGTCTCCCGTCCTCCTACCCACTCTTCTCCTCTCTCCCTCCTAAACATTTACTCTCAAAACTTCTCTGGGAGCTCTCTCTCTCGCTCTTCCCTCTCCCTTCTCTCCCAACCTCTCACTCTCACACACTCTTCCTCTCTTTCTCTCTCTCTCTCTCTCTCAAATGGCAGGCTCCGAGCTCCGGGCAGAGCAACATGCTGATTTTGCAGGAAACCTGTACAGACGTTGCGGGAGCCCTCATAGTATATGCTCCGGTGGACATTCCCGCTATGCAGCAGGTCATCGCAGGAGGAGACCCCGACTATGTCGCGTTGCTACCTTCCGGATTTGCTATTCTTCCCGACGCTTCCTCAGCGTCCGAAAGGAGAGAGTCGGGGAGTGCTCAAGGGTCTCTGTTGACCGTCGCGTTCCAGATCCTCGTTAGCTCAGCGCCACAGGTCGGTTGGAAAGTCTTCTTTTTACTGTTTTCGTTTTCGTTTTCGTTTTTGTCCGATTTGTTTTGACCGGAGAGTTATTTTTTTACTCTTTTTGTATTCCCCCTCGATTGGTTACATTAGAAACTTTTCGTTTTCACCATTTGTTTTTTTTGTTTTTTTTCAATTGTATTTTACTGTTAATCTTTATGCGATTGTTTGTTAGTTTGTTAAATTTTGTGTGTCTGTCTATCCGTCTATCTGTCTCTCTATTTATCTGTCTCTGTATGATGCTAGGTCTGTTTGCTGTTCAGTTTGCAGTAATGCTTATAGGTAGAGGGAGAATGGTGTGGGTGTTTCTGGTTTGACAGGCAAAGCTTTCGTTGGAGAGTGTGGCAACAGTAAATTCTCTCATGTCTTGCACGGTTCAACGGATACGTGCGGCTCTAAACTGTCCGGCATTGTGAAGAAAGAATGCAAACGACACAATTTGGAGCACAAACGCTTATTTGCTTTGATAAGTAACCATTTGAACAGAAGCAGACGGGACGCTTCCAGGTAGGATTGCATCAATTAGGGCACTACTGGTCGAGCAGGAAACATTTCGATTAGATGTGGTTATTTTTATTGCTGTCTATAGAGGGTTTTTTCTCACATGGTAGATTGTAGCGAGGTTAGTTTCCTTTTTAAAATGACGGATTTTATGAAAAAAGATGAAACGAAGATTTTAGGAATATTAGTCTTTTCGCTGAATGCTCAGCTGTTCTCTCTTGGCTGGCCATCAATCCGTGTGACGTGACAGGAGTTATTGACAGAGGTGTTACCTCACCACTGGTTTACCGCAAATTACTGAAAAAAACCATCACCTTGTCACTATGGTGTTTGATGATCATCCTCGAGAGGCATCCGTTTGTACCGGACAGGCTGAGTTATGACCATACATAGGATTATGATTGAATCCGTCGTGAATAGAAAAAGTTATAAAAGGTGTCGCTTAAAACTTCAAAATTTCTTTCTGTCAAATGAATGTGTGAAATCAAGATGTGAAAAGATGGGCAATAAAATCCGAAACTGCGTTAAAGTGCCTGTGAGGTCTATCGAAGGATAGGTAGTAGGAAAGCTTAAAAGAGAAAGAGGTAGCTTTAAGCCATTTTCATGTTTCGAAAAAAGATCGAATCAATTTGTGGTCAGAATATGTGACTGCAACCTCATCAGCGAGAGCTTCAATTCTTCTTTTGGATCAAGAAAAAGTAGGTTAAAAATGGATACAGAAAATATGCTGAGATTATTGGTTCGCAATGTATTAGGAAGAATGGAAGTTTTATGGAATAAGCAGCGATTGTTACTGAACAGTATGGGCAGGAAATGAAGTTTTGAGAAGGGAGAGGGAGGTGAGAGAAGTCGATTTTTTTTCATTTCAGATAGAACATGTGATCAAGATGGTAGAGTTTAAGTAGCGAGCTCTGTTCATACGTTTGTATTACTGTGCGGAAATCTTTGTACTATTTCTACAAGCTGTTTCCGTTATCCACAACTGGTTCATTAATTCCTGTTCAGATTATAAAATGCTAATTCAGTACTTCATAATGATGACTTGGAGTTTTCACGTCAGCGTCATTAGTAGTTTAACAATCATTTTTGAGAAATGGGAATACATCTGACAAGAAGGCAAAACGAGTACAGAGAATGTGTGACGTCAAAGTAGGGTATTAACAACATTTAACGACTTTGTTGAAGTGCAATGATGGTAAATTAATGTCAGTACGACTTCACAAAGCAAAATGGTAAAACATCCGAGTACAAGAACATTAAATGAAAAACTGCGAACAGCCATTCGAAGCATGGGATTGGTAAATTAAAAATACAACAAAATTGCGATAAACATAAAAAAACCGAAATGAATGTTAATCCAAAAAACGCTAAAGGGAACCTACCCTCATAACTCTTCCAAGCCTGTTGGAGCACAGTAAGGGAGGTTTGAAGTACGTCAAGGGTCCAACACTGCAGAAGGAGACTGAAAAAAAATAAAATTCTTGACTTAATGAAGCCATAGACAGATGCACAAAAGATTAACGCCATGATAAAAGACATGCATAAAAAACAAGCACCATCCATTGGAGGGAAAATATGTGTGCTTCAAAATGAATCATACTACAAAGAGAGATGAAGTGCATTTACATTTTCAACTGTTCAAAACTCGTGAGAAATATAAACACGAGGGGCAGATTTAAGTGTTGATCTACTGACAACAGTAAAGAATATTTGTATGAAAATTTTACTAGCGTTCTCAAGAAAGAGGCGATTGAACATCAACTGTCATTTTCTTTATGTTATTTGCTTTCACACTGTTTATCATTTTCTGTCTTTTCTAATCGTGTGCACGTTTTTTCAATTTCATTTTTGGCTTTTTCATTTTTTTGTTCCCATCTCTCAAATGGAGAAAAACATATTCTATACGCTTAAAAATTTAAGGAAAAGTTATGGATGTTGCAAATTAACTAACCTGCGAAAACGTGATATTTTTATATGTACCCTTAAAGGAAAGGGCAAATTTTGACCAACAATAAACATACACGGTCGAAACTGCTCTACAAATAAAAGTAAGATTTTTATTAAAAAAAAAAAAAAAAACAAAGCATTATGGCGACCCATCTGAGCACACAGGAACAAAAAGTGAAACTAAAGAGGGGAAGCAAACCCAAAAAGAAAATAACCCAAAAAGCAATTAACGCTCAAATAAGTCCAAGCCAAAAAAAGACATTGAAAGGAACAACAAATCCAAAACAAAAACAATACACCGCACACACAAAAAAAAGACTATGTAAACCCCAACATAACTTAAGAACTAATAAAAGAAATCCTCATTCTATTTAATCCCCGTTGACTTGGCAAATTGAACTGCCTTGTCCTCATATCTGTGAAGTGAACTTATCACGAGTGAATTCTATTTTTTTCGAAACTGCGTAACTGCGCTTATAGATTTATTATGGAGTGGAACATTAAATGCCGCGGTTGAAAATTTGTGCCCAAGAGCAAAGCGATTGATTCCAAGACAGGTGTCGCAAAATCGTTGCACGCTGCTTTTTACATGCAAATCTCGAAGAATGTCCCGGAGTATTTTCCCCATTTTCTCAGTGGACTCCAAGTCGAACCACCCACAGGTTACCCTTATAGTACAAAAAAAGTACAATTACATGAGGGCTATTTTTGCTAAATGGGAGCTTTCCATTAAATGGTACCTAAAAGGGCTTGTGTGGTTCACCCACGCTCTATTTGTATTGCCGTCTTTTTGGTCAAAATGGAGCTAAATGGTTTAAAACCGGTTATGAAAATTTCAAACTAAACAAAAAAACATATTACTGTTGGATTCCATTCCTGGCCGTTTAAACCGTTAAAAACAACCAGAAAAGTAAAGAAAAACCGCAGACCTCTAACTGCTCATTAGCAAATTAATCGTACTATTTTGCACAACATTGTGCACATCTGTACGTTATCTTCTTACACCGTAACTCACACACACCTCCTGTACTTTTGTACTTTTTGGTACTCTGGTACCGTACATTTGTACATCGGTCAAAACCATGTTCAATCTGCACGAGCCAAACCAAATGGGTTTTTGAAATCGTCAGAACCGGAGTAGATTAAAAAAAAGTAAACAAATTTTAACCGAAAAGGAAACATTAAGAACCGAAACGCTTACGAACAGTTTCAATTCGGTACGGTTTCACCTCAATCTGGACCAAGTGATGTCTGGATTTTTTCTCTTTTTGCCCATGTTATCTGTTGTCGTTGAAGTAAAAAACAAATTTCAGCCATTTGTTGGAATTTTTTTTTATACAAAATATTATATACATTATAACGTCAAGAAATCATAAGTTAATCAGTCTTAACAACTGGAAGGCCGAAATGGAATGATGGGTTGGACGGTCAAAAGCCTTTTTAACTTTTTTACCTCTCCAAACTTTTTTCCCCATGCAAAATTATTCATTTAAAAGTGAACAATAAGAAGGTAAGACTTAAGGTTTTAAATGTGCAATGGGAACACCCAAACAGCTTGGTAGTAATCCAAACATCTTGGAAAGACGGAAAAAAACTGAAATCTAGCCATTTATATAGGTTGGTTTCTTGTTCAGAATAATAACACATACGAAGCATTAGGTCAAATTGTGAAACAAAAAGTCCTCATTGCTAAGAAAAAACAAAAAAAAAAAAAAGTTTATAAGCACCAAACCGAAATGTATTGCCCGTTTGTTTCAATGACCCTATTGATAAAGTGACAATGACCATCGACACGAGGAACTTCCTTCCATACATCAAAAATTAGTGATGAGTTTCCAACTAAAACATTTTTCCACTACCATTATTGTCAGTTTGTAGCCTCTCCACCACCATATGCTTGTGATGTTTGGAATATCGCGTGCAAATAATTATCAGATCTTACAAATAAATTAATTTCATTTTGTATTTTTTTCCCATAATAGGAGAAACACGATAAGAAATCATCTCTTCCCCGAACACATATCATGTCGATTATGAGCTCCGAGCCTGTCCCGGTATTTTCTCCACTAACTCAATTCAACATATTTGACAAAATTTTGTCTGATTGTCGAAATAATTTTTACAATCAGACAAAATAGGTGTTATTCAATTTGTCTTATACAAATTTGTTGATCACTTCCTTGCATACCCTTAAAAGGACAAGCACACACGTACCTGCCCTCACGCAACGACAAAACCAAAATCAAAACAGTAACTATAACTACAACCAATCAGGACATCGCACTGACACATACTCTTCAAATACCTGTGCCATCGCCATATTACAACTGAAAAACGAGGTGTACACAAATAATCCAGAACGAGCTCGAAAATCCTCTGGTTAGCAAACTACTTCCATGAGATGTACAAATAAAAAAATAAATTTTAACAATCAACCATGAAAAAAAAGGTTACATTTCATACCGTTTTCATTGTGCTAATTTTAACCATCTTCCTTCCATTCATTACATCATTCATCGGAATCTTCTGCATCCTCTTCCTCGTCCTCATCCTCATCTTCATAGATGTCGTATCCACCACCGAAAGGAAGTGTTTTGGTAGCCCCCAGTTCATTGGTGACATTATTTTCAGAAGACCGAAAAGGAAATTGACCCATGAGAGCAAGGAAGTCCTTGGCGGGAATCTCGTTTCTAATGTTCAGAGCTTTTCCGAGTCAAGAAAAAATTCATGAAATTAAGCAGAGACAGAAATAGCATCGATAGAAGCTTTTAGCAAGAAAAGTGAAAGAAAAAACATCGATAGAAAAAATATCCACAAAAAGTAACAAATCTACCATATGTGTCAACAATCTGATCTCAAGCAACCATCTCACTTCTCACAAAAACAATGCACAATTTTCCAATTGAAGGTGGGTAATGCAACAATATAGAAAAGGAGAAATTGCACTACAGAGTGTGCATTAGTTATCAGTAGTAAAAAAGGATACTATTTGGCACATCCATTAAGCCACCCTCCTGCAAAAAGCACTTTGAGATGAGAACAACTCATGCAACGAGCAAATGATGCTAGTTGGAAAAGGAAATTGTCAAGAAAGAAAAACAGACCCACTTCTGTTATCGTGCACACTCATAAAAAATAGGTAAGCCTTCTCACAAAGTCAAGGAAATAAACCAGACTGGAACTCCACTCTGCCTTGTAATATGCTTCATTACACAGCGACAGGGGGTATCCAATTGCAAACTATGAAAGCCTGTTATGACATTATCCTGAAAAAGAGAAGCTACAATACACGCTACTTGTCATTTACACACAAACATCTGCTCACCTCATCCTCGGCTTCCTCCTCTTCATCTTCCTCGTCATCATCATCGTCATCGTTGTCGTCATCCTCGTCATCAATATCATTGTCAACTTCATCATTTTCTTCATTGTCGTCCAGCCCACCTTGTTCATCATCTCCAGAATCCAGACCAATACTTTCGCCTCCGGTATTTCTTTCCAGAGTTTTATCGAAATTTAGACTCTCCGATCCCAACTTAATTGGCTGCGTGTCCACCTCCCCTTCTTTCGCCTCCCCCTCACCTTCTCTTTTTTCCTCAAAAGATTTGTCAGCTACAGCTTCCTGTTTCATCTCTCCAGAATGTTTCATTTCAATCTCACTCTTCTGATGGCCATATGTACTGTCAGCCCTACCTACTGAAAACGGTGTTGTATTGTTTCTTTCTGAAGCCTTTATCGTTTCACTGGTCTCTAAACTGCCTTCTGTGTTCAACACATTTTCCGTTCCTCTTTCAGAAAGCCCCACTGTCTCTTCTGAAAATGAAGTCACATTTCCTGAAAGACTTGCAGGACAAAGAAAAATTTGTATCTCTGCAATAAAGAAATGACAAAAAAAGAACCCAGAGCAAAGGGGAAAGGAAGAATAAGTCTTGCTTATCTTTGCCAGCAGTTACTTCTGATTTTCCAATGAAGTTAAGAACAAAAAAGGCAAAAACAAAAGGGAAGGCCTACAAATCGAAGGGTGATAACCACCAACATGATAGGATTCAACGTTCATGCAATCGATGCCAAGTCAAAGGTCTAAATTGGTATGTGCACTTAAATTTTCCTTTCGCTAAACAAATTGCACGATAAAACTTTTAAGAGTAGACTCTCTTAACAAAAGTGCACTCAACATTCATAGCCTTTCTTAGCTGGCAAAATCTTTGGCCTTTGGACGAAGGCAAGAGGTCATGTTACAATCAAGTAATATCGCTTTTTATCATCTGATTGTAAGCACCTCACAAAAAAATAAAATCTGCAAACCGATCCCAGCTATCTTCACGTACAAGACAAACTCCATTACCTCAGCAGATCAAATTTTTGCAAGGTTTTTTTTCAACTACCTTCAATATGCTCACTCGGATTGGTGGATTTTTGGCATGGTAAAATCTAAAAGCAAAGAATAAAATGACACGGACCTTTGTTTGTTTTATGGTGCTGTTCTTCCCTCTCCCTTTCATACACCCCTGTAAATCCACTCTCATTATTAGACCGCTGTTCTTTTTCTCCCTCTTGTGTTGCTTCTTCTCGATCCTGTTCAATTATACTATCTCTATCACAAAACTTCATTTGCACATTCACTTCCGCAACTCCCGATTTTTCTGCGCCGCCTCCCTTCTGCTCCTCTCTCCCACTTCCGGATGGCTCCTTGTCATTGGCCTGTTCCTTCCGATGAAGTGCATTAGTGTCATAATGAAGCCGCTCATTTCTAACAAACCCTACTGAATAATCGCGAACTCGAGGGAAGGAGAGAGGCACTTCATAGGAATTAGAGAGAAGGGCATGAAAGCGCAGTCGCACTAAATCACGCATTTTTTCCAAAGTGTCGCGTGAAAACCAGCCCGAGCCTTCCTGCACTCCTCCCCAGCATCTTATGTCACATGATTGAAATGTTTTACGAGTTACCAAATCACGCATACCAAAGTAATAGTGACTATTGGAAGTAAAATTTCATGATAATTCTTTCGATATTGGCATACAGGAGAGTAGTGCAAGTGTCAAAGACATATGTGTTTTTTCTGCAATCGCCATGTCCACCATCTTTAAAAGTGTTAGATGCACTATGGATAAAAGTTGTCCAACAAAGTCCTCGTCAATGTTTGTAACAATACCCATTCAAAAAAAACGTGACAATTAGTTTCTATCAATTCTTCCAATCTTGCTTTGAACACAAGTTTACGATGAAATTACTATGCATTACTGAAAAGGCGTGACAAAAATATCGGGTTGATCCCCACTCTTCAATACCGGCAGCCAAAAAGAAAACCCAGAGCAAGAACTTTCAAATTTTACCAACTAGCATAAACATCACACAGAAACTGGGTTGCAACGTGGAATGTCATAAACCAAAACCACAGTTTTCTATTTTACTCTAACCCAAGCAAGCAGGCAAGTTCTCAAATAACAGGAAGGAGAATGGAAGCGGGAGGGAGAAAAAAACAAACAGACAAAAGAGGGGAAAAGGAAAAAAATAAAAATGGACGGTAGACAAAAGGGAGAGATCCTTGTAAGAGAGCCTGTCACTAGCCTAGAGGGATCAACCCTAGTACGAGGTTGGAAACAGGATAAAAATATGCCTATTACAGTCTAAAGCCATCGACACCGGCTTCAATCAAGATTGTGCATTGTAACCATAAACAGTTTTAATGGTAAAACTCCTGTTTGCAAGATAGGACTCATAACCAGGTTAGCGGCACAGGGTACAATTGTGGGCTGGAAGAGGGACGACGAGGGACAGAGAGGAGTGGGAAAGGGAAAAAGTAAAGGAAAGGGCGGCAGAGAGGAACATGGTGAGAGGGAAGACGGAACAGTAGCAGGAAAAAGAAAAGCATAGGGTGGGAACCGAGGGAGGGAGAGGGTGAGGGACAGAAGAAGGGAGGAGAAGAGTCAAAAGGACAACAACAGACAACAATATGCAATCATAATTTCGAGGAAATCATTAATAAAGACTCACGGAGCAGGAGGCATTATCTGGTTCCTTCTTCAAAATTGCCTGCAAATCATCATCCTCCAAATCACACAACTGAAAGAAAGAAAATCGTCGAACGGGAAATGTTCGAAATGCACACAAATCTTGCCACGATATTACTTCGTATTTTGGCACCTCATTAAGTGAAACACCCCATGTAGAAGGGACACGGAAATCCAACACCTGATATCTGTAAACCACAGCTGTAACATCTGTCAAGAAAGAAGTTGCAACTGTATAAAAATCAAACACTTGTTCTTAAGTCAGAGCTCTGTATGAAAACCATATTCCAACCGAATGCGTAGTTTTATTTTTTGGTTATATCAATGCATTAGCATTAATCATCCCCAAGCAGCAATAGCTAACAATATCAAGATAATTGTCACTAGTAAATTACTTCTGAATGCATTTGGTTTTGCCCTGGTTCTATAGGTGTTAAATGGAAAAGAGACATACGATTCTTACATGCGAGAAGCAGGATCTTTTCGAGGGTCATAACCTTTACGAATCCACAAAGTTCGAAATGGTCCGTTAGCGAACAAATATGCCATTCGAACAAGCAATCTGAACACAATTCCAAAAAAAAACATTGCATTCATTTTACATTCCAACCTGCGGACTTGTTTCTGAAAAATAAAACCTATAAAGACGAGGAAGGGATTTCCATGTTAAACATGAATTTGCACTTCGAATAAAATTCAAAGGCCCATGCAATTCTCCAAATATGGCAAGAATATAGTTGGGCAAACTTCGAGAAACAAAAATAAAAAATCCTAAAGTTTAATAAGTCATTGTTGTCAAAAAAGATATCAGTACATTATTGAGCTGTTGAAGTGCTAAACATACACCGCTAATAAGTTAGCTTTGACATTCATGTTTATCTACTGGATCACCTTTTCATTATTGCGAGGTTGATGACAGGAAAACTTTCTGTCAGAACAGCTACTAAGGCATGACGTGACCAAATTGGCCTCTTTTCCAAAAGGGGTTTCAGCTTTCTAGCATATTCCTGTTCTTCTTTTCCAACCTCAGATTCATCAATTTCCTCTGGTTCAGGTATCTGTGGACCTTCAACTGTTAAGGCTAAATAAAAAAAAAAAACTACATAAGCATGTCCATTGCCACCTTAATACATTTTTTACATCCTCCAAAACCCTACAAATAAGGTTAGCGGACATAAAAAAACGAAAAACCTCAAATCACTAGCGAACTGAGCACGGAAATCATCGCTAAAAAAAGATAAAGTCATTCCTCGACCGAATGCAGAAATACAATGAATACTGCGCGAAACCGATCATGTTTTTTTGTTCAGAAAAATGAATCAAACTCACTATTTTTCAGTCATGTCCCTGATGTGTTTACATAAAATCTAGAGACATTTTCAGCTCAGTTACAACTTAACTGCGTTAAAACAGCACCAATTCCACAACTTTTTTGTTTCAAGGCAATTTATATCAAAAACCTCAAGAAGGCGAAGAATAAAAAACATGCTAAAAGAACGTCCGGAAGCTTGAAGAAACTTGATGACGAAAAGAGCTAAAGAAGCGATGTTCAAGTTTAGGCATGCAAATTTTCTGCGGAAAAATCAGAGAAAAGGCTATTGTGAAGAACACAAACATCCAAAGAGGGATAGGATATGGCCCTTGTTGAAATCGTGACCATTTAACAGAACAGAGGGCCGCACTTGTTCCTGCAAAGCAAGTTCCATATTTCCCAATTTTACTATTCCAAATTGGAGGTAGGGAAAATATTAAAAACCCCTACATGGCAACTGTTTGTGTGATCCTTCTTTTGACTATCTTCCTAGCTCTCCTCAAATTGCAGAGGCATACAAAAAGAAGTTTAAATAATTACAACATAGTCAGCCCTTAGTCTGGACCACACTATGTTTGAGTTAAGTCTATTTGAACGTACTTTAGTTCCAATCAGGGAATTTTGTTTCAGTGCAAAAAAGAAGAAATGTTGACTGCATCTAATTTGGGAACACCACACATGAAAGCGTGTGAATTGGTATTGTTATCTGGCAAATAAAGTTGACAGCAAATTAAGGACTAATGATGATAAGCGGTGCTTTTATTACCTCTCTTCCAGAACCTGCCTTAACCTCTACTCACTTTTGCTTCTCCTCTTGAAGATTCAGAATGAGTTTGTCTCAACTGTATGAAAAGAGTCGACCCATAAAAAGTAAGTTACATAATGAGAAACTAATATTACTAACTTTGAGGTCTTCACCTGAAGAGGAGCCTCAGGCACAAAGTCTGAGGTGGGAATGGACAAGGGAATGGGAAGAGGACCCTGTCCCAATACGGTATTGGGGAATTTGAGATCACTATTTGCAGAACGGCGGGCTCTAGATTTCCTTTTCTTGGTTTTATTAGTCGTCTGTACATTACTTGCAGCAGCCATGGCTTCAACCTCCATTTGCTTTATTTCTCTGTCCATTGACTTTGGTCTGTTACCCCAACAGAACCCAGTATCCACTCTAAATTTGAACTTTTGCCGCAGCTGAATGCCAATTGACAAACTTAAGCTATAGTCAATCTAAGTTTGCTTCCTTCTGCTCAAAATTCAATCCAAATTAGATTCCAACCCCCCATAGTATGCTTTATATATTTTTGTAAAGATAATAGTACCACAAGTGTTCCTTTTTCTGATTCCTTTTTTGAAAGTTAAGCAGCAACAAAAAGAATGTGCTCACATTTGATCATCAGGCATGTCATGCTGCGAGAATAGAGGGGGTACGAGAACCATTAAGTCGTCACTTTCTTCACTTCTCTGATCACCTGTACTAAGGCACTTTCCCATAGACAGGCAAAGAACTCAATGTTTAGACCAGTGTCCTACAATTCACTATCAATGCATCTCAGCTTCTGCGGTAAAGTTTTCAGAACACAACGAAAACGTTCCGAAACTTACCAACCAAAACCAAAAAATACATACTTAAATAAAATAACATCTCTAACACCTCATTGGATCAAAAAAGCAGTATGGAAATTGCAACCATTTCATACCATTGCTGACTTCAGGGTCTGCAAACAGATCTGCTCGTCCAACTACAACCTTTGGAGACGCTTGAAAAGCTACTTAAGAAACAAGAATTCATCTAGTATGAATACAACGGGGCTGAATCCAAACCGAACCTAGAGAGGGAGAGAAAGAGAGAGGGGAGAGAGAGAAAGAGAGAGAGGCGACGACAATGGGAGGGAGGGGGGGAGGGAGGGAGAGGGGGAATGAGAGGGAGAGTGGAGGGAGAAAGGGAGATGCATTCATCAGAATATGACCCTCAAACCTGATTCACCTTGGTTGGAGCCATTCTGAAGTGGCTGAGGTGACGTGACCGTCTTCATATGATTCTTGTTGGCTATCCCAACCACATACTGGAAGTCCGCTCGTCCTGGCTCCAACAAATCCCCACAACTCCCATACATTACCAGCATACTAGATTGGCCTTGCAAATCACAATGGGAATGAGAGACGACAGCTTCTCAAACCTCTTGCATTCAAACAATTCTTCGTTAATACCCTTAACCCCTTGCTGATTCTCTGTGGCACAGGACTCACCCACGAAACGATAGGTGCTCTCCAGACGACCAATGATTCCTGCTGAAACTTTCCAGTTATCACATGATGCCTGTTCTGAAGGAGTTGAAGCAGGCTGAGGACTCTCTCCCTCTCCTGTCTTCTCTCCTATAATTCTTTCGCTGCACACTTGGCTGTCTGGTAATTCACCAACATGATCTACCACCTTAAATTGCTTATTTTCTTTGCTTTTTTCATTGTTAGGCTGGTCTCCAAGAGGTGGAGAAACAGCAATTTCTCCTGGCACAGCTTCCTCTGGTTGAAATTTGCGTTTGTGTCCAATTCTTTGCCGTCTGACTTTAAGAAGGAGATTGGCAGTCTCTTGATGATCGCCAAAGAGGGGGTGGCAGAAAGGATCTTCAGGTCGGTACCTCAGTTCAAGAAAATTAAGATCAGATGACCGAGCCTGATTTTTACACATATAGACCAGAGTCACTTGAAGGTCCACGAACTTGAAAAAAATAGAAAAAACAGCGGACCTTACCCCTCCCCCTTTTTTTTTATATGAAAGCATTTCATTAGGCATTCTCAATGAAACGCAAGCAGCGATCTTGAACCTTAGACACATAACTCTGAGAAAGCCATAAGGGAAACAAAATAAGACAAGCAAGAAGCTATGAAAAGCCATGGAAAAAGCCAAGGACAAAGCTATGGGGAACCGATAGAGATCATCTATTGAAATAATTAAAAAAGCCCTAGAGACTCTCAGAGTACATATAGAGAGCTGTACAACAAACCTATTGGAGCCATGAAGCCATAAGTAATCCAACATCACAACCATTCAAAGACACTTCATGGAATAGTTGACATCAAATGACATGACACACGACAGATGCACACAGAAAAAACACATGCCACATGACATGAAATGGCACATAAAATTAGTCACATGCTAACATGAAATGGTATACAAATTCACCTGAGCTATAGCTGGGAGGCCTCCAAGGGTGTGTAGAGCTCGAGGGACATTTTTCACATGGCCAGGGTACTGTACGGCCAGCAGGCGCTTTTTGGGAATGGGACCACTAACAATGTAGTCCGTTACAGGCTCCATACTACACAGATAAGCTATGGGCTACGTTGTCACAAGAACAACCTAGAAGAGCAGGTTTTGCCTTTGCATTGTAGTTTTATAGCATTTGCCTCGTCTCACTTTTTCAACAATAAAGCTAATGTTCTTTGCACAAATGAACATGGTTATGGAGTGCTTCCATTTGAGTAAAGTAGATTCGTGAAGCTTAATATTGAGACAGTTGCTGTAGGAATGTAAGCATTCTTCGTGGTTGTAAATTAGGTCAAGCTTTTACTCGTACTTTCACCTGGTCTTGAACGTTGCATGTTGCCATGTTCACCTTTGAAGATGCAGTACAGAGCGAACAAGGTGAACACCCTATCAGTTGAAGCAGCTACTGACACGTGGCATGAACAATCCCACGTGGAGTGGAACACATCAACACAATAGCGAGCGGAACGTGACAGTTCAGCCCTACAATAATCCGTATACCCGTATAAAACGTGGCAGACAACGTTTTGTGCCGTACAGTAAATCCAAATATGGTACATTTTCGTACAGATTTGAAATTTGTAAAATTTAACCGCGCGATTTTTTTTTTCCCCAATAGTTGTGACGGTCTGACGGAGTTGGGGAAGCGAAAGGAACACTTGATTTGAAGGGTTTGGAGCTCTTGGCTTATATAGACCCTTGTCAAAGGGCTCAGACCAGTAAGGGTCTATGTACTTTGACGATTTGAACTTTAGATCGACTGTTATGCTCCATATTTTGTGGAGAGCGTGCGCGCCGTCCGATAAAGTTACATGTGACGCCATGCTGTAATTCTGTAGCCACTTCTGTGCCACAGGAAGAAGCGAGCGGAAGGCGGCGCTCTCCTCCTTCTGTGACGTGACGCAACTTGACCCGATGGATGGAAAGACAAAAGGATGCAGAGCCTCTTTGCCTTTCCTATTAAGTGAAAAGGTCTTCCCTGAGTCTTCAAAATTGCTCTTCTCCAATTCTCGCCCCAGGAAGGAATACTATTGGGGAGCTTCCTGTAGTAGAGGACGTTAGCTCTACCTTTTCTTGGTACTACTCAGATAAATTAGCTGAAGACATAATTACTAGTCAGGGGTAGTGGAAGTGCTGGTAGTGATAAGGCTGTTAACAACGAAGTGTTTTAATTGAAACTGCCACAGTGCTTCTGGTGTCGTAAAGACGTGGTATTCATGGCGAGTCCGGGGCCCGCTTCTGGAGCTAAATTGTTTCAAGGGGTAGAAAAGACATCTGCCGCTTTCAAACTGATGATGCAAATGGTATGATGTTTTTCTTCCCTTGTTGTACGTTAATGCTGATTTTGCTGGGGTTTGCTTTTTAACCTCCACCTCAGACTGAATCAAATAGTTTTGATATTTGAACCGTTGATATACCTTTAAAATGTGGTGTTGCTTTGGAACTTGAGAGATCTCATGATGTCAGATTGTAAGTTGATGTTTCTCCCTCAGTTTTCCCGTGTAAACAAATGCGTTTCTGTTGGAGGGGTTCAGAGATTGTTATATTATTTTTTAGGAATGGTATTATGTTGCTGGATTATATTATTATCTTTAAAAAGAAATTTCAGTTTCTTATGAACACAAGCGGGTTATAGTACCTGATTACGTGTTGCTGAACCATAGAGGAATTACCAGTTTAACCAGTTTTACCATGAAAATAGCATTATCCTTGGTGAAGTTCATTAGTTTCTGAGACGGTTGTTTAAAACTATTGGCTTTCGCTGAAATAGTCTTAATTCTTTCTTTTTAAGTTGGTGATATCCTGGCTGCTTCTGGTGTTCAGGGCTGGGAGGAAGGCACTGGTCTGGGAAAGAACAAGCAAGGAATCACTACACATGTTCGTGTTGCAAAGAAGCACGATACAGCTGGTCAGATACACCTTTTTTCTTACACAAACTCCCATTCTCTCTCTCTCTCTCTCTCTCTCTCTCTCTCTCTCTCTCTCTCCTCTCTCTCTCTCTCTCTCTCTCTCTGTGTGTGTGTGCGTCTGTATGTGTTGCTCTCCCATTGTTTAAGGTGGAACCCATTTCTGCAAATGTTTTATGCATATGTTAGTGTTGTCTCTTTTAACCGACAGTGAGAGCTGGTTATTGTAATGATTGGTTCAGGTCAACCTGCTTATGGTTTTGACATCTCGAGTAGGCCGTTAGATCGGTGAATGGTGCACCTGGGTCTGCATTGCTTCTCTCTTATTCCTGCATTCTGTATTGTCCGTGGTAAATCGTGTTTTGAAATCATGGGTATAGTGAAATGAATTTGTATCGTATTTCCCGTTTCTGTATTCGCAATAATCTAATGACATCAACCTGGGTTTTTGATTCAGGTTTCAGCTGACAGCCATTTGGCAATATTTTTTTATGCATTCAAATCTGTGTGACTCTTTAATGTTGCGTTTTAGCAATCTCTCCAAGTTAAGCTGGAAGCTTGGAGATTACTACCAGTGTCTCATGAATGTTTATGTTTTTTGCCTTGTCAGGTGTTGGCATCAATGAAGCTAAGAAGGCCGGTGCAGATTGGACTGTGAACACAGCCGTGTATGACACTATTCTCAAGAATTTGAATGTGGTGAGTTCAAACGTAGTTGTTACAATTATTTTGCTGGACATTGTTGTTACAAGATTAACAGTGTTTCTTAACAGTTGTCTCCACATGGCTGGTTTGCATGTGTCAGTCAACGCTGTTTTCTTTTTCTTTAGACTTCCATATGGCAGAATAACCATCATTCTGGCATGCTATTTTTCTGGTTACTCTGTGTTTTACCCTTTGCTCCTTTCCTGTTTGTCAAGCCATTCTATTATTGTGTACTCTACCTGAGAAGCAGGCTGGAGTGTTACAGGTTAATAAGGTATTTTGCTAAGTTTTGTCTTCTTACCATAACGACAGTGAACATATATTAAATAAAGCTTAAGGGATTTTTTATGTGAATACCTGAGCACTCTGTTAGGTGTCATCATTCCTCCATTTTTCAACATTCCTGATTTAGGGTGTTATAGAACAGAAAAGACGCAGAGAGAGCGTTCGCAGTAGAAGTAACTTAGAATGAGGGAATGTCTTTTTACGTAGACTGAGAGAACGTCTTCTGTATCTGCCAGGGAGGGTCCCCTCTACTGCAGCTTTTGCAGATTCTGGCTGAAGGAGTACATTAGAATGGAGTGTGCACTTCCCGTCAGGAGATCTCTGTGAGTCTTTTAAGTTGTGAAACCCGCCAATTGTTGCATACCATCAATATACATGCATTAAACTGAGAGATTCTTGTAGAAGTGTTGACTGATCCTGTGAATATTGGCAGATATAATGAAATTCGTCTGACCCATGTTTTTTGGGTTCGCTGTTTTGGGGGGTTCGAGGGACTTTATTTATGCAGCAAGCGTCCGGACTAAAAGAAGGTACATTTTCCCTTGTGAAAGGCTATTTATTGAACCTTCCAAATTTGCAGATCATATTTACTCCAGTAAATGAAGTCTTCCCTGCCATTGATTTGTCAACTGGTGTTTCCTTCTGTGTTTTATATAAAGTTCTTTAGTTTCTGCTCAGACAGGTGGTCAACTATTTGTGGCTGTAGTTTTGAACTGCTGAAACCCTAATTATTGGATCGTTGTCCAGTATTTTTGTTGTGATCGTTGACACCCTCCTTTTGCTGAATCAGCAGGGAACGCAGCGAAGCCGGAGGTATCCTCCAGCAGTGAGTCAGATTCCGATTCTGATGACTCTGAAGTAGAAGATGCTGAGGAGAAGAATCTTTTGCCGACCACTCCAGTTGTGATTGCGAAACCAGCCAAGCTTGTTCGACCTCAGGGCAGGTATTTTTTAGTTCCTTCTTCTGAAGGTTTTGTTTGTATTACGATGATTAGAATGGAGGTTAGGGTGGTTACATTTGATAAAGCAAATGTGAGAATACGTGGGCTTCATTATTTGATGGTCTAGGTGTTTGTCCATACAATTATGGTAATTGTGATTTGTTTTTTTATCAATCTTTGACATGGTGGTCTGGAAGCCACTGCGCGCTATTTGATAAAAATTATGTCAAGTTGTTGGGTGATCCATGCTTTCCCATCCATGTTTTAGTGTTTGCCGGATGATTATGGCTGTTTGATGGAGGACATTTGATATATGATTTTTGTCCATTCTGGTTTTTTTGGCGTGGAATGCAGGTACAAAAGGAGAGAGGCAGGGAAAGAGGTGAACTCGTATTCGTCGACTGACCTAAGTGCAATTCTGGTACATTTTCTTTTTATCTTTTTTTTCAGATTATTGAGAATTGGTGATGGGCTCTGTTCTTCATCTGTTCTTTTTTTGCTGACCTAGGATTTGGTGGTATCTGCTGGATGATTTGAGGACAGGGCCATGGAACAAAGGAAAGCCCCCCTCCACTGGAAGGTCAAGGTGAGTAAATTAGTCTACAACTTTTTGCATTTTCCTTATATTATCTGTATGTCAAGTAGTTCCTGCCTTAAATAACTGGTTAGAGGTAAGTGGTTTGTTGAGCATTCTTATATCCGTTACGTGTAGGTTATACAAGTCGCGTTTTATATTTTTGTTATCTTTTAGATATTTTTTGTTGTAGAGACTTGTGTTTGTAAAATGTTTTTTTATTTTATTTGGATAGGTTAATTGAATGTAATGTCCTTCTGCAATTGCATTTTCTTCTTTTATCTGTAGTGTTGTAAGGCATGGTCCTCTGGAATAGTACTCAGTTAAGCTCTTTTCTTGGATTCAGGTGCCCCAGCAAAGCCTGTAGTCAATGTTAAGCAGCCGGCTCTTAAGGAAATCAAAGTGGCCACTCCTTCACTCTTAGGCCGTGAGCTCACGGCCAATTTTCCAAAGTTGAGCCCATCATGGTGGGGTAGCAAGTATGGATTTGTCAGGGCTGGTGAGCTTGGATCCATGCCTGTCCCTCCAAGCAGTCAAATTACTGCAGGAAAAGTGGACGTAAAGCAATCAACTGATGACAACGGAACCCAAGGCAGAACTGCATTTGATGAGCAGGACCAGGAGAATCTTTACAAGTTAGTTCAGGTAGAAATACTGACTCCAGTTTGTACTCAAACAATATGCTGTGTATGAAATTGCTGGAGTCCTGCAAAATATTTTCATTGACTTTGTCTGATCTATGTTTAGCTAAATATTATCTGTTTAGGTGAAAGCCATTTTGCAAGGTAGAGGCAATTGTTGGTGCAACGGTGTTATGCCTTGTGAATCCTGTACTGTGGAAGTCTTGTACTGCGTATGTCTGGATATAATGAACAGCACACATCGAAGGCTTTTGGAGCTTTTTGGTTCTCCTTGAGTTCATCACGTGTGCAACATCAGTGGTCTTGACATTTTCTTTTGCTAAAGTCCAACTAAGGCTTCAGCGCTGCTGTTGATACCCACATATGATTCCTTTTATGCCCTCTTGGACTGAATGGGCTGATCTTAATGAACTGAAAATTCTAGAAGCTACCCTGGTAATTTAGTATTTTTCTAATAGTTTGCTTTAATTCTGGTGGAAGGTAGATGTATTCTGTTAGAAACAGGACCTCTTTTGCTCACCTTTTCTTCTTCTATTCTGATTATGTCTATTTCTGAAAGCAGTTGTGTCAAACATATTTACTGATGTTGCAAGTCATAATGTTGCTGCACAGGATAATGCAACAAGTGGTCGCAGAGGTTTAGGGATTGGAGATGCTCCCAGGAAGGTTGGAGGTGCCAAATGGACAGGTGCAAAAGTCACATTTCTTGAGGAGCCAGAAGAGAAAAATGTACCAGAAGGTGGAAATTCTCCCGAGCCTGTTGAAGACAAGGAAAATGGAGAAACTATTTCTGACATCAAGCTCCAAGATGCAAGTGGAATGACAGACAGTTTGCAGGAGAAGAAGAAGAAGAAGAAAAGGAAAGCCGACAGAGAAAGTGTTGAGGAGGATTCGGTGGAAGGAAAAGGTAACACGGAACTCGAGAAAAATGCAAATGATGGAGAACCATCATCAAATGGAATTGCTTCTGCTGGCCAGTCTGAAGTTGTCAATGAAGATGTTAAGGTAAAAAAGACAAAAAAATATAGGAAACAGGCAGAGAGCACAAGTGATCAGGATGAAGCTGGTGATCTTGGGATTAAAGGCGCAAATTTAAAAGATGTAGATGCTGAAGTGGATGTTAAACAAGGTTACAACCAAGAAAAGAAGAGGAAGAAGAGTTCTGAAGCTGAAAAGCAAGCTGAGGAGAATACCTGCAATGGGAAAATAGAGTTTGAAGAGTTGAGGGAGAAGAAATTCAAAAAACGAAAAGGAAAACAAGAATCAGGAGGCCAGCAGGTTGCCATGCAAGGATCGCCCTGGGAAGCAGAGACAAAGATGAGACTATCAGATGGTAAAGTTAAAAGTGGTATTGTTGAGAGTGTAGAAGGCGCAGAAGCGAAAGAGGCTCAGGGTGTACAAGGGCATGAGAATGGAAATTCAGTTTCAGATGGAATGACAGGGAAGAAGTTAAAGAAGAAGGGTTTGACACCTGAAAAGGTTTCAAAGGTAGTAGTGGAAGGGAAGGAAGAAGTGGAACGAGAAGGGAACTGTCAGAAAAGACCAGAGGATACTGCCTCAACGAAAGCAAATACTAAGGATGTGACGGAGTCTCACCAGGAGATGACCACCAAAAAGGAAACGCCTTCATCTTCAAAGCTGAAATGGAAAAAGTTGATAGCTGAAGCTTTGACGCAGGTGACAGCTAAACCCTCTATGGCCTTTTAGTGCTTGATCCGTTCTCTGATTGAAAAGGGTAGATAATGATTCACAAGTAAATGTTCCAAGTAGTTTCAGCTGTTGAAGAAATATGAGTGCCTGCGACTGCTGTTGATTGGTCATTACATCCAAGGAATCTTATTAAGATGATTTGTGCATTTTTGTTCAAGCAATACATGAACTGCTGTTGATTGATCTTTTTAGAAACTGCAGCTGATTCCTGATTGGATAGCTGTCTTTAAAATGTTGTGGACCTGCCTTTTCCTCAGCAGTTTTTTGCCGCTTATCATGCAGATGCCCTTTTTTAGCAAAACGGCATTCACTGTAGCTGACTTTATCTTTTAAGTTGAGAAAACTCAATTCTGTGTATCCTTCTTGTTTGGAATTATTGGTTGCACCCAGTCCGGTCTGGTTGAGTTCAGCTCTTGTTTTGTCCGGCCTGAACTGTGCTGTTTCCGGTTTGGAAATTCCAAACCAAACCCAACGGTTGGATTTGGCTCAACCGATTAGCTCCCAAACTATTGATCCTTTAATAATCCAAAGAAGAAAAGAATGCTAAAAAAGCTAAGAAGTTCTTAAAGATGTAGCGTACAGTTTTCTGAATCATCTGTACATTACTATGTTATTTTTCTGTACTTCTATTCACATGAAGGTACTGTAAGAACGTCTGTACATCGTTTCAAACAGAGTACGGCTTGGTCGAGCCGAATCTGAAAAGATGTAACGAACTGAAGGGTGGAAAAAATGGTTTAGTTTGGTTTGATCCTGTTCGATCCAAACTGGGCAAAGGTTTAATCATCAAATACCTCCCCTTGGATTGGTCTGACTGCATGTGCTTTTCTTTCAGTTTTGGGAGAGGTAACTCTTATCTGAACCTGACCACAGTCATTGGCTGTATGTTTTTATCTGTATGTTTGTTTGCAGGGTCCAGTAGAGGGTCTAAAGATTAAAAAGCTTCAAAAACAGGTTTTGACTGTGGCTTCGTCCTCTTGTGGACCCAATCCTCCTCCTGAAGCAGAACTCGTGGCTGCTTTTAGGAAAGCGGTGAGTGTTTCCCTAGCCTGGTGATTTAATCTGTTTAAATTGTGCTAAGCTGTTTTGTTTTTGTTTATATTGTCAAAATTCGGCTAACTTGCGTGTTTAGGATCAGGCATATTTACTACGTCCATGATTCATCATTTCTTTCTTTGTGCTTAGGTAGTTTGTGGATATGTTTTCATGGCCATCAAATTGATAAGAGGTTGACCCTTTTTTTTTTGTAAGGTAAGTTGTAGGTCATTGTGTTTTAGTTCTTAGCCCGGTGGTTGTCGTTGTACTTGTTGTGAGGGTTTATAGTTGTAGCAAAAGCTGGAGTTACATGTGATTAAGTTGTGACTCTAATTGGTGTGGATTTTGCCTCATCTCTTTGATTTCACAGTTGGAGGGAGGATCGTCTTTTCTTGTGGAGGGCAAATTGGTGCGATATGATCGAGGTAGGGTTTAACAAATGGTGATAATACAAAGTCATCCCACTCAAATTGATTTTAAACCCCTGGGGTTTTTGTCTCTCGGTCTGTACTTTGGGCAAACTCAGGACAAACTAGGGAAGACAGGTTTTTTTCGTTTTTCCCTCTTTATGTACTATTTTCTGATTATTATTATGATTTCATTTAGTAGCAAGTTGTAGGAGCATGAAATGTTCCCAACTGTTGAGTTTTTCCAGTTGATTTGTTCCTGTTAGTTTTTCAATTGATTTTTTGTTTTAGCATAATTGATGCGGTGCAGAAGATCCTGCGTTATTGTTTGTGAAATAAAGATAGAGTTTTACCTTTAGGTCTAAGGGGTTTGAAATGTACTGGTTCCTGAAAAGGAAATGAAATTGTAACACATGTGGCAACATAATTACAACGAAGGTATTGGATCTGGGCAATAGAAATCTTCCTAATATGAAAAGCTAGCTTGGCTCTTTTTTGTGGTTTGTCATGATGACGTGTTTTTCTATAGTTGATCCAATCTGTAGTTTGATTTTTATTTTATTTTTGTTTACCAAATGGTTCTCCTTAATTTGTATTTCCATTCGCTACGTGTCCAATGCAACTTTTTGCTGTATGTACATTCATGAAACTGTAGCTGAAATGGACTTGCATGCGTTATATTTGGTTCATGTTGCTTACAGGATTACGTTTGCTGAAAAATGTTGTTGACTGTCAGTAATTGGAGCAATAGCCGTCAGCCAGCTCTTTGTATGATCTGTGTATAGAAATAAGGGCTATTACTGGGTGATGCCCAAGTAATTTTAGGAGTAACCCTACTGTTCTAATTAGTAGTTCCAGTAATCCTTTTTTTTGTATTGTTGCGTATCGAGTGAATTACAGGTTGGTGTATTGCAATTTTTGTAGGTATTGACATTGTGACCTTGAAGATTTGAAATTTATCAAGTCTGCTGATATACGTTGAAAATATGATAACTGCTGATAAGTGACTGATAGCAGCGTGGTAGTCTCTACATAATAATTGCATGACAGAACAAACAATCTCACCAAATTGTAGTGTTGTGTATTGACAAGAAACATCGTTATTGCTATAAAACCAATACCAATAGAGATCGGTTATCGAACGGTATGGGGTCCCAATATATCGCTTGGAGACCAACAAAAATATCGAGGTACATTGTCAAAATCTGATGTAAAGCTGTTCAATGTCTGAAGTGAACAGAAGTGTACGAGTGTTGATGATACAGTGATATTGATATTGGTGTGTCGTGATGGTTGGTGATGCGATATGGACTGCTGAGACCTTGTGAAAAGGTGCAAATCGAATGTCAGCAAAACCTGCCTCACATAGACACTGCTTTTTTGAATTCATTGTATGTTACCTCTTTGTGCCGGATTTTTGGTGGTACAGTCTTTCCAAGCGCAATCATGGGTAGCAGATATTTTCGGTATTGTACCATTGTACAAACAATTAGTGAATACTGTCTACTGCATTCGTAGTATTTCCAGCTGTTGTCGTGTGAGTGATGAATCACTAAATAGTTATACTAAAATGATTGCTTCTTCGGTCTTTTGAAACGTCGATCGAAACATGATAGTAATAAACGAAGGAGAGAGTGAAATTTCATGGTGTGAAAGTATTTAAAATGTCAAAAAGACTTTTTCAAAACTGTGCATTGTGTAAGTTTTGACCGTTTAAGTCATGCACTACACCGCAAATCGTAATTAAAGTAAATAACGCTAATTTGGTCGCCCTAAATTTTGACGCTATCACCTTAAATAGAGTAAATGATTCTAAATTTTTCATTGTACTATTTAAGGTAAGGTTTAATTAGCGTAAAAAATTCTAATATAGGTTCGTTTTAAATAGTGTGGAGTACGGAAGACGTCCGTCCGTGCAAAATTGTACTTTTATAAGTAAAAAGGTACAAATAATGATTTAATAGAATCTCGCTCGCACGTGAAATCGCACTAAACAAAAAAATCAATCACATCGGAAAAAGTCGTTCGCTTAACTCTCGTACGTCGACAGCATCGTCGTCAGTGTGATCATTAACTGACATTCAGCGCGACAAATAGTACTAACGTCATAATGACGTCAAACTATACGGACCGACAGATTTTGTACGTCTACGTAATTTATTGTTCATAATTACAGCGCGGATAATTATTGCCGACATAACCCAATATAGAGTACTTAAATAAATTAGAGTAAACTTCCTCTGTGAAAAAGTTATATCACACAAATTAGCATTCATAACTCTAATTGTTTTTTTTTTGTTTTTTTACTCTAATTTTTTCTTTACTCTAATTCGGTCGCTCGAAATTTCAGGTCAATCACATCAAATAGAGTAATCGATTCTAATTTTTTCATTATTCTAATTTAGGTGAGGTTTAATTAGCGTAAAAAATTCTAATATAGGTCATTTATTCTAATTTTTTCATTATTCTAATTTAGGTGAGGTTTAATTAGCGTAAAAAATTCTAATATAGGTCATTTTTAAATAGTGTGGAGTACGGACGACGTCTGACCGTGCAAAATTGTACTTTTATAAATAAAAAGGTACAAATAATGATTTAATAGAATCGCGCTCGCACGTGAAATCGCACTAAACAAAAAAATCAATCACATCGAAAAAAATCCGTTCGCATGGCTCTCGTCCGTCGACAGCATCGTCGTCAGTGTGAACTTTAACTGACATTGAATGCGACAAATAGTACCAGCGTCATAATGACGTCAATAATATACGGACTGACACATTTTGTACATCTACGTAATTTAGTGTTCATAATTATCACGCAAAAAAATATCGCCGATATAACCTAATATAGAATGCTTAAATAAATTAGAGTAAACTTCATAGTTGAAAAAGCTCTATCACATAAATTAGCGTTCGTTACTCTAATTGTTTTTTTTAGTTTTTGTACTCTAATTTTTTCACTACTCTAATTACGATTCGCGGTGTACCATCTAGTGGAAATCCCTGCAAAACTACAACATTTTCATAGAGTAGACAACAGGTTGGTTTATTCCAACTGGGCTTTATAATTGCGCGACTTTATTGATTGGGGGGAAAAATATCGATATATCGATGGGAAAAATGGGATTTACTTTGCACGTTGCACTCTGTTCACACTGTACACATCATCCTACGCTTTGCTCATAGGCTGACCATGCATGCTTCCCATTGGACACAATCACACAATATACACAATGCTCGCACGACATCACGTGCACACGTCGCACTCCGCACAGCTATTGGTTTCGTGTGTGAAAACATTTAGAAACGCTACATATTGTCACCCCGTACGGTATGTATCTTAGTTCAAAAGTAGGCGTTTTTATGGTAGGCCTTTCGTAGGCGCCTTTATCGTAAGTTGTGTTATGGGCTTTTCATGTGATCTTCTTAGATCGCTATGACCATCCGATCGTCCAAATCTGACGATAGTCCTATCGTAAGTTGCGTTATGGGCTTTTCATGTGATGTTCTTGATCGTTACTTTGATCAACGACCGTCCGATTGTCTAAATCTAACGGTTTAAATAAAAAATAACTCAAAACTCACAGAAAACAAAAATTGTCCGAATGTTTTTCAAAATTTAGACATGACGTTTAATTCTCTATCGATCGATGTGCAACTCAACCCTGTTATTATTATTTTTCATTTTGCGACCAATACAATATGGGTCTTAAGGTCATATTGTATGTTTTGCGTACAATAGGCATATTGTATGGGCCTAATTTCACCTAACTTTTAACTATGACTATGTATCTCATACGGGCATTCCGGGTAGACTGTGTATTGTACGGGTGACACTGTGACAGTATAACGCGTTTCAATTTGTTTTCGCACATTATCGACCAAAAACGAAAAACAGAATCTCCGATGCAACTTCTAAGCGCGGGCATACCTCCCAGGTTGGCTTTTACACTATACAGTACACCGCCAATCGCTATTAGCGTTGTGTACGCTAATCCCGTCCCGCTTTTTTTTTTTTTTATTCTCAAATAGAATTATCCACACTATTTAAAAAAAGCCCTAATTCCTAATTAGAGTAATCGATTTCTTCCAAAATTTCCAAATTCTCAATTAGCGTACACCACGCTAAATAATAGTATACGCTAATCAAACGTACACGCTAATAGCGATTGGCGGTGTACTGTACAGTAGTGTTGGGTATCGGGTAGTTTCATATCGCGATAATTTCGATATTCGATATATCGAATATCGATCGAGCAGACTCCTCGATATATCGTACCGGGACCAACATAAATTATCGCGATATATATCGCAAAAATTGCGTGTCCGTACAGCCAGAGTACGGATAACTGTACGGAAAATCGTACGGAGAATCGTACGGATATTTACCCCCCCCCCCCCCCCCCCCCCCCCCCCCCCCCCGGGGGGGGGGGGGGGGGGGGGGGGGGGGGGGAATATCTGTTTTTAATAAAAAAATTTAAAATTTTTATTTTCGATATATCGTCGATACGATATATCGGCGATATATCGGCAATAAATCGCGATATTTCGATAATCGATATATCGAAGCGATATATCGATTATCGGGTACCTAAAATTCGGTACATATCGAATATCGGCAAGTGGTCCTCGATACCCAACACTACTGTACAGTACTGAACTGCATCTTGCAACTTCTGTACATTTCAGGTCTACCTGATCATCGAATACGACGTAAAGTATACGATACGATCGTATTTTAGAACGGAGAAGACAGTACAAGCCTTCAGTTTCAGGTGGCGATGAGTCCTCCCCTGCATCCAAGCCTACGGCATCTGGCCTTCTTGTTAGGCACTTGGAAGGGCTCTGGTGAAGGCGGCTATCCGACCATCTCCTCTTTCCAGTATGGAGAGGAAGTTAGGTTTTTTCACGTAGGCAAGGTAGGAAGTTTGTTGTTTTTTGTTTCTAGGAAGCTAAGGTGCCTTGTTAGGTTTTGTTGCTTCTTGTTTGTGAGGATTATAGTTGCTAGTGACTTCAGTCTTATGTTACATATTGAGCTTATACTTAGTGCACAAATCTAACTAGACATTGTTCACTCTATTCGTAAGGGCCCCTTCACTATGTTAAAATCAGTGCACGTAAAAGCGTAGTTTCGTATTTAGTATGTATCACATATATCTGCCTATCCCAAAAACAATGTAGAGCGTCAATGTTTGACACCAATGTAACGTGTTATCAATATGTGTACAATTCATAAATTTGTCTTACCTGGCGCAATATTTTTGTTGTGCTCATTAACAATGTTGACAGCCTAATTGCTGCGAAAACTTAACTAAATTCGTAGTCAAGACGCATCTGTGGTTATCTCTAAATTCCATATAATGGAATGCTATAATCTTGCTTCAAATATTCGCCTCTACAGTGGATACACATAGTCCGCCTAATTAGTCGGGTATATAACATGTGCTAGGAACATGGAATTGAGATCTTGTTGTATACACTAATAAAGGTAGACCATGTCCTGGGTATGTACACTCAAGTGTGTGTGATAACCACTATTGCCAATGTATGTTTTTATTTTTTGTATAACGTCTTTGGTGATAGCATACGACTTTTTTTTTGCATACTTTTCCTTTTTCACGTCACTTGAAATTCATGTGAAATGTAGCTTTCACATCTATAAAAATGAATTTTACCTTTCAATTCATCGTCTGAAAACATAAATTTGTACAGAGATAGAACATCTTCTTCTGCTCAAAAAATTTGTAACGCCATTAGTGATGAAAGGTGGGATTGTTGCAAAATGGATATAACGTTATCTGATGGACTGTAGCTCAACTCAGTAGTTGCTCCATGATCGAATTATCATGGAGTGCAAAAGAACCATCGTAATATCTAATGGATGATCCTTAGTATATATCACTCTTAGTTGACAAGAAAACCTATTATGCACTGCAACAACAATATGCTGAATGCTTCAGTGGAAGCAACAACTTACATCCATAAACCTGCCAATTCTTTATCAAAGAACTGATTTAGACTTCTTTGTTTTTCTTTGGTGTTTTATAGCCAGTGCTGGCATACTCGCAGAAAACATGGAAGTTAGCTTCAGGAGAGCCAATGCATTCTGAAAGCGGCTATTGGAAGCCATGTCCTGATGGGTCCATTGACGTATGTATTGCTCAAAGCACCGGAATTGTTGAAGTAGAGGTGAGCTGTGTTCCACTTCCTGCCTTCATATGGATTTGATTGTAGTTTAGTTGGGTCATTGTACATCGTTTGCTACACCATGTCTCGCTAGTATAGTTAATGGTTTTTTCGCCTCTCAAAACTGGTGTGCTCTGGGCAAGCTTGTGTGCTTTAACTTTGAAAATGATCCATTGAAAAGTAGAAGTTTTACATTTTTGATTGCGATATTCCAAGGAAAAGTCAGAAAATGTGTGCATGGGAAAAACGATTGTTGAGTGACAAAAAAAACCAATAGCTTTAATATGACACACTGTACTCGGATGCACAATAAGAAGATATCTGGAAACTGAGATGACAGGCGACAAACAATGTGTTATTGCTGGGCAAAAACGCTGCGGCGATTTTCCTGTTCTTCAAACCGAACTAGGAAGAAAGTGTAAACGGTCTAGGATCTCAGCTATCTGATAATCACTCTGTTTTAAAACCAGGTTGCTATTCTTGCCATGTGGGACTAGTTCTGAATACATATCTTTTATGCATCTCCTATTTGACATCTGGAAACCTATTTGAAAATGGAATGGAACAAGTTCGCCTTTTTAACTATCAACTTACTGCATCAATGGTTTTCAGCCAACCTTTCTGATTAAGAAAATTTAGACTAACTTGTCATTTTCTCTTGGGTACTCCACAGTGTTTATAGATCGCACAATATTTGTTTGCCTGATGATGACGATTCAAGTTTAGTCTCTGTTTCTTTGAATTCAGCACAACAAACAGTATATAGCCTACAACAATTAATGTGCACCACTCTACTTTAAATAACTCAAATTTAGATGTCTTCACAATTTACAGAGTGGCCCACACCAGGTATTGAAATCACAAATAGAGGCATAGGCATAGATATGGCATGGTAGATAGGTCATTGTTGACAAATAGATGGGGTGATAAATGTTGTCAACAACCATGTAACAAATGCAACAACATAAACAATGATGCAAAACCAACTCGACAACCCTTTTGCGTTATGTATCATTGGAAAGAGTTGTGGTTATTTGTAATAAGAGTGGGTTGTTGTCAATAGTTTTTTGATTTTTGTTGTGGCCATATTTATCGAACGGTGATGCAGAAAGGTAGTGTGGATGAGGATTCGCAAAAGGTGGTACTAACCACCAACCTTGTTGGAAATGCGAGCAAGGTATTTGCCCCATTATACTTCGTCACTTCTTTTTCCCTTTTTGGTATTTGCCTCGTTACACTTTGACACTTCTTTTGTCCGTTCAGTCATCATTGTAAAAGCAAACATATGGACATTAAACAACATTTTGTAATAGAAAAAGTATTCGAAATTATCATTAAGCTAAGCTACCTATAGATTAAAAGATGACTGATGTTATGTTTACCAAAGCATTACCAGCTCCCACGTTAGTTATTTGAGTTTTTTCTAAGTTTTTTCTGGGCGTTTTGGCATCTTTTGAAATTTTAAAACAGGGCTGTAGATTTAATTAGTAAAACTTTTTCAAAAAGCGTTTTCGATACTGCTTTTTCCTTGTTTGCTATTTGCCCCATTTTACTTCGATACTTCTTTTTCCCTTTTTGGTATTTGCCTCGTTACACTTTGACACTTTCTTTCGTCCTTTTTTGTCTCCAAGAATGGCTTTATCTAAAGTCTTGTTGAGTTAAAACTGAATGAGCGAAGCAAATATGGTATTTGTGCAGGTAAAGACTATTAGTCGAACTTTCCATGTTGAAGGGGATGTCTTAAAGTATACAGTGGATATGGCTACCACTACTCAACCACTTCAACTACACCTTATGGCTGAGTTGAAGAAAGTTACCGAAGCTTGATTCCCATGTTGGCATTGAGAAAAAACCCGGCAATAAGAAAAACAATATTATTTTTGGAAGGCACAATACTAAGTGGTAATTAGGTGTGTCGTTGTTCACAATAGAAACCCTCACCAAAGCACCCTCGTTCAATTACGAAGATAAGTGAAAGTCCGTTAGAGTTTAAATAGATTCGGTAGTGCATAATTGAATTGTAATGTACAAGTTGTTAAACTTTTTGGAACTCTAGATGTTGTAAATGAATCGGTTATGTCGTTGCATCATCTTATACGGTACGATTTCACAATCCTTTGAATAATTATAATGGTCAATGGTTGGACCTTTGCCAAACCAAAGAAATGGATGTGAAGGCCAAACTTACATCCATATATACATTCTAATGCCTCCGTAAACAAGCTTTATTAAGAAAGCGCAATGGTAAACCACCTGAGTATATGGGAATAAAGGAAGCAAACAGGAAGGAAGAAACTGAATAACCGAAAACTAAGGGAATCAAACTAAAGAGTGAAAAAACAGATATGTTCAGCTGACACTCACACAGGTTCGAAATAGTATTTATGACATCGTTGTCACTTCCATACCTTAAGGGATAGTCATTTTTCTTTTACATTTATTACTATTGCAAATGTTGGTTTGTGCGCAGTTTTTGATAATCATTTTAGGCTACATCAACATCAAAACAAACCAAATCAAGAAATTATTGTGTACATGTGTTTTTCGCTCATATCGCTATTATAAAAGTAAATCATACTACATACAGCAAATTAATAAAACGTGGATAAAAAAACTAGCAATTTTCAGAAAATCTCATCCAAAGGCCTACATCAACATCATTTACAGTCCACATTTCACATTAACAGTGTGGTCGCTAATAACACATATATATGCCTTGATGATGCTGCAATAGCTTCCAACGAATTGTTCATCTGCGCAATATTATGGTGATCGTGATGAACCTTAACTCTATTAAATGGATATATTTGCCAGCTTGTTCCTTGGTCTCATCTGAAACTGTCTGTCATTGCAAGACATTGATAAACCACGCCACAAATGCGGTGCACATTCGGTTTGTTAAACAGGTAACAGTCAGAATAGATATGCACATAAGGTTATTTTACCTTTGTTAGAACTTTCTTGGATATAGCATTCGTTATTGTTGTGCATAACTAGAAAAAAAACAACCTCACCATCAAAGCGAGCTCCTACAACTTCCCCATTCCCCGCGATCTGACTGGCTCTTGCTTACGCCACGATACATCTTTTCTTTATCAACTGAAAAAAACATGCGAGGGTTTGATAACATGCATATGAAGGATTTACATACAAGATTTCGCACCTGTCAACCTTAATGCAACAGTCCTGTATGTATTAAAACTTTCTCTTATACGACATTTACATCATGGATACTGTTGTATGGAAGATGTATAATTAGTTAATTACAACTGACTTCTCTGGTCCTACCCACAACCAGCCAATGCCCGCTCCTTAGGTAAGCCTGTCTTCGATTTTCTTCTTTACATATTATACACCACATAACAAACTTTCTTCAGATAATCTAAAGAGCTGTACCGCATTTCGAAAAAGACGCCTGCAAACAAGAAAGATTATTGTTGTTAGGAAGGAAATTCAATCGCCATCCTTGATCTACACCCCCCATCGTAATTAATGTTAACAACTCTAATTATTCGCAACTTTTTCTGGCCAAAAATCATAAAATAGTGTTAATAACACTATTTCAAAGAGTGGTCTACAAGTCGCCATGTCTCCCTACGATAATTAGTGCAATACACTCTAATTCCGCATCCACTCTCATTATTCCTTTACACTAACAGTGATGGACAGTGTAGTTTGAGGAAGTTCAACCACAGTAACACATGCATGAGACCAGGAGCCCTTTTGCATCCATTGCAACTGAAAAGAACAACAGATAAGAGTGGAGATCATTGTATCCTGTTAACAACAACTAAAGGGGCACTTTCCGATGTAAAACTCGACGAAAACAACTTACACTGCTCGCTGGGCAAGAAGGAACGTAAGTCCAACACTCTGTATACTTTTGAAGAGAAAAGAGTACATAAAAGAAAAAACCGCCACTTTCAAAAGCAGAAACTAGAAAGAAACTCTCGGCACAAACGATGCACAGTTTAGTGGATTGAACAGTGAATGAGAATCAATTTAAATCCTCTGCACTTCGCCATTTAATGAGCCTTTTTTATGACTGGCTGTACTTCTGCTCATACTAGCGCTATCAAATGGCAAATAACGCAGTAAGAAATCAACAACGTGGAAACAATCTTACTGTAATTTCTCCGTGAAAAAAAAGGCCAATCACTTGTTCTGCCACCAGCCACTTCCATCCTTCATAAAGTGCTCATAGTCTTCATATAAACCAAGTTCGTTTATTACCATGAAGCGCTTGCGCTCCTTCGTCTCTCGCCTGCCATGGCAAAAACAAAAGACAAAGCTTCAAAAGCTCGCCCTATTTAAAATTTGTTTTCTTTAAACTTAGATGTTCCATTTCCTTCAATCTCTTCTCAATTTTCCTCAAAACCTTTAACAGAGTGATGGATCCACGTGCCATTTAATCACCATCTTGATAAATCTTAATAATTGATTGTTACTGATAATTTGTTTTAGACGCTCAAACTTTGCCGTACAATCAAAAAAGTTTATTGATCAAGCACTGGGGAAGGATAAAATCTGATAAAACTACAAAGAAGAAATAAAGATTTCTGATGAAAGACACGCGTCAGAAAACAAAAGGTCACGAGAACAGTTTCTTAAGAATGAGTTTCTATGGAGGACGATTAAAAACATATTTTTCCAGAATTAGTCTGGATGAACTAGTGGGGGAATTTTATTGTCGATGACAATGAAGGTTTTCGAACGAAGGATAGGTGGGTGTTTATAATCCTTTGCCTCGTCAATTTTCAATAAGTACAAGAAACCACTGCAAACTACGTATATGCTGAAAAAATGGGAATTAAAACTATTTTAGTTTCTAGAAATTGAAGAGTGAAACTGATTTCCAGATTTGCCTTGGTTGATGCCTTTCAGGACAAACCTGGTGACTCGCTGGTAAACTTGCTTTTTTCACCTTACTCAATAAATGAGGAGAGACTGGAATTTATCTGAATCGATACTTGACAAAATAAAATATTGTCTGCTTGTAATGACTAACGAGAAGAAACGCTCATGCCACCAATGGCCATAGATTGTTGTAGGATGCAGAAAGATGTTTCTCTTCATACAAAATACACCAAAAATAATTTTCAGAACAAAAACATTTATAAGAGCAAATGATGTAAGAATAAATTACTTTTCACCAGCCACAAGAATGTCAAAGTCTACCGGCATTCCGGAAAACCTTCCCGCAGTTTGAACAGGCAAAAAGCTCTCTCCTCTCTCCTCGGATGAGGAAAGAGAGATAGAAGATAAAGAGAAAACAGAGGCGGCAGCCATGAACGAGTGACGGAGAGAGAGCCGCTTAGGGTAATGCTGTAAGGCAGCCATGCCTGCGCCAGACGTGAGAGAGAGGACAAGAACAAAAGTCTCTACTTTTTTGCTACATTTCATTTTTGTACTTTAAATAATATAAGGTACGACCTTTTTTCTACCTTAAAAGTATTGCCATGTCCGCATGCTTTCGTTCTACAAAGTATGGACCGGATTGTGACATACTATATAATGTATTACAATAAAACGTTAGATAGTATAAAGGAATAGGGTATACTAATACTATATATTTTCATATACACCGGCAATAACAGTTTATTTCGTTCATCGTTCTAATTTTTTTCGTTCATTCTTATGCTTTCCTGCTTGCTTTCCGTTCATTATCTTCTGTTAGGAATACCATCTTCAACTTTTTTAGGGTTTTCTCACAACAGTGAGCACCTTTTCGAATCTTTCTTTAAAACCACTCGAAACTTTTCCAAATCCTTCTCTTATTCACTCTTTTTCTCTCTTCCTTCTCCCATTCTTTCCCTTCTCTTTCTCCTTCTCCCTCTTTCCCATTCTTTCCCTTTCTATCATCCTATCATCCCTCCCCTTCTCTTTCGTGTTTCTTTGATCTGAGCGTTTTTTATTGTTAAAAACAACTGTCTGCAAATTCCTCTTAGCTTGTCAACTACCTACTTATGGAGAGTTTAAACATTTCAGGATTATCTTATGGCTGCTCGAGGCTTCTAAGGTTTGTTTGGTTTCAAGTTGTATTTAGTATGACAGCAAAATTAAGTTTTGATTCTTTTCCACAGTCTTCCCTTCTAAGAAAACAATGCGCTGAATTTTTTTGGAATGCAACCTAATAGATATTTGTTGGAATTCTTTTCAGAATCCAAAGGATTACCCAATATGTTAGCAATTTTTGTTTTAGTGTGCTGTGAACTCTTTCTTGTAAAACTAAGTAGCCTCGTAATAGCCCATACACAATATACACGCTCTTTTCTCCCTTTTTTAATTATGATTCTAAATTGAATAAAATGACTTTATTTTAATGTCTGTCTAAATTTTGTAACCTTAAAAAACCGATTAATGTGGAGTTGTAATTCTATTCTTTTGATCAAATAGTTAGATTATGCAATGCAAATAGTTTCAAATAGGTTGCAAGTTACATGTAGTGGGAATTATTTAGACAGTATGTCTGCTACCTCTCCACCCACTCTCTACTTGGTGTAGTAGTAATAGTAATACATTGTGCCACTATGAAGACGAATTAGTGTATCATTATGGTTCCCGCTTTAGTGCATTATAAATCTTGATTAGCCATTTGAATGCATGTAATACAATACAAAGCGTTTGTTTCCCAACGCACACCTTTGTTCATGTCATTAAGACTGGAAGTAACTCATTAACACAAAAGAACAAAGATGGAATAGCATTAGTTTGTATCTTGGAAAAGGTTGAAGTAATATACCACTTTCGCACAAGCCAAGGTGGGAGCTAGTTTTAGCTTGGAAGAAAAAAGAGAGCAAATAGTATAGTAATTGTGAAGAAAGGGAAACAAGGACTAAAAACAAATCGATGGACATTGATGATGAAATTTTGTGAAGTGTTTGGCCACCCAATTTGTTCGAAGTGAACTAGCGATACCCCTAAAGAGGTTCGAAGCACGAAAACATCCGCAATCAACAGGAGTGCATCAAATGCGACCATTTTTAACCATGTGAGGTCTCAATGTCCATGCCTATGTCCATGCCCTGAGTACAAAACTTCGTTCACCCAAAAGAGACATTTCTGGGGATGGTGTTTCACCCCTGTCGCTTGCAATGCATCGAACACAATCTTCACACGAGTGCTCTTATAATGTCACCAACAATAGATGACATCACCTATGTAACATCGAGCGCGGTCCATTTCTCGAAGGGCCATGTCCATCGCTCACTATAATTTGGCAGGCGTATTTTTAGCCCAAACGGCATGTACAACCAATTATATTATCGGTTGTCTGCTCTTTTTCGGCTCTTTTTCTCCTTAAAGGTAGGGCTCTAACAGTATTTGATGAAATCTTTGTTTAGCGTCCAATGTCGCAAAACATTCAAGCCTTTGCCAAAGAGTAAACCATTTCTTCCGACGCGGGCATTAACTACTTATCTAAAACGTTGGCCTGGTTGAGAGTGCACGGATCCCCACACACCTCGTAGTTCACCATCTTCCCCACCGATTCCTTCTAAAGAGGGGAGGACTATGGGTGAAGCAAACCAGTGTCCCCGGTTACTTTTTGAACCAATCTTACAACCGCCAATTCTTACAACTCGGCCGTCACGCCTACTGGGAGAAGGGGATAGAGGGGGAGAGAGGGAGAGAGGAAGAGAGGAGGGGGGGAGGGGAGGGGGGGAGGGGGAGAGGAGGGGAGAGAGAGGAAGAGAGAGAGAGAGGGAGAGGGAGAGGGAGGGAGAGGGAGAGGGAGAGGGAGGGAGAGCGAGGAGAAGGGAGAGGGAGGGGAAAAGAGAGGGAGGGGAGAGGGAGTTGGAGGGGAGAGGGAGTTGGAGGGGAGAGGTGAAGGGAGGGGTCGAGGGAGGGGGGGGAGAGAGGGAGAGAGGAAGAGAGGAGGGGAGGAGGGGGGGAGGGGAGGGGGGGAGGGGGAGAGGAGGGGAGAGAGAGGGAGAGAGAGGGAGAGGGAGAGGGAGGGAGAGGGAGAGGGAGAGGGAGGGAGAGGGAGAGGGAGAGGGAGGGGAAAAGAGGGGGAGGGGAGAGGGAGTTGGAGGGGAGAGGGAGTTGGAGGGGAGAGGTGAAGGGAGGGGTCGAGGGAGGGGGAGGGAGAGGGGGAGAGGGGTAGAGAGAGAGGGGGAGAGGGGTAGAGAGAGAGGGGGGGGGAGTGGGAGAGAGGGGGAGAGGGGGAGAGGGGGAGAGGGGGAGAGAGGGAGAGGACAATGGGGGGAGGGAGAGAGGGAGAGAGGGGGTGAGGGTGAGAGGAAATGGGAGGGGGAGTGGGGGAGAGAGGGGGAGAGGGGGAGAGAGGGGGAGAGGGGGAGAGAGGGGGAGAAAAGGTGAGGAAGAGAGAGGGAGAGAGGGGGAGAGGGGGGTGAGAGGGGAGAGAGGGGGAGAGGGGGAGAGTGGGAGAGTGGGGGAGCTGGAGAGGGGAGAGGGGGAACGAGGAGAAGAGGGGGCGAGGGGGATATGGGGAGAAAGGGAAAGGGGGAGATTGGGAGAAGGGGGGAAAGGATAGAGGAAGAGAGAGAGAGAGGGAGAGAGGGAGAGAGGGAGAGAGGGAGAGAGAGGAGAGAGGGAGAGCGAGAGGGAGAGCGATAGGGAAAGGGACTGGGAGGTGGGAGGAGAGGTCGTGGTATCCCCCTCACCTTCTGAGTTACGACGTCTCGATCCGCGGTACTTTTGTACTTCGCCCGGAGACATTCCGTGCGATAATGTTTTCGCGCCCGCACCAAAATTTTCGTTTTCGTGCCGGTATCGCACGATTCGCACGTTTTGAACATACTGCAGGTGGAGCCAATGAGCAGTGTGGAGTTCGAACTGCAACAGCTACTCTAACAGACAAGTGAAAGGGCACAAAAAGGGAATCCGAGAGAAGGCAGGAAATAAATTAAGGGGAGAAAAGGCGAGAGGGAGAGGGAGAGGGAGTGAAAACAGGGCCCTTACTAGGGGTCTCGTTGGTCGTAAAAGTTTTTGTCGTACGCCATGATGCAGGCAGTGAGACGCTCGGTGAAATTTCCGAGTACAAGTTACAAGTTTGGTGTTCCTCAGAGCTGCTTCCATTCGCAGTCCAAGCTTTTGAACCAAGGTATTTGTTACTTTGCAATCCTTTTTTCCAAGGCTATTGTTTAGTGTTATTACCATACTGCAGATGAATTCATAGCCTGGTGTCTGTATTTTTTTTGTTGAAATAAAGGTGGTTGTAGCCAGATAAGAATAAAATGCTAGGTGTTGTTGTTTCATCAATCCAGCGTGTACTTGGTAATCATAAAACTTCTGGTATTTTATGTTTTCATTAAATATGGTACGTGGTATTATTAGCCGAAAACTGGTTAAATATAGCGTGTTAAAATAACATAGGTTTTAATGAACAGTCTGGCGTTTCAAGTCTTGCAGTGGGTTAAATTAGTTTCCCTTTATTGCAGAACTGAAAGGTTGATAGAGGAAAAACCGTCTTTCTAGAACTCGCCTTGTCAAAAAGAAGATCACTTCCGAGTATCTGCAATGATAATGTCAACTATTGAAACGTATATTTTCCCTAAGAACTTTTATCAGTCGCTAATATTTAACCACGGTTCACTGTCAACCAGGTGTGTAGTTTTGGTATATCCTGTGTGGGGGGAAGGGGGGGGGGGATGATGCATCTCAGTAATAGCTAGATAAAATCAGCTAAGCAAGGAAAAGTTTTTTTTCTTGGACTGTAGTTCCCGAACCATCAGCAAAGGAGGCTGGCAAAAATGTTGAAGATCCACGGGCAAAGGACTGGAGTACTGGTTAGTGTTTTTCTTTTTAACTTTGGTACTTATCCCTTGCTTTTGCTCACATGTACCAAATCTTATACTCGGCTGTCTATTTTCAGTATCTTCTGTTATGCGAAAAGTGAGGTATGCAACACTCCCATATCCATATTCTGAAAGGTTAACAGGAACATGCTCTCCTTTTGTAGCAGTGGTGACCATCTGCAAAAACAAAAAATAGTAGTATAGCAGTAATAGTTGTAACTGTAACTATTAATAGATCATTAAAGATTAACATAAATACAAATAGATAACAGAACAACAAATAAATAAGTAATGATTCTGTTAAGTTAATATAATAGTTCTGCAAAAACAGAAAATAGCATAACTGCAACTTTTAATACATGCATTACAGAATAGCATAAATATATATATTTGATGGTCATCAACTCTGTTAAGTTACAATCTTGTTTTGTACTTTGATGGTCTTACCATCACGTTAAGAACTTCGAGTCAAGTTAATTGTTTTGCTCTAAGTTTGTTCCCCTTCAAAACCTGTTCCTAATAAAAGTATGGGGAACACTTACTGGGTAAAATTGACAAAGGCTTTGTAAATATCTCCGATATTGAACCACTGATCAGTCTGGTTTGTGCAAATGGCCACCTACCTTGGTTCTTCTTCATCAGTTTTTTTTTTGTCATCTTTATTTCGTATCTTGATTATTCTTCATTCTTACAAGGGAGCCTAATGTATTTTTTAGGTGAAACAGAATAGTGTTATGAGTTTTATGTGTTTATGTTGTGGCAACAAGGTTGCCTGCTGTTTTTGCAGCCTGACTCTTATCAATTGTGGTCCAGATTTTTGTTACCATCCTGTTGTAGTCTGGTTGTTTCCACACTGTTTTGGCAATGTTGTCTGGTCATGTTGTTGGGTCTTCAGTTTTTCAAGCAAGGGCAAAGGATGCAGTCTCAGTGCCCATGGGCCCCTGATGCATAGAGATACAGAACAATAGAATAGGGTAGTTTCAAAAAGGCAGTCTTTGATGCTACTTTGACGTTGACAGAAGCTTGTTTGTGTTTTGGTTGCATGCAGTTATGGACAATAATATGGGTTCGCTTATGTTGACGGAGATGGCGCGTGGAATGTCTCTTTGTCTAAAATATTTTTTTGATAAAAAAGTCACGGTAAGAGACCGTCACACTTCATCCTGGGAGGTTCACACTGGTCGTTCTTGTGAAGGGTTAGCATTCCTTTGTTCTCGTGGAGTATGGAGAGGGTCTTACGTTACTTCAGGTTCCTTCCTCTGGGTTTTAAAACCATCACTTTTCTGATCCGTCTCTTTGCAAAATTCATGTGAATGGCCTCCAGATCAATTATCCTTTTGAGAAGGGTCCGTTGAGCCCTCGATTTCGTGGTGAGCATGCCCTTCGTCGATACCCGACTGGGGAAGAGCGTTGTATTGCCTGCAAGCTCTGTGAGGCGGTAAGTACTTCCGTTTGAACCTCAAGAAAGTTGCTGGAAAGTTAGTTCGTGAATAGTTGTAAAAAGTTTTGTTGTCGAGGAGACATCTGGTGCTCAGTTTTACACAATCAGTTGATTACAGCTGCTTTTTTAAAAAGGCATCTACGTGTGTCTGGTTGGACTATCTGACCTGTTCTGTGGAATTAGTCTCCTAGAGGCTAAAGTCAACTTTAAAGCAGAATTAGATCGTTGCAGTGTAGCATTACGAACTTTAGACAAGTATATAATTGTGATACGGTGAGACGTACATGTTTGCAGGTCTTTCTGTCTTTGTTGTTTCAAAGGTTTAAAGTCATAATTTTATTGAATGCAAAAATTTTGCACCTGTTCAGGTGTGCCCAGCTCAGGCCATCACAATTGAAGCTGAGGAGCGCGAAGATGGGAGCCGTCGTACCACACGGTGAAGTTTTTTTTGTTTGTTTTTTTAACAATCCTAGTTGGCTGGAATGCTGATGAAGAGAATGTCCATATTTTGCGTACTAGTAGTGATGAACTTGATCCATAGGTTTCAGAGGCTGGTATAAATGGTTGTATTATTGAATGTCTGTGGTCTTCTTTAGTATTTTCAATTTTGCCGCTTTTTAATTTCAGCTATGCTGAAGATGATAGTCCTAAATCTTCTTTTGATAATCGGTGCAGGTATGACATCGATATGACTAAGTGTATCTACTGCGGCCTCTGTCAGGAAGCTTGTCCCGTGGACGCCATTGTGGAAGGTCCTAATTTTGAGTTTGCGACAGAAACGCATGAGGTATGTTTATGAATGACATGAACAATTTGGGTCCTTATTCATTGTCCCTATTGTATGTACATAACAAGCTTCTGGTTATTGGTTCCAGCTTTGGGAGAGTTCAGCAACCATAGAAGTTTTTAACAGTTTTGCCAATTTTGTTTTCACCACATCGGCCCAGTGGCTGTAGTACGGTTTGTCAATCATCTGAACATAGGGAGAACGCATGTACCCATATTCTTTCTGAACTAGTGGAACACATAGACGCCCTTTATATGCCAGTCTCCCTGCATCTAAAGCCCCCGTGCATGTTTACAGATTGGATGGTAAAGGGATGTGAATACACTCCTATCTTTAAGCTTTTCCCTCACTAGAGGGTTTCTGGCTGATTTCAACCGTAATTTTGTACGATTATATACAGTCGTTGTACAGTTTAGCTGTAGTAATGTGTACGTTTTGAGTCAAAACAACATGGGTCCATTTTGGCCACTCGTGACTGTTTTTGGCACTATAGGCCACTTTTGATTGAAATATGTGGGACCAATTTAACCTAAATAATTACCATCTTAAAAACAGACTGTCATGGTAGTTGACTCTGGGATGTCGATTAGGGAAGTGGTTGTCATCCTTACAAGTGTTAACTTGACACCGAAAAGGAACACGAGGCAACGTATCCGGGTCATCACTTGACTTCTCATATTGTATCGTGTCCATAACTGGTTAATGGTGATAGCCTCGTATTTGGTAACGTTTGACTATCTACTTATTTTCTGTTCATGGATCGTGTGGCCCGATTCGGCAGGTTCATCACTTTGTTCTTTTCGCCCTTAGCTGTATTTTTTGTGTTGAGAGGAACCTGAAATTTGCATGTTTAACGTGTCCTTTTTTCTGTGTACTTTTTGCTTTCTTTATCTAACATATGATAATGTTTCGGTTATGTATATCAGTCTGAAATTGGTCCAATAAACAGTTATCGGCAACCCAACCTACCGATTACTGAATATCAAAAAACGTTGCAGCTGTGAAACTTTAATTAGGGTGCTCCAGTGAGCATGGCTTTCCTTTGAATGCCAAAGGAGAGAGATGGTATGGTCTGGCGATTGATTGCCAGGTGTGTCTTTAGAGAAAGAGCTTACTTGATTGACGCCTGTGTATGACTTATGGTTTTTTTACAGGAGCTTCTCTACGACAAAGAAAAGCTTCTCGACAATGGTGACCGATGGGAAACAGAAATTGCTGCAAACCTGAGATCTGAAAGTCTTTACCGTTAAAAAAGGAAAGAAGGAAAGAGGCAATTGTTGAGCTATAGTCGGCTTAATTTTAGAAAGCTGTGTAGTTTCCTGGTGACAGTTATGGATTCTTATTATTGTAAGCTGCCACGATTCAGGGGAAAGTAATGTAATTTGTTAACCGATGGAACAATTTCCAGAAGAGAAGAAAAGCTATGTATAGATTTATTCATGGAAGCTGTTAAATTGACAACACTTGAATGATTGTTGGAGTATTTCGTACGGTGTGTTTGTCAAACCACCCTTCTGAGATTATAACATTTAGGGAAACAGGAGTTTGTTTGTCTGGAGACCAAATTCACATGTTTCTGCAAATAGAAATGAAAATGTTTAAGTGAAATAAAATTGCGGGTGAGCAAAATATTTTTTGGAAATCCAAAGCTGTTGTTCGTGTTTTAACGGCTGATTTATAATGTGTACACCTTGACATGCTATTAGCGTAGAGAAATAAGAAGTATGAGGACTGTTTTGGCTTTAATAATTCTATTCCCGGTCCAAGTGACATGGACGATTTTGTGCATCTCAAAAAAAAAAAAATGCTAGGAAAAACAATTAGTATTCTTGACGATATTTTTGTGTTCAGAGGACAGAAGATAAGGGGACAGAATTAGTGTTATTAGCTCTAATAGAGATTCACAGAGTTGATAATAATGCTGCTATTTTTTAACTAAATGGTGGAACCTGATGGGCAATATGAACCGGCGAAGCTCAGGAAATCATGATACCTCGTATCACTATTGGCGTGAATGTTTCCTTTTTTTGCCTTTGTAAGTCATTTTTTTCTGTGCACATTTGCCGGATTCTTCCAACGGTTGTTACAAAAAGCTGAGATTCTTATCTTCGATAGTAGGACTTTGAGCAAAATTTCACATGGGAAAAAGTTTAGCAAGTTTCCTAGCATGAAACGTGAGTATGTGCAGTAGCTAGTTGTTCTTGATCAGGATTCTCAGAAACAAAAAACGTACCGGTAAAATTGAATGTCGAACAAGCTGGCACTCGATGGTTAAGGACAAAACAAATGATTGGAAAGTAAAAGAGAGTTTGGTTATAACATGATAGCTATTTGCCATCTTCAATTGGGTGTACTGGTAGAAGTTGGAGATTAAAAATGATGTCCCAAATGAGAGATTTGCTAAAATTTTAGAGTTTGCGAGAGGAGTACAAGCTAGATTCATAACATAATTGATGTCTTTTTGTTTTTTTCTAGTTTTCGAGCTTAACGAGCTTTTGTAGTTGCCTTCCCCCTTCGGGTTTTGTCTCCTTGGTTGTATATGAAACCTACAGTCACGATGTCACTCTCGTCGATCTTAGATATAATCATTTCACATTCGGATTTGCTGAGCTTAATTGTGGCTAGATATAATATAATCTCATAATATTCCCTACTATTTTTAATAGCTTCTCTCCAGATTCGAGCACCTTCTCTTTGTTTAGCATCCAAGTGTTCAGATGTCCAAAGGGCTTCTTAAAATATTTGTGACAAAGTTCCTTCACTCGGCCTATCATGTAGGACCTTCTCAAGCTTCCTAGCTCACATTCAACTTTGGTCTTTTGACAAGGTGTTTTAACCAACGACCTTGTTGTCACACAAGCATCGTACTTTCTACCTTTTACCTCTCTCTTCTTCGACGATCATCATTTCTCCATCCTCCTCGACGCATTAGATAGAGGGCCTCTGGTTATGACATGGGAACCTCGTTTGCCTCCAGATAGCAATCAATTATCAACTCAGGGTTATCAATTGTCAACTCGGGGTTTTGGCTTTGTTCCGGCATCGGTCTTACTCTTCGATTGTGGTGTCACTAGTGTTATGTATGGATAGCCATTTGCCAATAACCGACATGCCCTTTTTTTTAACCTACCGATAATCGATAGATTGGCACGATAAATTGCTACAGGTTAGAGGTCGCAAAAGTCAAAATTTTAGATAACCGAAACCGACCGTTTTTTTTTTTTCAAAATCTGAGTACCCGACGCCCCACCGGGTTATGTCACGCTCCAAAATTGTTAACCGTTACCCAAAATGCGTTTACGAAAATAAAAGTTAACCGAAACTCGATTTCTCACGACTGCCCGTACCCGTCCTTATTCGAATAAGTCTCTATCAATCGATGTGCATCAACCCTGTTACTATTTTTTTCATTTTGCGACCAATACAATATGGGTCTTAAGGTCAAATTGTATGTTTTACATACAATAGGCATTTTGTATGGCCCTACTTTCACCTACTTTTGAACTATGAAATAAACGACACTCTATATTGCTATACACATTTGAGCACTACAATTAGTGTTGGGTATCGAGGGCAGAGGTCGCAAACGGTCAACCGAAACCGTGACCGACTGTTAACCAACCGCCCGCGCCGGATCCGGAACGGATTCGGTTGCCAAATTTTGGGGGTAGGGCGGTTACGGTCGGTTGATTCACTAGGAAAAAAAAACGGTCGGTTACGGTCGGTCAACCAAAAAACCAAAATAAATGAAAATTTTGTACTATCCATATAATCCAACATTCTTGTACTTTGTACTCTTTGGTATCGTGGAAGTACGTGACATCATGATTAGCGTTAACACTATTCATTTCGCAAATCTTAGGGAACGCGACAAAGCGTCGCAAATCTGACACGGTAGTAACACTATTCATTTCGCAAATCTTAGGGAACGCGACAAATTGTAATTATTGGCTTATTCATACGTCGTACATTGGTTAATTTTGTACTTTTTCGGTTACGGGCGGGCACGGTTAGTCGCGAGAAATCGAGATTCGGTTAATTTTTATTTTCGTAAACGCTGGTCGGTTGACGGTTAACAATTTTGGAGCGTGACATAACCCGGTCGGGCGTCGGTCACTCAGATTTTGAAAAAAAAAAACGGTCGGTTTCGGTTATGTAAAATTTTGACTTTTGCGATCTCTGATCGAGGGCCTTTTGCCGATATTCCATATATATCGAATTTGAGGTACCCGATAATCGATATATCGCTTCGATATATCGAAAACCAAAATATCGCGATGCATCACCAATGCATCGCGATATATCGCCAATATATCGCCGATATATCGAGGCATTAAAAATAAATAAAAATAAAATCACAGGTCTCCAAAGTCACGTGCCTTCGGACAAGGTGACCGTAAAATCTTTGCCGAAAAGAAATACGGTTTTTTCCTGAAAGTCAACAGAGTGAAGGAGATCTCTGAGGTACATTGACGCGGTACACTTGCGAAGTACACGTATGTGATACGAAAGTACGGATTTCCATACGAAAATGGTCGGTTTTCAAATATTTGACTATTTTAAAGATTTGATCGTCAACTTACAAGGAACCACTCAAATCAGAACACGTATGTAAAAACTTGTTTACAGACTATTCGCGATGTAACCGAGGCCAATGTAATAGTCTTAGGGTGAAGTTCCATTAGACGAAAAGTGAGGTTGTTTACAGAAATTCGGACCTCTCCGTATTACGCCGTACGTCTTATTTTGTTTTTATGCGGAAAACAACATTACAGAGAATCTTGTTAATATTCTTCAAAATTCTGGGAGTTAACAGTGACCGTTGGATATTTTTTCGCGAAGCATTCGCGTCGAAAGTTTCTGTAATTGGTGATGTACCTCGCGAGGTACATCACCAATTACAGAAAAAAATTGAGATGCGACACGTTGGATAATTAGCATACGTGTCAAGATGGCAACCAACGGAAATCAAAAAATTTCGCACACGATGTACGCATTCAAAAATCCAACAAAAAATACAAACAAAATGTCGTAACGCACTTTCGTCACGCTATTTCTGTTAGCGCCCTTTCGTCACACTATTTTTGGCAACGCTCACTCGTCACGCGAAAAAACACGAACCCTAAAAAAATGGGGTGGTGCCTAACAAGGCGTCTGCAAAGAGTACAAAGTTGTGTTGCGCGATGACCTAGTACGCACGTCATACATGAACATGCAGTTGGGGATTATGCATAATTGTTCTGTTACTAGTTGCGGCGCCTTTAGTATATAAGCTGCCCACTTGTTCTTGTTTTCGAATTGAAGCTCTCACTAATGGTGCAATTCCGTGTCCTCCATTAGACTACAGAATCCAGGAAGCCTCTAGGTAGTTTTTAACTAACCCACTTTCAGCCACAACCGCTGCTGCCTAAGAAAACAAATTGACAATCTGACTGCACCCTTGTGCAGCCTGGACTCCCTTGAGTCCGTAGCAAAAATAATCACTGAAAACGGCCAACCAGGCGATACGTTATGAGGTGGCAAAGATGCCAATTTATACAAACTCTCAAAGAGAGAGAGGTGACTGTCTACAAAAATTGCTAAGTCCTACTTGCCTCTCACAACCTGTATCTACTACACTATCTAATCACATGATTGTAAAGTACAAAAAGGTAGTATGGCCGATGTCCTTTATGTACGGCCTGTGTACGACAAGGCCAATAAGTGGACGCCTATCCACATGTTACTCGTCCGTATGTTCTCCATAATTCTCGCGACCAAATATTATCCCTCCACATGGCGCTAGGTCATGCCACATCCAAAAACGCCAAAGTGACCATTCCGAGATCTCGGCGGCGATATATGCCGTTGGATAAAAACCGACATTAAATGTTAGCCGTCGAATTCGTGCGGGATCACGTTCGCACTAAATATTAACTAGTTTTATGTCCCTTCATTCATATGTGCGTTAATCGGATGAAAGAACATGACACAGTTGAAGTAGTTATCACACAATATGTCATTTAACGAACTCCTACGACAGACTGGTTAAAGTTGATCGCTACTCCGCGTTTTGCCGGTCGGAGGTTCGAGTTCTGCCGGACTCAACCATTTGTTGAGAGTGACTTATGTCACTCTTTAGTCCTGCCCATGGAGCTGAGGCAGCCATGGCTCCACCACTCTCTCTCTCTTTCAGCGACTACAACAAGTATAGGGGGTAGAGAAAAGAGGTGGAGGCAGACTGCCTGCGCTTTTCTTTCTTTTTTCTATTAAGCTATTCAGACCTAGAAAATACTCCATAAATCTAAAGATTTCAACAAATGGCTTGCAAGAAGCTTCCATCATCCATAGCAAGGATAGTTCTTGCTAGCTTTCTCACCAACGAACCTCCATACAAACCTTATTCTTATAATTCCCTCATTCGCTTCTCGATTTCTCTTGGTGATAGTAATCGAGTTATATTTTCTTTAACTTTGGTGCCATTGTCAAAGTGAAAAACAAATGACATAAAGAACATTCTTTTGCAGGCTGTCAGTCATGGCAGATATATATACATTTTCACCTATGCTGAAATCTGTAACAATCGGGGTTTGCAAAGACAACTTCTACCATTTGTCGTAAGGCTCGGCCGTCATCTGTCGACACCTCATCTCGGCGTGCAGCCGAGTGAAGCTCTCTCAGCGAAGGAAAGTTTGAGCAAAGGAAAAACACACTTTTTTGACCAGCAATAACGCATATCTTCAAGCATCTGAATTTACAGTGTTGAAGAAGAAATGCTTTGAGGTGAAGCGCGAGCCCAGGCGCTTAGCTTCAGAGACGCTTACCTTCGGTGGCAGTAACAAAGTGTGTGGTGGAAGCTTCCCCTATCGCTGTAGAAGTGAAGTGTGCGCGTATGATGCGCATCACTGTAGCGTGATTTTTCCCTGCTCGAGCTTTCATTCGCTACGAGGGCTTCAATGTAGTTGTAATTGGTGTAGTTCTAGTTGTAGTTGGTGTAGTTGGCGGTTGGACAGTCGAGCCTTGTCGACTTGCGACAAATGACAAAAACCATCTTTGCAACCCGCGATCCATACAGATTTCAGCATAGCTGAAGATACAGACATAGCTGCCATGACTGACAACTTGCAAGAATGCTCTTTATGTTGTTTATTTTTTACTCGACAATGGCAAAGTTGAGAAAATAGAAATCGGTTACCAACAACAAGGAAAACTCAACTTTTTTGGGTGTAATAGTCAGGAAAAACTCAACTTTTTTTGACCAACAGCATCCTAAATTTTCAACCACCCGGATTTACAGGGCTGTAGAAGTAATGCTTTGAGAAGAAGCGCCAACCAAAACGCTGAGCTTCGGCAGTAGTAAAAAATTGTGTGGCGGAAGCTCGCCTTGTTGTTGCAAAAACGAAGCCCTGCAGAGCATGGAAGATGCTGGTATTTCAACAGTAAGGAAGCGAGCAGGTTGGTCTTTCAACAGTAAGGAAGCGAGCAGGTTTTAAAAAAATTATGATTTTTGGTGCTGGGCCCATTATTATCGGCCAGACATGTGACTTTAATTATTCTGGAACGCTGGTTTGTTTTTTCAACCAATCCGTTTGCATAATACACAAATGATAACGTTATTGTTTGTTTGCGTAATAGAAATAACTTGTTTGCAAAATAGATAGGTATTGTGAATTTAATTATTTAGGAACGCAGGTTTGTTTTTTCAACTAGTCTGTTTGCATAATACACAAATGAAAACGTTATTGCTTTTGTGCGTAATAGATAAATGAAAGGTACTATTACCTGTCTACATAATAGAAAAATAATATATGTTATCGCCTTGCATCATTTTTTCTACTCCCTCAAGACGAAAGAAATTGGTTGCAATGGGGATAACAATAATGCTTTCATGGATCGCTTGGACAATCGCCTCGTGTGAGGTGCATGAACATTAATTTTTGTTTCAAATTCATTAAAATCTTGTTGCTCATCTCAATTTGTATAACATTTTTTCAAAACTAGACAAACATAGGTTTAGTCCATTTACATATAACTCTTAGCCTGTGACAGGATGTTAGTCTTGTTGTTTTATTGCAACCATTGCAAGTTCCTATTTATTGCAGATGGTTTAAAAAAAATCCTCTTTGACATTTTCATTATTTTATGGCGTGTACAAGTCTTCATGCACTAATAATGAGATTATTATGATGTTTCTTTCTCACTGCATGGCTTGCAAAGCTCTAAAAGAGGAGGGTGAAAGAGGAGGGTTACACAGTGATTCTTTTCAACTCAAAGCCGACAAGAATCATGATTGACCCTGGGACGGTTGATCGAATCTATGTGGCCCCCATGACTCCACAACTGGTGGAGTTGGTCATTGGCAAAGAGATGCTAGATGCAGTTTTGCCATCTATGGGAGCACAGACGACTTTGAACTTGGCAAAGGCGTTGGCGAAGAAAGGTGTCTTTGACAACTACGGTGTTGAGCTCATTGGTGGAAAGCTTGACGCCATCAACAAAGTTGAAGATCGTGAGCTTCTCAAGGTCGCAATGAAAAAGTTGGGAGTAAAGAAACCTCCTTCAAGCACAACTAACACTGTAGAAGTACGTTTTTTTTGACAAGAGATACGCTTATACAGGTTTCACTCTAGAGGTGCATTTGTTTTTACAAGAGATACGCTGAAATAGGTTTTTACTAGTGTTGTGTATTGGTAAGGATTTGCCGATAACCGATATGGGCCTTTTTTCGGGTATCCGATAATCGATATATTGGTACGATATATCGACATCGGTCATATCGCCGATAAGTAGCCGATAATATCGGGTAATTATCGGCGATAATGCCGATAACGATAATTATCGGCGATAACTTTACGGACCGTATAGATAAATGTACGGTCTGTACACTCAACTGTACGTCATATTCTCCGGACGTGTACAAGCATAGAAAATACCGTAGCCGCCATGAAATCTGTACGATTTTGATACGGATCCAGTAAAAACGATGTACCTTTCACATCCGACGCCATGGCTTTGTCCCTTAATTCTTTGAGATCCACTGAGGACCTGCCACGTGTCAATCGATCGGCTTTTTTGGCAAAAGCTGCCAAAAGAGCCATACCGGGATGTCGGCGCTCACGCTGGCCCGTCCGTTCGTGTTTTCTCATTTTAAGTCGTCGGTTCGATTCCGGCGACGCGCAGAATGTTATTTTGCGTCCGTTGTACTTTTGTGTCCGCCGTCCTTTTCCAGTTCCATGTTCACCAGTTTTTTAGTAAATTTCCGTACGTCGCCGTAAAATTTTTGTTAAGTTAACCGGCCAACGTTTATGTGCTCCGTTTACCGTAATAAATTGTAGTTAAACTGTAACGGAACAAATTGTCATACGTGGCATGCCACGCTATATAATATCAATAAAATAATACAGTATGTTATAAAGTACTATTGTATGCATACTATATATTTTTTAAGTTATCGCCGATATGGAATTTGTTGGTCCCAGACCGATATATCGGAACCTCTGACCGTTCGATAACCGATAACTATCGGTATCGGTGTTATCGCGATAAGTTTTTTACCGATACACAACACTAGTTTTTACCAAGTTATTGATGTTATTGTTCAATAAATTGAGAGGTCCGAATTTTTTTTCAGTTGTTTGGAGCATTGTTTTTTTTTTGCTTTTGGAGGATTGTCATGAACTGTACCTTTCCAACACTAATCAAATTTTGAAGAAAATGGTAGAAAAATGGCATTTGGGTGTAAATTGAAAAGGGCGTAAGGTTTAACGCCAGTCTAAAATGTGAGCAAGTTAGTGCAATGTCCGAATAGGAATGCAGTCTTATTTTTAGATCTGTGCAAATATATACCAAGCGATTGTTTGTCGATGGGAGGGAAAAATAATTGATGTGTCACTTTGCATGGTGAAATTTTTGCCAACAGAAAGAAGCTAATGTGGCCCATTCACCTTTTTGCCTTTGCAGGAATCCTGTGCAATTGCTGAGATGATTGGAAATTACCCTTTGATTATCAGGCCGACATTCACTCTAATATTGCATATAAGAAGGATGAATTTGAGCTAATTTGCAAGGCAGGTCTGGTTGCAAGCGCAACAACTCAGTGTGTTTTGTTTTCCAGACATTTGAATTAATTTTGACAATGTAAGCTAGTTTTGCTTGCACATCACAGCCTCGTTATCTGTATAGTATGCAACTGCAAAGTTGTTTTCCTCGTCATATTGTTTTCCAAGCGTCATTTTTATGAGAAGATATACCAACATAGTTATGTGATCCATGTCTCGTGAGGTTTGGATGTTGGCTTTCTCGCCCCACAATGATGACATTGCTCGAAATTGTTTGCAGTTTCCTCTCCGTTAACTGAGGGTCCTAGATTATGATTTTGAATATGATCCATATGTTGGCAAGTTCTGGTGGAAAAATCTCTTCTTGGATGGAAGGAATATGAGCTGGAAGTGATGCGAGACTTGGCGGACAATGTTGTCATCATTTGCTCTATTGAGAATATTGACCCCATGGGTGTCCAAACTGGCGATTCTATCATTTTTGCGCCTGCTCAGACCTTAGGTGATTAGGTGATAAGGAATATCAGGGAAAGTACTAGCACAGATCACGCTGGTATTAATGCTAGACGTCTCATTTTGGCCACATGTGTTTGACCGTGGTAAAGTTGCAAATTTCATCAATAAGACGTTGCCAACATGTGCGCTTTTGTGTGTCTTGAATTAGAGGATATCAAGTACTTGCTGTAATGTTTTCATGAATGTGATGCCAAAATAATTGATATTTCCATCGTCCTCCATTTTTAAGTTAGCATTCCTTTAGATTCAAGAATTTGTCTTGTAATTGCTAGAATAAATTTATGTAAGGTTCATAAAGCCATTAAACTTTTCACAAGAGCTCACGATTTTTATCTCTTTGTTGTAAAGTAATTAAATACGACTAGAGTTGGAGTTGTATTTTGGCATTATATCTAGTTTAGTCTAAAGATAGTTTCTTTCAATTTGTTCTGCATGTGGGTAATTTTGTCCTAAATCTGCTATGTCCCTAATTTTCAGTATTCTGGCCTGTAACTGCTGGCTGACCATGTAATAAGAAATGCAGAGACTTCGTCATTATGACGTAGCGATGGCTGACCATGTAATTAGAAATGCAGAGACTTCGTGATTATGCCGTAGCGATCACCGGAGAAGATGGAGTAGAGTGTGGCAGTTCCAATGTGCAATTTGCGATAAATCCAAAGAAAGGGGAAGTCATGGTCATTGAAATGAACCCTCGGGTGTCTCGTTCATCAGCTCTAGCCTCCAAAGCCACTGGATTTCCTATTGCCAAAATGGCTGCTAAGTTGTCAGTCGGATATACACTTGACAAACTTCCAAATGACATCGCCAAGAAGACTCCAGCAAGTTTTGAACTATCTATTGATTACGTGGTTACCTATCTATTGATTACGTGGTTACGAAGGTGGGTTTTTTCTTTCAGTGAAGTTAAATTAGTTGATGGTTGTTGAAGTGTCTTATTTCACTAGAAGATTGCATGGAGGAGAATGTTATGATTTGAATGTGTTTGGAAGTTGGAGTGCACTGGTGAACATAGACTAGTTAAAGGCATTTATTCTTTACTGTCAGCCAGAAATGTAATGACTTGATTAAAGTAACTTTGTGTGTTCTTCTATTTTATGCAGATTCCTCGCTTCGCTTTTGAGAAATTTCTAGGCTCCGAACCCCTTTTGACAACACAGATGAAATCAGTGGTGAAGCAATGGCCATTGGCCGTACATTGCAGGAATCATTCCAGAAGGCTCTTCGCCCATTGGAGATAGGCCATGCTGGTTGGGGCTGTGAATAGAATGTAAGTTTTCTCAGCATGGCCTTTATTTCTATCATTGTTGAGAGCTTAGCTAGTATTTTTATCTTTTTATCAGTTCGTGGATAGTGCCAAAGATTTTTGATGTTTAAAAGTTTTTTATGTTTGTCGCACAGCCGCACAAACTAAAAAACTTATTTTGATTTTTGATGGACATTTGTTGACTGTATTCTGTGACTTCAATATCTGTTAGCTAAAAGTTTTATGCATACACATTCCAAGCATTTTTTTCATTCTTGTTGTCATGTACATTAGAGTGTCGTCATCATTCTTTGTTTTTACCGCCGGCATTTTAAGAAAAAACTAAGGCTTACCAAAGAGTATGGGAAGAACTATTGAGAATATTCAGGTGAAGCAGCAGGAATGGAGTATGGATAAACTCAAGTACTCTCTGCGAACTCCAAACCCCGACCATATGTACGGTATGCCCTTTATGCCGCCATGAAGCGGGGAATGAGTCAGAAAGAGGCATTTGACTTGTCCAATATCGATCTTTGGTTTCTCTCTCAGTTGGGAGAGCTTCTAGACAAAGGATTTTTTGACCAAGTTCGCGGGCAAGCTGGAAGAATTGACAAAGGATGATCTTTGCCAGGTTTGAAATTGGATTCTTTTCGTACTCAATAGGCAGATTACAAAGTAATGTTTTCTGTGAATTCTTTCAGCTTGCAATGTCAGAAGGGAATGAGCCATCTTCGTCAACATGGAAGTTGTCTAGCATGAGTAATTGAAATTGGTTGAATGTCTGCTGATCTTATGGCAGATCAAGAGGAGAGGCAACAGTGACCGTCAGATTAATTTCACAACCCAATCTGATGAAAAGACCGTCCGAGAATTTCGAAAGGTGAGTCTGAGGAGAGTAAAAAACTAATCCTCACTCGGGGATTGATTGATACGTTCGTCTTTTCCCAACAGTTTGACAATATTTTGACCATATTAGTATATCTCAAGAACAATCATCAGGAAAAAGAGGCTCATTAAAAAATTCCAGTCAAATTTATCTTTGGTTTTCCAATTTGGTCGACTTTCTTTTTGCGGTTCTTCTTGGGTCTTTGGTTCTCTTTATTGAACCCATTCTAAGTCGAATAAGTGAAGTTGTCATAACCCTGAACCATCACAAAATTGAAACAATTGCATATACAGTTATAGAAAGCAATGTTAAACAGCGAATTATTACCTCATGTGAAGGTTAACCTCTCCAGTTCGTGAGTGTATTAGAGATCGCTTCTCATAACTAAGTTCTTCCGAGTGAAGCCTTTCCGATGAAATTGTGTTGGAACATTTCGATTACCATTTCCCATTGAAGATGTTGAATTTTATGTATTTTCTAGGTCAGTATTGGAAAAATAAATAGAGTGTTAAAAAAAGGTAATTAATAGTTCACTTCTATATTTTAGTTAGAATATAAAGAGAGAGAATGAGAGGACCAAAGGCAGGCTATGGCTGTTGCGTCATTTAGAAGGAGGCAGAATGAATTAGAAGGTATTTTACTAGTTTTAGCAAAATACTGCCCCCCGCAGATTAGGATTTGAACGGGGGTATACAGAATGTAGTGTAGACCCACGCCTTATCCATTAAGGCACTAACGAAACGATACACGTGACATGCTTCACGCATATTTATATATTGATCCAAAGGACTAATTCGCAGCAGACTAACGAAAACGCGCATTAATCAATTCATGCATGGAAGCCAATCGAAGCCGTATAAATACAACTGATCGGACGGCAACCATTAGAGCCGCCACCCACAATAAAATTTCGGCGGCCTTTGAGGCTAGCGTCACGCGGCGCCACGTGGCGCCACATTATTTGATACCGGAGAAGATGGGAGGAGGAACCATGGCTCCCGATTTGGCAAATGTCACCTTGTAGACCATGTCGTACAATAGCCGTACAATAAGTACATCGCCTATCGTACCTTCTTGTATAATATAGTGTTCCTATTGGACTAAGGTTTAGTAGTAGGTAGTCGTGAGTAGGCAGACCAAGACTTAGTGATATTTAGGTACCTCTCTCTAAGGGAGCTTGTAATTATAAAGGTCATCTTTGACCAGCCATAACTTAATGCTCGGGTGAGCAAATTCACTAATTCTTTTTGCTTCGGACTCTGGGGAGTCCAAGCTACACAAGGGTGTAGTCGGTCAGAGTCTTTGCGTGCCAGGGTGGCACTTATTCAGTAGGAAAGTCAAAGTGGGGAATATTGTCCAAAACAAATATTCAAGCTTTGCATTCTGTGGTGGAACTGACCACACAGAAGGTCATCTCTTCACAGGGGTGAAGGTGTATTGGGGTTCTGATTTTCAAGGGATCATTCATTTGGGTTTATATCAACTTGGAGTCGACACAATCTAGATTAGCTTCATTTAGATCTGCGAATTCTGTGGGCAATGGAGCCCATAGAATTTCACTGTGTAAGTGATTTGATTATGTGGCATAAAAGATTGGGACATGTGCACCTAGAAATATTGAAAGAAATGAAGAAAATGGGTGTAGTTGAGGGAATACATCTTGGAGATGATGATACCTTAGATGATTGTAGTGTATGTGCTCAAGGTAAGGCACAGAGATTGCCTTTCCCAAAAACCGCAACATACAAGGGTGATAAGGTCTTACATCTGGTTTATACTGACATATGGGGACCTACCAAAGTGCCATCAGTTGGAGGGAAATGATTTATGCTTACTATCACCGATAATTGGTCTATTTACTCTATAGTATATTTCTTGATTTAAAATCTGAGGCTTCGGTTTATTTTAGAGAATTTAAAGCATGGAGTGAGAAGCTTCATGAGACAACTATAAAGAGAGTGAGGAATGATAATGGGGGGGAGTACAGATTTAATGAGTTTAAGGATTTTTTGATAAAGGAAAGGGATCAACACCAAAAGAAAGTTCGAAAGAACCTAGAACAAAACGGTGTAGCCGAGAGACTTAATCGGACATTACGTGATAGTGTCTGTAGCATGTTGTCAGATAAAAAGTCAGATAAAAAGATAAAGAAAAGATTTTGGGCAGAGCTATGAATGGTGCTGACTATCTTTAAAATGGAGTCCTTACCTCAGCAGTGAAAGTTCAAACACCCTACGTTTATGGACAGGGAGAAAACCCAATATTTCACACTTAAAGGTGTTTGGAAGTCAAGTGTTTAGTGTAAACACAAAAAAATCTGATTGGAAGCTAGTGAGGGTTAATATCACTCCTTCTTTCAACACTCCCCTCAATTCTCAGCTAAATTTTGGCCAGAGTTTAACTAGCTTTCGTAAGTGGGATTTCGAGGACTTACCCATTATTTCACGGCTGATTAACTCGACCGTTTTTTCGCGCTAAGACCTTGAGCTTATCGTGCACACTTTTGTTACAATTATGGCCAAAGTTGAGCTGGATGATTTAGAACCGGTCTGATACTACGTCGGATTGGCCTAAGACTTGGCAAAGGCCTCCAAGGTGGCATAAGCTTGGGGTGAACGCTTTGGAACCGGTCTAAAACAAAGCTTACCACTTTGGAGTGGCCTCAGACTTGGCAAAGGCCTCTAAGGTGGCATAAGCTTGGGGTAAACGCTTTGGAACAGGTCCTAAGCAAAGCTTACCACCTTAGCCTTGGCCTAATGCTTAGGGCAAACGCCTTAGCATTGGCCTAACGCTTGAGGAAAACGCCTTAGCCTTGGCCTAATGGTTGGGGAAAACGCTTTAGCCTTGGCCTAATGCTTGGGGCAAACGCCTTTGCCTTAGCCTAATGCTTTCGGCAAACACCTTAGCCTTGGCCGCATGCTTGGGTCAAACGTTTTCCATCACTATTTCTTTCCCCTTTCCCTTCCTCCCACACCTTATGGAAAAGGTCAAATGTGCGTCTGACCGCAAATTGACACGACCAAAAAAAGATAGAACACTTAGCCAGTGTCGAAGTTTTTTGACTCACGTAACGGATTCCAACATAACAAAATTTTGAGATATTCTTTAAATAGAAAATTCAAAATGGTATATGATCGCTCTTCGAATTTTGCCCATAAGCTCGTTGTAAAAGATTGACATACTCTTTATCAAAATTCACACCAAACGCCTTTTCTTTAGCCTAATGCTTGGGTTAAATGCCTTTGCCTCGGCCTAACTGCGGTCACACTTCTCCGAAATGACCGGCTTGGGGCAAACTCCTTTCGGTATTGATGGACTCCACCCTCTACTAAATAAAAAGGTACTATTCCGCGCCGGACCGCAAATTTACACGACAAAAAAAGATAGAACACTTAGCCAAAATTGCGGGTCTTAGCCAAAATTGCGGGTTTTTGGCAGTGCACGAATTTTTGTACTTAGCCAAGTTTGCGAAATTTATGACTCGCCGCACACGGGTTTCGATACTTAGCCTAATTTTGAGGCTTTTTGACTTGGCGTACACGGATTCGAACACTTAGCATGATTTTGAGGTTTTTTTTCAATATGGGAAATTTCAAAATGGTATATTTCGGTCGTCTCTTCCCAGACTTGGCCCGTGATAGCTCGTTGGGTAGGCATTGACGTGTTCTTTATCAATAATATGAAATGAGCAACCCCCCAACTATATTCAGTAAGACAGATTGCAATAAAAAAACTATGTGTTAATGTAAGCCAAGGTTATACTTGATTTTTTACTGCGGATCGGCGATCTATCCATTCTTCGGTGCGCAAATAATATTTGCGATAACGTCCACTCGAATACCTACCGAAATAGCCATCAAGGGTTCAAATATTCAAAAGGTCGGTCAAGATACAAATACTTAAAAAGTCAACCCGAAAAATGTCGCGTAGGCCACTTTGCGACGGTTTGGGTACCTTTGTAGCACAACTCAAAAAAATCCATTGCCCCGCACCACCTAAACTTCATTTATTTCTGAACGACCCTTCAAATCAAAAAGATGCTAACACTTAGCCAAATTTCAGGTTTTTTGGCAACTCGGCGTACACAGGTTATCAACTAATTTTTACACCCCTTGACACGACAACCATTGCGCATTTCTATAATCAATTATTAAAAACATCGATCACTTTTATAACATTGTTTACATTTTCACAAAACATCAATAGGGTTAACAACACCAACCATCATAATTTTATTTCATTATTTTGATCACGATTTACCAGTTTTTTTGTACATATCATGGTGTTTCATTTTCCTATCCACCACATCCAAAGAAAACATGTTTTAGCAGATTTTGTGGAATTGTTGACATCCCTCAACTTTGTTGTATATTGGTGGATGGCAGACGGAGCATAAATGGATACTTTTCGTTGACATGCATCTAGTGTGGCAGGCGGCACATTTCATATACAACTTGTAGGCATGTGATTGCTTGTTGGAGGTGGATATTTTTTTCCTTTTTCATGTGTACCAATGGTACGCGACCAGTGTGAAGTAACTCTCCTCGCGAGGAGGAGAGTTGCTTCACCCTCGATGATTTGCGCGATCACACATCCAATGGTCAATACTTACGCCTCTAATATTGGAGCATACCGATAGCCATCCGGTAAACATGTTTTGTCTAAGGCTTCGTCTCCATCAAGCATTGACAGTGATAGTACGAATTTTTTCACTGGCTGTAATATTTCATTCACTTATTTCATTCACTTCTCCAGCAGGTCGTATCACGAAGGAATCTATCGCGTACGTGCATTCTTTTAATTAGATACACGTAGGTTTTTTCTCTAATTTTTCTTGGATTATATTCTTTCCTATTCAAAAGCGAGTGGCCCAAGTCCGAAAGCGAATGTTGTTGTTCTGAGAGAACTGGTGGCACTGAAGATGAAGAAGATGCAGCTATAGTCATCGTAGAACAAATCAAGAGAGGAAGCTTCCACAAATACCAATGGCTGAACAGCAACTTTGACAGACTATACCTTTCGGCAAAACGCTTCAATGGTTCTGAAAATTTAACACAGTATAGAAAACATTAAAAAGAACACACACACAAAATTTCAATCAATTCCGCTCACAGATCTGTGAGATATGTAGAAATGAAATTACATAAAACTGAGTGTACAGTTTTCATATCATATGTTCCTAAAAATCAAATTCACTGAGTCCTATTTCTATACGCCGAAACTACACTAAGCTGTACGGAGGCATTCCAGCCGTAAATCTAACATTCTATCACAACAAATAATTCACCAAGAACAAAGTTCTATTCTACCAAATATTTACACCGAAGTTCAGACAACGTAAAGTGATAATGATCTAGTCACGCCTCGTCACTATTTGTTGGCGGCGGCTGTCAGCGGTCCGATTAGAGGATTTGACACAGTAGAACTGACTTCACGAAGTCCCGTGGTCCTGCCGAATTTCCGTACGTCCACGAAGGACATACTCACGCATTCTCCCAAGAAACGACGCGTGTCCCAAGTGTGAATGAACCGTGAACTCCCAACTTCACTGTCACACTAATTTTGGTAAGTACTGAACCGAACTCAACCAAAAATAGCTTAAGTCCTGAACAGCTCTCTCTCCCTCACAGCTAAAGCATAGAGAGGCCTAAAACTTTCTAAAAACAAGAAATGTCGTATGCCACATGTAGCGTTCCTATGTGACATCTATCGTGACCTTTCCACGTGTAGAAATTTTACACGTCTAGTGTCTTGCGAGTCTCCTTATTAAGGAGACTAGCTAGACATTGGATAAAATGACCGCTTGCTTCAAAAACACATAATCGGACGGTCAATGTTATCACCCAAAAGTTTTGAGAATTCTGATGAATCTATAGTAATCATGTTTTATTAAAAAGAAAAAAAAACAATACGACACTATCAAAATGCGTTGTCTTATAGGAAAATGCAGTTTTATAGTAATAAACCTCACTTTTCGCCTGGTACGAGTTCACCCTAATAAAAAAAGTACGAATCTGTACAAAACCATATGGCTTCCAGTAAACAATCACGCATTTCCTCTATTGGAATCTTACCCTTAAAACATACTATTTATGGACACGCTTGTAGAATTATAGATGTGACGGCTGTGAAAAAAGCCCAAGAATCCCCCCTTTCGATTAGCGGTCTCTATGTGAAAATCAGACAAGAGTGTAGAGAGAAAGAATGTTTGAACTTTCAAGTGACCAAAGAATTGTCAACACTTATAGCGATACATGGTGTGCTCACCAGTTGGGTATTGCTGAATCGCGCCTTGTTTTGATTTGTTATGTTCGCGTACTTTCACAGGGGTGAAGCTGTAATGGGGTTCTGATTGTCAAGGGGTCAATCATTTGGGTTTGTATAAACTTGGAGTCGGCACTATCTAGATTAGCTTCTTTTGATCTGCGAATTCTGTGTGGCAATGGAGCCCATAGAATTTCAGTGAAAAACTACATTTCCTAAGCTGCTCAAACCTATCTACTCCATTGGTTTGTTTCTATGCTTCTCCCATTGCTTTCTCAAACCTATCTACTCTATTGGTTTGTTTCTATGCTTCTCCCATTGCTTTCTACATAGTGGTTCGTACAGGCTAAGTTTTGCTATGTTTAGGTGTCATGTGTTTATAAGTCGTGTGTGCACTGGCTTATATAACTGTGTAAACTTAACATTTTTATGTTTCGAATGTATCACCTTGAAACAATTTCCATTTGTGAACAGAATTTAGCATGGTGACATAAAATAATCACCATATCATATTATTACTATATATATTAGTTGAATTTGTCGCTATAACAAATTTTGTCGACTTGTTGAAATCCCTCAACTTTGTTGTATACTGGTGGATGTCAAACGGAGCCACCGGGGATACTTTACATGTCAGACGGAGCCTCTGGGGATACTTTATATTAACATGCATCTAGTGGGGATACTTTATATTAACATGCATCTAGTGTGACAGGCGGCACATGTCATGTACGACGTGTAAGTATATGATCGCTTGCTGGAATTGGATATTTTTTGCTTTTTCACGTGTATTAATGCTACACGACCAGTGAGAAGTAACTCTCCTTCGAGGAGGAGAGTTGCTCCACCTTGGATGATTTGCGCGATCCCACATCCAATGGTCAATACTTACGCCTCTAATATTGAATAATATTGATAGCTATCCGATAAACATGTTTTGTCTAAAGCCTCGTCTCCATCAAGCGTTGACAGTAATGGTACAGATATGTATAGTGTCATTAATATTTCGTTCACTTCTCCATCAGGTCGTATCACCAAGGAATCTATCGCGTATGTGCTTTATTTTTATTAGATACATGTAGGTTTTTTCTTTGTTTTTTTTTTGGATTTTATTCTCGTATATTCGAAGGTGCGTGGCGTATGCCACATATAGCGTTCCTATCTGACATCTATCGCGACCTTTCCATGTGTAGAAATTTTACACGTCTAGTGTCTTGCTAGTCTCCTCCCTACGGAGACTAGCTAGAAATTGGATAAAATAACCGCTTGCTTCGAAAACACATAGTCACACGGTCGACATTATCACCCAAATGTTTGGTGAATCTTGATGAATCTCCAATAATCATGTTTTATTAAAAAAAAAAAAACAATACGACACTGTATGAAAATGAGTTGTTCCTCTACGAAAATGCACTTTTAGTGTAACAGACCTCACTTTTCGCCTGATAGGAGTTCACCCTAATAAAAAAAGTACGAATCTGTACAAAACCATATGGCTTCCAGTAAACAATCACGCATTTCCTCTATTGGAATCTTACCCTTAAAACATACTATTTATGGACACGCTTGTAGAATTATAGATGTGACGGCTGTGAAAAAAGCCCAAGAATCCCCCCTTTCGATTAGCGGTCTCTATGTGAAAATCAGACAAGAGTGTAGAGAGAAAGAATGTTTGAACTTTCAAGTGACCAAAGAATTGTCAACACTTATAGCGATACATGGTGTGCTCACCAGTTGGGTATTGCTGAATCGCGCCTTGTTTTGATTTGTTATGTTCGCGTACTTTCAAACGATATTTCGTTTTGAATCTTGGTCCTCTCTTCCGCGTCAACTTCCACTCTGAAATCTAATTATTTTTGACCTTTTCATTCAAAATTGCAAATTTGTCTTATGTTTTTGTATGAATTTGTCGCTTTGGCAAATTTTGTCCACTTGTTGCCATCCCTCAATTTTGTCCTATACTACATCGTGAATTGCTATTAGCGTCAATATGTTTTTCGCCGCTTAATACATCTTTCTCCGTACATAATTGTTGGATCGTGGATCTGACTGTTGCGATTAAATGCTAATATTTGCATCTTTTGACTGGCGGTCTCAAATTGAAAATCCAGCATGTTTGCACGGAGAAAATTTTTTAATTGGCGAAAAAAACAGTGACATTAATATCGATTCACGGTGTACTTCCCTCAGGGTGTGTTCCCATGTGTTCAAGTAAATGTTTTTTCATGTTTTTTTCACAGAAAATACGACTTACAACGAAAAAAATGTTGTTTTACAAAAAATGGGCAAGAACCAAAGTACGTTTTGTGTCATATTGGAATTTGTAAAGTACGTCATTTTGGAGTTATTATCATTTTGACGCACTTCCACGTCAAGCCAGCTTATCTACACACTTGTACTGCAATCAAATTGCAACCTTATTTTAATTAAAATAATACCCTATTGACGAAAAAGAAAATAAATATTCCACGCGTGAAACGCTTCAAAATTTATCGAACAAGGGAGAGTACATGCTATATTTTTCTTGGCCAGTCACGTGATTTACGTACAAAGACGATAAGCAAGCACAGAAAGAAATTTGGTAGGGTCTCGAACCTCCACTTTCATTTATGAGTCTTTAGCAAAAGTTTATGTTGTCTTCGTCTCTCCCTCTGTTTTGCATTCAACTGCTCCTCTTTCTTTAATTAAATACATCAATAATAGTATCAAATGAAAGATTTTTTATTTTATGTTTTTAATTATATTGTTCTAAGTTTAATAGCATGTTGAATGATAAAAGATAAAAAAAGGAAATTGGGAAACCATGTTGGAAGTTTATGTACTAATGACTCCACAAAGTAGCATGACTCAAAACCCTAAACATTTTCAATGTCACACAAACCTCGACGTCTACAACCGTCGCCGTTTTTGTATAGGCCATTAATTTTAGGAAGTTTTGAGTCGTCTACGTTTTGTTTTGTCGATTGTCGCACAAGTTGTATATGTGTACAACTGTCATATATTTGAAGTAATGAAGGCGCAAGTAATGATTGACATAGGAACACTCTCAAAAACACACCATAAAATCTGCGCTAAAATCCAAAGTAACATTCCAAAGTTCTCGTTACATAGGTACACACCTTTAGGCGCGCCTACGCTCACTCACGAGGATAGCTAACATTGTGACTCCACAGAAGAATTTTTCTAGTTCAACTACCGTGTACGCACCGAGACTCAACGGTATACTTATTTCATTAATAGGGTAGTTGAACTAGAAAATATCTTTTGCGGAGTCACATATTCAGCTATCCTCGTGAGTCAGCGTGTGCCAATGTAACTGAAACTTTGGAATGTTACTTTGGATCTTAGCGCATATTTTACGGTGTACTTTAAAAGTGTTCTTTTGTCAATTATTACTTAAAATATGCGACAGTTGTACATGTATACAAAATGTTTGACAATCTACGAAACAAAACGGAGACGACTACGAAACTTCCTAAAATTAGTGACGTATACAAAAACGGCGACGATTGTAGATGTCGAGTTTTTTTTAACATTGTAGATGTTTAGGGCTTATCTCGACAAATCTTGGCTTAGTGAGAAACTCAACTAGCTTTATGTTCCATTGACGGGGTGCTTGTTTTAGTCCATGTAAGGATTTCAACAATTTACAAGCGATATTTTCTTTTCTTTTTTAACCGTACATTTCCGGTTGTTTCATATCGATTACTTTTTCTAGATGCTCATGTAAGATGGTTGTTTTCACATCCATCTAGTGGATCTCCATGTTCTTTATGGCTGCTAAGGTAAGCAAAAATATCATTGTAGGAAATTTAACTACTGGAGAGAAGGTTTCTTCAAAATCTATTACTTCCTTTTGATTATAACCTTTAGCAACAAGTCTAGCCTTGTATCTTTCAATCATACTATATGGGTTAAGTTTTACCTTAAACACCCATTTACTTCGAATAGTTATCCGATCTGGTGGAAGTTCCACTAATTCCAAGTTTGATCATGTAAAGACTTCATCTCCTCATTTACTACTTCTATCCGGTTCTTTTTCAGAATTGAAATTGCTTTGCTTGAATAGTTAAGGCTCTTTGGATCCGCCGAAAGGTGCTAACAATATGCTGCCAAGTCTCGGAGTTGCCATTGCTACTGCTAGTTCTATTACTAGTGCTATGGCTAGTTACTGCTATTGTTATTATTGCTATAATTGCTTTAGTGCTATAGCTAGATTGCAATTGCTATACTCCAATTGCTATACTACGGTAACTTAAACTTGCTATACTCCAAATGCTATACTACCGTACCTAAATTGCAATTGCTATACTCCAATTGTTATACTGCCCTACCTAAATTGTAATTGCTATACTCCAATTGCTATACTGCCATAGCTAAATTAAAATTGCTGTACTTTTATTGCTATACAGCCATAGCAAAATTGCAATTTTTATACTCCAAATGTTATGCCATGCTGGGATTGTTATTCTGTCTCATTCTACTACAAGTTAGATTGCTTCTTTGCTAATTAGTTGCTATTCTATCGTATTGCCATAGCTAAATTCTATTTATCTTTGCTTTTGCGGGCTAGTTGTTATTGCTATCTTGCTATGCCATCTATTCTGTATCTGCAGAGCGATTTATTGCTATCTGCTATTGCCATCTTGCTATTGCTTTATCTTTGTTATTCATTGATTTTTTATTTCATAATATTTTTGCTTTGTTGTTTGTTGCTATTCAACTCTATTGATGTACTTCTAATGCTATATTGCTACTGGTACCACTATTGCTTTACTGCCATTGCTTTACAGCTATTGCTATTTATCTTTTGCTATAGTGTTTATGATTTACTGCTATTGCTTTACTGCTATTGCTATCTTGCTATTACTTAACAGTTATTGCTATATTGTTATTGCTATAATGCTATTACTTTACTGCTCCTCCTACACTGCTATTGCTATATTGCTATTGCTATTATTGGCATTGTTATTGATTGATTTTTGTTGATTATAATAGCTCCTCTCTCTTTTTAATTCTTTTTATTTCCTAAGTGTAGTTTTTACCAGTCTTAACGACAACAGCCAGGAATATTACGGATATCTTCTTGCACCCCTCGGTGGAACTACCGGGTTATACGAGTTTGTTCCTGGACAAACTTTTGCTCTCTTTCCCCAACTTGGGATCACAAAACCTTTTTACACTAAAACGAAGGTAAGTAAATTCAATAAAAGATGTTGAACCCCTAGAAAAACCATAGACAACCCCAAACAATCATGTAAAACTTTAACCTAGAATCATTTTTGTCCCGAAGCGTAATTTCAAGATAAATTCTTCACAATGTAGGAGTTTGACCTTTTTCAGATTTTTCTTTTCCTTACATTGTTTTTTAAATATCATTTGTTCTATCCCGCCATTATTAGCATCATGAAGAAACCCCGTCTTTATTTCAATGTCTCCCCCTCTCCTCCCCCATTTCTCCACTCTATCTTAAGATTTTTCCAGCTTTATGATACTTGATCGACCCTTACACCATTCCTTGTTGAGGAAAGTATCACGTCAAACACAGGGAAGTGGAAGGGAAAGGAGAAAATCACACCGATGGGTAGTGGATCGGCTCCAGTAGCAGATGTGCAAAAAACTAAGGCAAATGATACTGAAATCTGGGATTTCAACAATACCGTGGCAACTCATTTTATTCTCGGGCATCTCACTCAGGGAGTGGCTACGCCTCATCTTCATGTGGATAGGGAAGACGAACTGTGGGAAGCTCTTGTCAACATTTACAAGAGTGGTATGATTTTGCAGCAGAAGCTAGCATATTAGAAGGTACAGGCGTATGTACACAAAAGGGGAAAAATGTTAGATTTATGTAATGTCTTCGCTAGGTTATTCATAGAGTAGGAGAGTGGAGGGAAAAGGGAGAGAGAAAAAGAGAAGGTGAATTCTTTGTTAATGAAAATCCCAAATGATTAAAAAAATATTGTTAATAGGGTTCAGGATTTGTCAGATCATCTTTGGATCCTGAACTCTGTTGTGGAGATGATTTTGGTTTGGGAAAGCACAATTGAGATTCGTAGAGGAGGAAAGAGTGTTCAAGTATCGGCTATTTGTTCTAACTAGGGGGATAAGGATTCCAAGAAACCTTATGGGAACTTTGGTGGAGGAAGAGGAAACCATGACGGATCTAGACCAAGAGCTCCGAAGGGGCCTTGCCATTTTTGTAAGAAGGCGGGACACTACATGGCGGAGTGCACTAAGTTGACGAAGTTGAGATTAAAGGAGGAACCGATTGGAAAACCGGCCGTAAAGAAAAAAAAGGCATTTGTGGAGACACAAGTCATGGAAGAGGATGCCAATGATGATGATGGAGAACTTCTCCTCAACGAGGAGCTGGAGGTGAAAGGTGAGCCGGAGATTCCAAAGAGGCAAAAGTGTGCTTTTTGTGGAGTGAAAGATGCTCTTGAAAAATGATGGATAATTGATTCAAGAGCCTCTATGCATATGTGTAGAGAAAACCCATTTTTTACCAAAATGAGAAAGATCCCTACTGTAGAGATAGAGTATGGGGATGGGAAAATAGTGACCACTAATTTAGTGGGATGAGTGGATCTGAGAGTCTTAGTTGATGGAAAGACATCTATAGTCACTTTCTCTGATGTTCTTTTCATTTCAGAGTTGAACAAGAATCTTATCTCTACGTCGCTCTTGGATGCAAGAGTTTTGAGACTAGTACTAAGAAAGGATGCTAGCTATGAGAATGAAGTGTACTTCACAACTGAAAAGGGTAGCCAAAGAATGTTTAGGCTGATTTTGAGTAATAGAAAGACGAGAGTTTACTATGCTCGTGTAAGTGATTTGATGACATGGCATAATAGATTGGGACATATTCATCTAGATAGATTAAAGGAAATTAAGAAGATGGGTGTAGTTGAGGGAATACATTTTGGTGATAATGAGACTTTGGATGATTCTAGTGGGTGTGCCCAAGGAAAGGCCCACAGATTGCCTTTTTTGAAAGCCGAAACATTTAAGGGTGAAAAGGTCTTGGATTTAGTTCATATTGACATATGAACCGTCCAAAGTGCCATAAGTTGGAGGGAAAAATTATATGCTTACTATTGTTGATGTTTGGTCTAGATACTTTAGAGTCAATTTCTTGAAAATAAATCTGAGGCTTTAGCTTATTTTAAGAAGTATAAAGCATGGAGTTAAAATCTTCATGAGACACCTATAAAGAGAGTAAGGAGTGATAATGGTGGAGAATTCACTTCTAATGAATTTGAGGATTACTTCAAAGAGGAAGGGGTTCAACACCAAAAGATTGTCCCAAAAAACCCAGAACAAAATGGTGTAGCAGAGAGACTAAATCGGACATTAAGTGATAGTGCTCGTAGTATGTTGTCAGATAAAAAGATAAGGATTTTTTTTTGGGCAGAGGCTATGAATTGTGCTAACTATCTAAAAAATAGAGTCCTTACCTTGGCTGTAAAAGTCCAAACACCTTATGAAAGAGGGACCGGGAGAAAACCTAATACTTCACACTTAAAGGTGTTTGGAAGTCAAGTGTTTAGTATAAACACATAAAAATATCATTGGAAGTTAAATACTAGAGAAAAGTCGGCATACTTACTTGGGTATGATGAAATGTAAAGGGGTATAGAGTTTATGATCTCGGAAGAGAAGACATAATTATAGTAAAACACGTGGTAGTCATGGACAAAAGAAAGTCCATATATCCCTTTAAGTACACTAAACCGGTCAAAATTAGAATTGAATCAGAAAATGAGTTAGATTCAGATTCTTCTAGCCGAACTCCGGTTCAGCATGACCTTGCGGAGGAAGAGGAAAATCTGACCGAGAGTGATCTTCTCTTAGAGACACTACTTCCAATTCAAACCGAGGAAACACAGGAAATGGATGATGAACATTCGGAGATGGACTCCACGGATAGGGAAGAAGATGAAGTAGTTCGGAGAAATCCGAGATTACCCTCCATAACAGCATCAGAATATACTGGGAGAATTAGAGGGAGGAAGAGTGAACAACAGGTAACTAAGATGTCACATTTGAACCCCAGACTGCTGGGTTGGTTGGAATCATAGGAGTTGAGTGGATTGTCCTTCGGATGAAAATGATAGGATAAGTGGGTATTGGTTTACGCTCAACTGAATAACACAATAGGTGATACAAAGCCGGAGGCGGAAAGGGTTTTTTGAAAAGTTTCATTATGAGACTTCCTATTGTTAGATTCCCTCGTCCAGTTCTACATAGTCGCGGCAACAGAGACATGGAAGTGTACCAGATGGACATCAAAACCGCTTTCTTACACGGAGAATTGGAAGAAGAGATCTTCATGCGATAACCGGAAGGATTTCTGGAGAAAGGAGAAGAAAACAAGGTGTGCAGATTGATAACGTCCCTTTATGGACTAAAGCAAGCTCCAAACCAATGGAACAAAAAGCTAGACGAGTTTTTGACGAGTTTGGGATATATCCGAATCAGTTCAAATCATTCCATCTACTTATTTGAGGATGAGGAAGGTATAATTTTCATTGCTATCTTTGTGGATGACTTGTTTATTTTGAGTAAATCAATGGTGAAAATTAATAAGCTTAAAAAGGATCTAAATAGTAGATTTGAAATGAAGGACTTGGGAGAGGCAAAGTACATTTTGGGAATTCAGATGGAAAGAGATAGAGAGAAGAAAACAATTAGACTTACTCAAAAGGAAGCAATAGGGAATATGCTTCAAAAATTTCAGATGGATAAAGCAAATAGTTGTACAACTACAATAGACTTAAAGAAGGGAAATGAGGGGAGCTCAGAAGAGGGAGCCTTGATCTTGGATAATGAGTTAGGGCTTGAGGAAATCAAGTTCATGCAAACTATCCCGTACAGACAGGTTGCCGGTAGTTTGATCTATTTTATCAACTGTACTCGTCCTGATATTGCAGCAGTTGTGGGAGTATTAAGTAGGAGTCTAAATGATCCTAGGAATAATGATGGGAAGCGGCCAAAAGGGTCATGCGGTACTTGAAAGGAACAAGAGATTTGTGGTTGCATTTGGGAGGGGATAATACTAACATCACAACTTGGAGTGATGCCAGTTATGGGGATGCTCTGATGAGAAGGTGTACTTCTAGGTATGTGTTGTATGTTGGGAATGGGGCTTGTTGTTGGAGCAGCAAGCAACTAAAGGTGATTGCTCAGTCCACCATGGAGGTTGGGTATATCGCCTCTTGTTCGGTTATGAAAGAGTTGATGTGGGTGAAATCTTTGATTCAAGAACCGCGATATATGAATAGTGGAGTGCAAAAGATATTTTGTGACAATCAAGCTGCGATTTCAATTGTAGCAAATTCTAAGCATCACTTTAAAGCAAAAGCATATAGATATTCATTTGAGCTTTGTTAGAGAGAAAGTTGAGAATAAAATAATTAGTTTGGAATATAAACCGGATGGAGAGATGGTTGCAGATATGATGACTAAGCCGGTTCCTTCTCCCAAATTAACATTTTGTAGGAAGAAGTGTGGACTGAAAGAAAAGATAGACTAGAAAATAAGGGGAGTGTTGAAAAGTGATATTTTATATAATACATTTTATTTGGATCCTGCAGTTCTCAGACTTGTCAAAGTCACTGAGAATTGACATGCAGCCATGGCTGCCGCAGATAGATGAGAATATAGGTATAAGACAAGGCACCTGCAAAAGTTAGGTTGCCACAGACGGGATTTGATCTTGTGATCTCCGAAAGAAGGCCGTACCCAATAGTCGTTCGCCTTATCTGGTAGGTCTTGATGAATCGATACGTATATCGTTTTTGATAAGTATTTAAAGATGACACGGCAACATACTCCTTTTAAAAAATTACAAAACGAAACGAAACATGGAACGTGTGGTACCGCACGAAATACATTACTGCACAAAATAAATGAAACAACATTTGATTTCGACGGACAAAATAAAATGTCGCAATCGACGGCTCGCAAAGGAAGAAAGAATTGCAAACGGTCAACACGGAATGTTGACCGTCAAAAATTCAACGGTCAACACGGAACATTGACCGGTGAATTTAAACGGTCAACATTTATTCGGCGCGCCGTCAAATCGAACAGCTGAAATTGATCGTCGGAAAAAAAAAACGAACGGCACGCGTGAGTGCCGGTATGCCGAAACGATTATCTGGGAACACTTCAGTGAAATGGGAGGAAATGAAACGTGGCATCATCCAATAGGATACCGTAAGAGAAAAGGGACAAATTGACGTTGACCTATTAGCCACGTGGCAAACCGGGAATGGTGCCGAATATATCCGTATATAAAGTACAGTGGCTGCTGAGCTTTGTACAATAATTAGAGTACTTTATTTTGATTGGTTTAGAGTAGCTATTATGAGGTTTTCAGGACTTAAACAAAAAAATTGGAAGTCCTCTCTCCTAGAGGCCATTTGTTTAAATATGTTGTCTTTGAACAACCAAAACATAATGCTTAGGTGAGCAAATTTAGTGATTGTTTTTGCAGCGGACTCAAGGGAGTCCAAGCTACACAGAGTGTAGTCGGTCAGAGTTTTTGCGTGCCTCGGTGGCACTTAAACATTGCCAAAGTCAAAAGTGCTAATATTATCCTAGAGGCTTCATATAAGCTTGACATTGTGAGTACCTATGGAGGTCACAGAATTACATTTTTGTGCACTTATTGATGCATAGTCTTCTCCTGGGGGGTCATTTGATGAGTTTCAACTGGCAGCTCTGCTTATTAGAGGTGACTGTAGTAACATGGAAGGTGTGTCTGTTCAACTAAAGAGTAATGATAAAGCTAGTTGGGCATTTCAGTTAGCGTATAATCGTATATTGGAGGAAAAGACTAATACTAAATTCCTTGAAGGAGAAGGAAAGGTTGAAGCTTTTGCCAAAGACTTTGACAAAAAAAATCATGTTATTCAGAAGAGAATAATTTTAACCACAATCAGAATCAGTTTAATGAGAGGCCGAATAGGCCATTTTCTACTACTTGTTTTTATTGTTGTGATAAAGATCATGGATACAAGTACTGTCCTTAGCTGAAAAAGGCTGATGAGACAGGTCTATATAGGCCAGGTTGGCAGCAAAGCCAATATCACAAAGGCTTTTCTATAAATCCTACCCATGGAAATGCTCTTTTTTCAACTTTTGCAACTGATGCAGATGAGTCTATCAGTTTCAATGAGCAAGAGGAGGCGGAGCAATTTGCTATGGCAGTAGCCATGGAGGGTCCAAAGGATGTAGGATGGATCATGGACACGGGAGCATCGGCCCACATGTGGTGGAACAAGGCGGTTTTTCCAAATCTGCAGCAAATGTCTCCAAAGAGTATCTACTATGCTTGTGGAATAAGTTCAAACCTCAGCTGAGGGTGATGTATTTTTTATGGTAGATGTGGGAGGAAAGTCGGTAGAGAGAACCTTTCACAATGTTTTGTATGTTCCAAACTTTAAGAAAATTCTCTTTTCTACATCATTAGTGGAGAGCAAAGGCTTTGAAGTCATTATGAAAAGAGGTAGATAGAATGTTAGTAAGAAAGAAAAAGTAGCAGTAACAGGAAATAGAGATGCTTGCAAAATTTACCAGATGGACATGGCTGAATACAAAAAATTGATGTTTTCTACTCCCGTGTCCAATCTGATAATGAGTTGTGGCATAAAAGATTAGGACATGTTGAATTATGGTAGTCTTAAGAAAATGGTGAATTTGAGAAAAGTTGATGGAGTTTATCTCACTTCTCATTCTATAAAATCATGTGATGGTTGTTCACTTGGCAAGATCCACAGATTGCCATTTCCACAAGAACCAAACCACAGATTGGACAAAGTTCTACGACTAATACATTCTGATGTTCTAGGTCCTTCACAAGTGGCTTAAGCTGGAAGCGTCCACTATTTGGTTACATTCACAGATGACAACTCAAGGTACAGCATGTTGATGTTTAAGTATTTTCTAAGTCTTTATTATTATAGAAAAAGAGCAGAGGCAGTTAGCCTTTGACTCCCTTCTCCAAGCCCCCACACTTGTTGTAGTCACTAAAGGCTGGAGAGGGAGCTAGAGCCATGGCTGCCTAAGCTCTCCAAAGAGATAGAGTAGATAAGGGTATGTTTACTAAAAAGGTACTTGACGGACTTAGGATTTGATCCTGGTACGTACCGCCCGTCACACAACTCGTAGCCGTTAACTTTATCCATTTAGTCTATAACTAGTGCTAGGACATATATAGTTTGATAATTATATAAACATGTACGCGTAGACGAATTCATTTAAAGGCGCGAATAAATTCTTAGTACATAGATAAAGTTTAGAGTAGTAAGGTTTATGTTACTACACGAAACTAATACCGCGCATTTGTTTCGACGGCGAAACAAATACCTCGAACATATTTTCGACGGGGAGAATTGAATGTTGGATTTAATCTACGACCGTGGTGCGAGCTGAGATTCCGGAATGGTCGCCTTGGCGTTTTTTGACGCCGCCACTCCGGATGACACATGGAAATGCCATGGAGGATTGTAGAATCTCTGAAACGCAAGATAACAAGTTGGATGTGACAACTATCACCTGAATGGTCATGTCGTACAGTTACCGTACAGAAAGTACTCAGGCGCCTGTACTTTTCTATACGATAGTCTTGTGATTAGCGTCGTATTTCAGTAGAAGGGGTTTATAGAGGGGTTTTAAGAATTAGAATATTTTTGGTAGGTAGCTGCCTCTCCCAGAGAGCACCTTGTATAAATGGAAAACTTTGGCCAGCCATAATTATCAACTTAGTAAACCAATTTCATTGATTCTTGTTGCTCCGGACTCAAAGGAGTCCATGCTACACAAGGATTTAGTCGGTCAGATTTTTTGCATGCCAGGGAGGCTGCATTACTAAGGGAAAGTCAAAGTGGGCAAATGTGTCCAAATCTCATATTCTAACTTTGCATTCTGTGGTGGAACTGAGCACACAGAAAGTCTTATTTCACAGGGGTGAAGTTGTAATGGGGTTGTAAATGTCAAGGGGTCAATCATTTGGGTTTATATAAACTTGGAGTCAGAAATATCTGGGTTAACTTCCTTTTGATCTGCAAATTTTGTGTGGAAATGGAGCACATTTTGAAGTTATGGGCCCACCATCTAGGGTGCATATGTTTGATGGAACAAACTTCAATTATAGGGAGTTTACAATGGAGGGATTGCTTTTCGAGAAGCACTTATGGGGAATTGTTTCTGGACAAGTGAGGTGTCCACCACCAGGCTTTAGAAGAGCTCACTATAGAGAATCATCAAGGGCTGCCCAAAAAACCAACCAGAGTTCAGATGCAACGGAAGTTGAACGGAAAATCATTACCGTGGAAGGGGAAATAAGGGAGAAGGATAAATAGAAACCTATGATGAGGGAAGCTAGGCTCTTGGCTACGATTCCACTTATGGGGGTTATAACTAAACCAAAAATTGGAAAATGATAGGAAAATTTTGGAATATTAAACCCGCAATTTTGTGTCCACCATTGGACCACCGAATTAAAGAAGCCTCCAAATAGTATTTAACTAACCCACTTCAAGCCACAACCACTACTGTCCTGGAAGGCAAAATGACAGTTTGACTGCACTCTTATGCAGCCTAGACTCCCTTGATTTCGTAAGAAAAAAAATCACTGAAAACGCTCAACCAGCCAATAAGTTATGAGTCGGCAAAAATGTCAAGTTTTATACAAACTCTCAAAGGGAGAGAGGTACCTATCTACCAAATTCTCTAAGTCCTAAATCCCTCTCACAACCCCTATCTATTAAAGTACCATCCAATCAGATCACTGTAGGGTACAAGAAAGAACTATAGCCGATGTACTTTTTGTACGGCCTTTTTACGGCAACGCCATTGAGTGGACGCGTGTCCACTTTTAACTTGTCCTTATGTTTGCCGGAATTCTTGCGACCAAATGTCATCCCTCCGCGTGGCGCCACGTCATGCCACGTCCACAAACACCAAAGTGACCATGCCGCGATCTCGGCAGTGATATACGCAGCCGGATTTAAATCCAGCATGAAATGTCCGCCGTCAAGACAAATGTCCGATCCATTTGTTTTAGTGCGAGATAATGTTCGCACTGTATAACATTGGTTATATGTTCTTCTGTTCGTCATCGCGTTAATTCGAACCATGGTTTTAACAATGTTTATATAATTATCAAACCTAATGTATCCTAACGAACTTCTACGACAGACTGGTTTAGAGCTACCGGCTACGCCGCGCTCCGCCGGTCAGAGGTTCGAGTTCTATCGGACTCAACCTTTTGTTGTGAGTGACATAAGTTATTCTTTAGCCCTCCCTGCTTAAGATAGGACAGCCATGGCTCAGCCACCCTCTTTATCCATCGGTGACTACGACAAGTATGGTGGGTAGAGAGAGGAGGTGGAGGCAGGCTATCCACCTTTTTCCTTTTTCTATTTGTACTAAATTTAGACCTAGAAAATACCATATAAATCAAATAATTTCATTACTCCCATTACTTTTTAGTCCAATTTTAGTTTTCGTTTTAATCCACACTTTTCTCTACAATATTTTAGCAAGGAGATGGCACCGGTTTTGTCATCATATCAGCTACCATTTCCTCGTCAGATCTATATACAAGATTCACAATCTTATTCTCAATTTTTTCTCTTACAAAACTTAATCTTATGTCTATATGTTTAGCTTTAAAATGATGTTATGGATTAGCTGCAATTGCAATGGCAGCTTGAATATCACAAAACATTTCATGCACTCCCTCCTTCATATTTCCCAGTTTTTGCAGCAAGGACTTGATCCACATCAACTCTTTCACAGCAGAACAAGAGGCCATGTACTCAGCCTCCATAGTGGACTGAGCAACCACCTTTTGTTGCTTACTGCTCCAACATCAAGCACCTTCCCAAACATACAACACATACCCAGAAGTGCATCTTCTCATAGGTGCATCCCCATAACTGGCATCACTCCAAGTTGTGATGTCAGTGTGCTCCCCTTCCAAATCCAACCATAACTCTCATGTTCCCACTAGATATCTCATGACTCTCTTGGCTGCTTCCCAATCTCTCTTCCCAAGGTTGTTAATACTCCTACTGAGTACTCCAACTGCTACCGCTATGTCCAGCATGGTACAGTTCATGAAATAGATTAAACTTCCTATAACCTGTCTATAAGGAATAGACTTCATAATCACTCTTTTATCTAGACTCATCTGGTCATCTAAGATCATCACTCCTCCTTGTATACTCCCATCACTTACTTTTTTCAAGTCTATGGGAGTGATACAACTGTTAGCCTTTTCCATCTGGAATTTCTCAAGCATATTACCTATTGCTTCTTTCTGAGTAAGTCTGATAATCTTCATCCCCCTATCTCTCTCCATTTGAATCCCCAAAATATATCTTGCCTCCCCAAAATCCATCATATCAAATCTGCTTTTAGGATCTTTCTTTAACTTATCAATTTTTTACAAAGATTTACTCAACACAAGCAGATCATCCACATAAATAGAAATAAAAATGACACCATTCTCAACATATCTCAAACATATAGATAGAATGGTCAGCGCTTATTTGGATATATCTTTGACAGGTGAGAACATCATCTATTTTCTTATTCCACTGTCGGGGAGCCTGCTTCAGTCCATATAATGACTTTATGAGCCTGCAAACTTTGCTCTCTTCTCCTACTTCCACGAACCCCTCGGGTTGCCTCATGAAAATTTCTTCCTCTAACTCACCCTTAAGAAAAGAAATCTTAATGTCCATCTGGTGTATTTCCATGTCTTCCAATGTTGCCAGACTGAGGAGAATCCTTACTGATGGGAACCAAACTACTGGAGCAAAGGTCTCCTCATAGTCTATCCCCTTTTTTTGGGTGAAACCTTTCACTACCAATCGAGCCTTATATCTCTCAATGGTATTATCTGGGTTCATTTTTAATTTAAATACCCATTTACACCCAATAGGTTTTCTGTCTGGAGGACAATCTGCTAGTTCCCAAGTATTTGGTTCCATGATAGAGGCCATCTCATCAATTATGCCTCTAACCCATCTTTCTTTCTCTGGACTATTCACTGCCTCCGAGTAAAACTGAGGCTCATCTGGGTGATATAGCTTATTTGCCTTATGAGCAACCTGTTTTTCCTGTATCCTTTTACTGCTCCTTCTCCCTCCCTCAAACTCCAAAGCTAGAATGGATGGAAGTCTTGGATTTCTCCTCACGGTCTCATCGGCTCCCTTGTCCATAAAAGCCGGTTCTGGTCCCACTTCTTCTATCTCCTCGAAGTCCATAGGGGTATGTGAGATTTTTGGTTAGTCTTCTGTATCTCGGATCTCCCTTGAATCTGCAATCACAGTTTCACTTATGTCCCATTCGGGAACGACCGAGTTCTCCTCACTTTCAGACTCAAATCTGATTTTTATCGTCTTTGTTTATTTGAAGGGGTCAAATGACTTCCCTTCATCCATGACAAATAAGTGTTTGACCAGAATGATATCTTTCTTTGCTAAGTCATAGATTCTATATCCGTTGACATCCTTATCATATCCCATAAAGTATTCAGGTTTTCCCTTAGCATCTAGTTTTCAGTTCTTCCTATCCGTGTCAAGAGTGTAAACTTGGCTACCAAATACTTTAAGGTGTGAGATATTTAGCTTCTTTTCAACCCATCTCTCATAAGGTTTCACTCCCTTTACAGCTAAGGTAAAGACTCTATTCTTAATGTAGTTGGCTCAATTCATTGCTTCTGCCCAAATCCTCTTTCCTATTTTCTTGTCGGCTAACATACTACATGCACTATCTCCTAGTGTTCCATTCAACCTCTCAGCTACCCTTTTTTGTTCTGGGTTATATGGTACAATTTTTTGGTGCTGCACTCCCTCGTCTCTCAGATATATTCCTCAAACAGAATAGAGGTATATTCCCCCCCATTATCACTCCTTATCCTCTTAAAGGGGGTTTCATGCAACTTCTCACTCAAGGCTTTATTATCTTTGAAGTAAGTTGATGCTTCAGACTTTGTTTTTAGAAAGTAGACTCTAGAGTATCTAGACCAGTCATCGGTTATTGTCATTGAAATTCTATGGGCTCCATTGCCCACAGAATTCGCAGATCCAAAAGAAGCTAATCTAGATAGTGCCGACTCCAAGTTGATATAAACCCAAATGAATGATCCCTTGGAAATTAAAACCCCAATACAACTTCACCCCTGTGAAGATAAGACCTTGTGTGTGCTCAGTTCCACCACAGAATGCAAAGCTTGAATATGTGTTTTGGACAGTATTCCCCACTTTGACTTTCCCACTGAATAAGTGCCACCCTGACACGAAAAAACCTCTGACCGACTACACCCCTGTGTAGCTTGGACTCCCTTGAGTCCGTAGCCAAAAGAATCACTGAATTTGCTCACCCGAGCATTAAGTTATGGCTGGTCAAAGATGACCTTTATAGTTACAAGCTCTCTTAGAGAGAGGTACCGAAATATCACTAAGTCTTAGTCTGCCTACTCGTGATTACCTACTACTAAACCCTAGTCCAATAGGAACACTATATAGTACAATAAGGTATGATGGGCGATGTACTTATTGTACGGTCATTGTACGACATGGTCTACAAGGTGACATATGCCAAATCGGGAGCCATAGTTCCTCCTCCCATCTTCTCCGGTGTCAAATAATGTGGCGCCACGTGGCACCGCGTGACGCTATCCCCAAAGGCCGCGGAAAGCTTATTGCGGGTGGCGGCTGTAATGGTGGCCGTCGGATCAATTGTATTTATACGGCTTCTATTCGCTTCCATGCATCAATTGATTAATGCGCGTTTTTGTTAGTCTGCTGCGAATTAGTCCTTTGAATCAATTGCTAAATATGCGTGAAACGTCTCACGTGTATCGTTTCGATAGTAGCCTAATGGATAAGGCGTTGGTCTGTTTAGTAGCCTACAGACCCCGGTTCAAATCCGGCCGGCGGCAGTATTTTGCTAAAACTAGTAAAATACTTTCTAATTCATTCTGCCTCCTTCTAAATGATGCGGCAACTATGGCGTGCCTTTGGTCCTCTCTTTCTCTCTCTTTACATTCTAACTAAAATATAGAAGTGAACTATTAGTCACCTCTTTTCAACACTCTATTTATTTTTCCAATACAGACCTAGAAAATACATAAATTTCAACAGTCATCATAAACCTCTTTCCTCCAACTGAAGGTTCTTTTGCAAGTCCCCAAATATCTTTGTGGACCAAATCTAAAACTATCTCACCTCTATATTTGCCGGCTTTGGGAAAGGGAAGTTTGTGAGCCTTACCTTGAGCACAGCCACTACAATCATCCATCATTTCATTACCCCCAAACTGAATGCCTTCTACTTCCCCAAGCTTTTTCATTTCTCTCAACCTATCAAAATGTACATATCCCAACCGCTTATGCCAAATCATCAACTTAAGAACACCAACATAGTAAGCATTCTTCTTTTCATTACTCAGGTTAAGCCTAAACATTCCTTGTCTATCCTTATCTGCCGTGAAGTAAACTTCATCCCTATACTTAGCTGTAAAGTATCCCTTTCTAGTGAAGGTATCAAACTCTTTGTCATCTAACACAGACGTAGAGACAAGAATTTTACTCAGCAGAGGAATGTAGAGAACATCTGAGAATGTAAGTATAGAAGTCTTACCCTCCACTAAGACTTTCATATCTACTGATCCCACTAGATCTGTAGTAACCACTCTCCCATCCCCATACTCTATCTCTACAGTAGGGATTTTTCTTAGTTAGTGAAGAGTTCCTTATCACGACACATATGCATGGATGCACTTGAGTCGATGATCCATCCTTCTTGTGGAGCTTCCCGAGTTGCTCCAATGGTAGACTTCTCTCTCCGTGGGATCTCTTTCTTTTCCAAACTCTCGTCAAGAAGAAGCTCCCCATCCTCCTCATAAGACTTATCCTCGGTTTCTCTTGTCACTATTGTAACCACAAGTGCGTTTTTCTTCCCTCCGAAAGAACCCCCTCCACGGTTCTCTTCGAGCCTTGGCTCCGACAGCTTGACAGAATCTGCGATGAAGTGTCCTAGCTTTTTGCAAAAATGGCAAAGACCCTTTGGGGGCCTCGGCCCTCCAGAATGATCTCTTTCCCTTTTGTACGGTTTCTTTGAGTCCTTCCCCCATCGGTCCCCTCGTGCTGCTAATGCTTCAATGTTATTTCCTCCTCTCCTAACCTCCATTGTGTATTCCTACACAAGTATCATCTTGACCAGTGTGTTCCATTTCTATGAACTATCAGGCATTTCTTGTACTCGATACACTATGTTCTCGAACTCATCTGGTAACTTCATCATAAGGGTGTTAACTTTCATTTTCATTCTACCTGTCCACCCGGCACTTTCCATCTCCATGTACAAACAAGAAAGATCATTACAGTAATCTAACATCTTTCCTCCTTTGTAAGTGTAACTCACTAGCTTTTGCTCAGCCAACCGGAGCTCTTGAATAGTTCAAGCTATATAAATCTCCACCAAACTCACCCACAACTCCTCGGCCTTGTAAATTTGAAGATGAGGAGTGGCCAAAGCTTGAGTGAGGTGCCTCAGAATGAAGTTCTAGGCAGCCATGTTTACATCCTCCCACATTTGAGTATCGTTCTTCGTGGTCTTCACGGTCGTCGCTCCTAGTATTGTGGCAATAGGAGTGAGGGGTGTCTCCTTCCCTTTCCCCTTTTTAAAGTCACTGTTATCCCCATCATGTGCCTCCTCCGCTGAGGCAACCGTTGTTAGAGGAAACCTTACTCCTCCAAATCCTGGTGGAGTTCCCGAAGGTGGATGTTTCACTTGTCCACTAACGATACCCCAGTATCGTTTTTCGCACAAAGCTCCTATCATCATGGCTTCCCAATAGATGAACCTAGATCCATTGAAGGTGGGCACCCTAAAGGGTGGGCCCATAACGTGCAATTTTGTGTCCTCCATTGGACCACAGAATACAGGAAGCCTCTAAATAGTATTTAACTAACACACATCAAGCCACAACCACTGCTGTCCAGGAAGGCAAAATGACAGTTTGACTTCACCCTTGTGCAGCCTAGACTTTGTTGAGTGCGTAGCAAAAAGAATCACTGAAAACGGCCAACCAGCCAATAAGTTATGAGTCGGCAAAAATGTCAAGTTTTATACAAATTCTCAAAGGGAGAGAGGTACCTATCTACCAAATTCTCTAAGTCCTAAATCCCTCTCACAACCCCTATCTATTGAAGTACAAACCAATCAGATCATTGTAGGGTACAGGAAAGTACTATGGCCGATGTACTTTCTGTACGGCATATGTACGGCAACGCCATCGAGTTGAGGCGTTTCCACTTTTAACTTGTCTTTATGTTCGCCGGAATTCCTGCAACCAAATGTCATCCCTCCGCGTGGCGTCATGTCATGCCACGTCCACAAACGCCGAAGTGACCATTTTGCAATCTCAGCAGTGATATACGCCGTTGGATTGAAATCCAACATTAAATGTTCGCCGTCAAAACAAATGTCCGATTCATTTGTTTTCTTGCGAGATAATGTTCGCACTATATAACATTGTTCTATGATCTTCTGTTCGTCATCTCGTTAATTTGAATCATGGTTTTAACATTGTTTATACAATTATCAAACCTAATGTATCCTAACGATCTTCTACGAGAGACTGGTTTAGAGCTACCGGCTACGCCGCGCTTCGCCGGTCAGAGGTTCGAGTCCTGCCGAACTCAACCTTTTGTTGAGAGTGACATAAGTCACTCTTTAGCCCTGCTTGCTTAAGAAAAGACAGCCATGGCTCAGCCACCCTCTCTATACCTCAATGACTACGACAAGTATGGTGGGTAGAGAGAGGAGGCGGAGGCACGCTGTCCGCCTTTTTCTTTCTCTATTTGTACTAAATTTAGACCTAGAAAATACCATATAAAACTAAAAATTTCAACAAAAACACTAAAGCAAAACATCTCATAATTAGACATGTGTCTAAGTCCATAGCTATCACTCTTTTAAGTCTAACAAAGTCTTCAGAGATATGGGAAGCCCTAATTCAGATTTATAAGAGTGAGACTATACAGAGGCAACTTTTAGTAAAACAAGAAATAGAGGCCTATGCTTATAAAGGCGCTAGCATGATAGAGTTTTGCAATGATATTGCTGCATTATATGTTGAGCTTGCTAGTGCGGGATATGTAGAATCTGATGAGAGAAAGATTAATACACTAATCATGAAACTCCCATATGAGTACGAAGACATGATTTACCGTATGCAGGGAATGGATGTCCCCTCATGGACTTGGAGCATTACCATGGGGATAATTCTTGTGAGGGAAAGCACTTTCGAGCTTCGTAGGGGAAGTGATAGGGTGATTGCATTTACAGTTGGTGGTGCCTGGCCAAAGCGTGATGTGAGGAACGGATGTGACGAGCGGAAGCCTGATGAGAGGAAGAAAGACAAAGGTAAACCTTATCGAAACTTTGGTGGAAAGAGAGGGAGAAAAAAAGAAAGGGGAGTTTTGGAAAAAGGGGTTTGCTTCTTTTGTAGAGAATGGGGTCACCATATGGAGGAGTGTCCTCGTTTGGAAGAACTTAGAAGTTGGAGTGTGAATGAGGAGGAAAAAGGGGAAGAGGAGAAAGAGGATGAAGAAAACTTAGAGCTTCTTCACATCGGTAGAATGGAGAAGAAGAAAAGTACACAGAAATTCCACGAAAGCAACAATGTGCTTTTGGAGGTATAATGGAAGTTAAGAGAGAGGGGGTACTTGAGGATGTCGAGGAGTGTAGATTGTATGACTTAGAAATGAGAAAGTCAGATCTAGGATCCACAAGAGAAAACGGAAAAGATAAAATTAATGAGGTTAATTTTATAGATAATTTGGAAACAAAAAACTGGTCGGAAAGGGAGACTTCAACAGATTTCGAGGAAAGGGGAGAAGTCAAACTAGAAGGAGTGTTAAAGGATAGGGGAGAAGAGGAATATTTAATGAAAGGTTTAGGGGAGGAGAAATATTTATTGGGAATAAATTTAGAAAGTGAGAGTGGAAAGAAATCCATGGGAGAGAGTGAGGAAAGTTCAACTTTTCGGGGTAATGGGCTTGGCATCACTAAAGGAAGTGATGGTATTTATGAAGGTGTGCATGTAAAAGGGTTATCATATGGGTGTATGTTGCAGATTGGAGATTGGGCTGGCTGTTTGGATTGCAAGTGGAAAATCGGTTTGTGTGTTGATGAAAAAGAGATGAGGTGGATAATATCTTTGCTCGGATTTATGAAAAGTGGGATGCTAAATAAAATGTATGATCACCAAGATAGAATGTTTACTTTAGCTCATTTAAATGACCTTTTGAAATATGAGGAGATTTTCTTAAAGTTTTATGAAAAGAAAAGGAAAAGAAAAAAAAGGGGGAAAAGGGGAAGGGAATGTTTTTTTTATTTTTTTGTAAGAGTTGAAAGGAAGTAGACTAGAAAATAAGGGGAGTGTTGATATTTAAGTGTTTTCTAGGTCTTTATTAGGATAGAAAAAGAGCAGAGGCAGTTTGCCTCTGACTCCCTTCTCCAAGCCCCCACACTTGTTGTAGTCATTGAAGGCTGGAGTGGGAGCTAGAGCCATGGCTACATAAGCTCTCTAGAGAGATAGGAGTAGATAATGGTATGTTTGCTAAAAAGGTACTTGACGAACCCAGGATATCATCCTGATACCTACCATCCGTCACACAACTCGTAGTCGTTAGCTTTATCCGTTTAGTCTATGGCTAGTGCTAGGACATATATGGTTTGATAATTATATAAACATGTACGCGTAGACGAATTCATTTAACGGCGCGAATAGATTCTTATTACATAGATACTGTTTAGAGTAGTACGGTTTACGGTACTTCGCGAAACTAATACCGCGCATTTGTTTCCACGGCGAAACAAATACCGCGAACATATTTTCGACGGGGAGAATTGAATGTTGGATTTAATCGACGACCGTGATACGAGCCGAGCTTCCGGAATGGTCTCCTTGGCGTTTTCTGACGCCGCCACTCAGGATAACACGTGGAAATGCGCTGGAGGATTGCGAAATCTTCGAAACATAAGATAACAAGTTTGATGTGACAGTTGTCACCTGTATGGTCATGTCGTACACCTGTATGGTCATGTCGTACAGTTACCGTACAAAAAGTACTCCGGCGCCTGTACTTTTCTGTACGCTAAAGTCCTGTGATTGGCGATGTACTTCAGTAGAAGGGGTTTAGAGATGGGTTTTAGGACTAAAAATATTTCTAGTGAAAGGATCGAATAATAAAACATTGAGTGCAAATGCCAGCGGAAGCATAAATGAATAAAACACACACAAGAGAAAGATTACCCCAAGGAAGCCAATATATTCCACGGAGAATTTTTCTCACATAATTTCCTCACACCCTCAAAACACTCTCACTTCTAACTCCACTTAATGAAATTGAAGATACTCTTCACTACCCTCCTCTAACTCCTCAAGAAACATCACAAAGCTATCAAACTCCCTCAACTCCTTGAACTCTTTCATAACCTACAAGGAGGATCAACTCTCGCCAAATTGATAAAAACCTCTCTCTCACTACGCCTCAATATACTCCTTCAAACGTCACGTAACAATACCACGGTACACAATTAGAAACGCGTAAGAGTCAACGTGGTGAAAACATCCGACCGACAACTGCGAACCGACTTGAACTACACGGTACGACTACACAAGTCAACCACGAACCGACTTGAACCACACGGTACAACTAGAACTTACGTGAACTGAAATGACCAAACATTTTCCACGTCACTTCAATAGTACAACTAGAACTCGCGTGAAACCAAACGAACAAACAATTTCTACGTCACTTCAAATATCCAGCGACGAAACTACTTCGTCGCTAACTTCTACGTCACTTCAAATATCTAGCGACGAGACTATTTCGTCGCTGGTCGTCGCTACTTTAGCTACGAGAATGTCTCGTCGCTAAATGAGTTCTCAGTACAAAATCCTAACATTCCCCCCCTTACTGAGACACTCAAAGCCTCCTCTTACTCCATGCCTACTAATTTCTTTCCCATTTCATATACTTCTTTTGATGCTGTCAGTACATGCTCAAAAGAACGTACATAAACGTCAACCGGAAAACTCCTCGACAAAGTGAAACAAAATCGGCCGTACAAATGTACGCCGCAACCCAGAAACAAATCTACTCCTCAAATCAGAACAAAGATTACTACGATCACTATGACACAAAACCGTACAGTGACCGGGACCCTCCATACATACACTTCAAATAAGACAAGACACAAATAACTCCGACACTTAAAATCAATACTTAAACTAAGCGTACAATGGTTGCTAAGCTGCCAACCGACGCTAACACAAATCCCACAATGTAAAACTTAACAATCCCCTTCTCAATGTGGGAATTGTCAAACCACCACTTCAACTCCAAAATAACATAAACAAACTTACACAAAACAACAAAAGACAAACTAGACGACCACGCGACAAACACGCTACAGCCAATTATAAATTTGAGTCTAACAATCCCCCTCTCAAACTTGTAATGATTAAACCAATCACAACTTAAAACTTCCCCTCCGTAAAGCATCATGAAGTATACTTAAACAACAAATTAAAACACCAGATTAATGTACGAAACAAAGCATCAAATGTCCAACATAAGAAACAGTTATATCTCCTCGCGATTTTTCCAAAAAACGCCAAATCGAATAATCCTCCGACAAAATCCTCGCAAACTTCAATCAACTCCAAATGTCGTAGCCTCCTCTTAAACGTTACAACTTGATTGCGAATTTTTTCCTTCAATCACCATTCAAAATTCTTCCGTAACTTCACTCGTCAAAATTCACGCATACGCCACATGGCGCTTCTCCATTTGTTCTTAGAATCTCAAAAGAAAACAAAATGCCGCTCCAAAAAACACGTACCAGCGCGGTGAAATTTCAAAATCAAAATAAATGAAAAGTCCACGCCGCAAATTCACGTCAAATAACTCCGCGTCACAACCTCCATCAGAATTAGCACTTCCTAACATAGTTTTTTTCGTCAACTGAAACCATAGTCACATCCACATGGTACCATAAGGTACAGAAAGATCCGCGTAAACAAATTTTAATAACTCAATGACCGACAAAATCTGACGACGACCAACACGGCCGCCTGAATATCCGACATCATCGTTCATTCCCTAATATACGTCAAGCGTCCAACCGGCTCTTCATACGGAACGACTTGTCCTCCAAAAATAAACTTCACTTTTTTCCTCTTTCTCAACACTCTTCTCTTCTACCGCCTCCAATATCGTTTCCCACTCTTCAACCTCTCTTAATTTAGAAAATGACTGTGGGCTTCCAACAACATTCTCGCAAACAAAATTCTCAACAGTTAAAGTTGATTTTTCCTCACATCAAAAAATAAAATGAAGCGAGTTTGAAATCTTTTCTCCTTGCCAAAAAATAAGAAAGCTTATTCGGCCTTTTCCCCCTCATAACTTGAATCTCATTTGAACAAATTTGTTCTCTCCCTTTATCTTCCTCCGATTCAGATTTGTTAAATCTAAATTAGAACTCGATTTAAAACCTTTAAATTTCCGAGAATTCAAAAACACTCGAGAAATAAAAATTTCATCACTCCAATCATCAATGTAAAATTCAATGTCACTCTTAATGTCAACATTTTCCTTCAACTATTCAAACCGAAATGGACATGCGCTTTCTCCTCCAATGCGAAATGCGCAATGGACAAGAAATCATGAATTTGGCTCTCCTCAAAAAAAAAGCATAATTTTCTCTCATTCTTCATCGAATTAATCATTAATATGTGAATCGGAAAATTATAGTCCGTCGTCGGTATAATTTCAAAACTCAAAATAATTTGTAAATTCAACACGGCCGCAACTTACACCGCGATCACCTCAATCGCCATTTTTGCGATCTCTTCCCCTACCAACATAGTTTAACAAAGTAAAAATGTTCTCAAGCTCTTTAAATGCCACCTCTCCTCCTCGGAATTCTAAGTGACAGTTTACCTCTTCTCTTTCTTCACATACTCGTCTCCTCCACTCTCATCTCCATCTCCATCAAAATAGGAATTTGAATTATCCTGATCTTCCAAATTAGTCGCTCCATACATCCGAATTCTTCCTCAAATGAAACTAAAAAAAATGGTTTCTCCAAACAAACGTCGAAGCCGCCAGGAGGGAAGGAGTACTCTTCTTCCTTCCGAGAGAATAATCTCTCACTACCTCCACTTCGTCTCTGCTCTTATCTTCTTTCAAACCCAAAACAAAAATCTGACTTCTCTTTTTCTTTTTCTTCATCTTCGTCAATTTTATTTCAATCCTCCTCTTTGTCAATAAATGGCCAAAACAGCCGGTAAAGCAACCGGTCTTTCGCTAACACGAAACTCCTCCTCTTCTTCCTCCTAATCATGGACACATTAAAACTTCACTTCAACAAAATCCACAACAAAAAAAATGTGCAGTCATTGACGACAAAAATCAAATAAATTTGTACACACTCGAACTGCGGACAGAAATTGAGAATGCCAAACTTGAATGACTCTTCTTACAAACTGACCGGCGATTTAGGTAATCGCCACACCATTCACCTCGATTCACTTCGAATAACGTCTTCAATAAATGAACGTACAAAAGTACGAAATAAAACTCCCTCCAAAAAAGATCTTCAAAATGTCGAGATTCATTTTCAACTCACGACAACACACTTACTTTCTTCTTCATAAACCACTCCTTTACACCTCAATCAATATACCACATCGACAACTTCATTTCTCCTCCCAAAAGAAATTTATCTTCTTCTCTTCACTCTTCTTTCCACTCTTCTTCTCTTTCATCAAATCACTCTTTTTAATAAACTTCTCATCACACTTTTCTTCACTCCTCTCTTCAGTTTTTAATTCACTCTTCTCTTCTTCACCTTCTTCGACTTCATCGACTACTTCTTCGGATTCTTCATCTACTTCTTCTTCATCATTCTTCTTCTACTTCAAATAAAGAATCACCTCCATCCGGATCGGGATCCGGTTCATTCATCAAAAGATAAATGAATTTTCTTCCTCCCATCTCAATCTGAATTTCCTCATCGGATTGATTTTAATTCACTCTTATCTTCTTTGCCTTCTTCGCCTCCTTCAACTTCTTCGAACTCTTCTTCTTTGACTTCATAATAAGTATCACCTCCATCATCCTAATATCTACAATAATTACTATCAAATGAAAAACAACCTTCACCTCATCTTCAGTCTTCGTTTTAGTCTTCGTTTTCAATCTCCGTCTTTGTCTTTGTCTTCCACTTCGTCTTCAGTTTTCATCTTCGTCTTCAGTCTCCATCTTCGTCTTCTATCTTCGTATTCGTCTTCAAACTTCGTCTTCGTCTTCACTCTGCGTCTTCAATCTTCGTCTTCGTCTTCCACTTCGTCTTCAATCTTCTTCTTCATCTTCTTCTTCGTCTTCAGGCTTCGTCTTCTTCTTTGTCTTCATCTTTGTCTTCTGTCTTCATATTCGTCTTCAAACTTCGTCTTCGTCTTCTCTCTTCGTCTTCAATCTGTCGTCTTTGTCGTTAATCCTTTTCGCCTTTAATCGTCTCCATCTCCATCATCAAAACACTCATGGAGCACTACAACCTGCTCCGATACCAATTGAAAGGATCGAATAATAAAACATTGAGTGCAAATGCCAGCGGAAGCATAAATGAATAAAACACACACAAGAGAAAGATTACCCCAAGGAAGCCAATATATTCCACGGAGAATTTTTCTCACATAATTTCCTCACACCCTCAAAACACTCTCACTTCTAACTCCACTTAATGAAATTGAAGATACTCTTCACTACCCTCCTCTAACTCCTCAAGAAACATCACAAAGCTATCAAACTCCCTCAACTCCTTGAACTCTTTCATAACCTACAAGGAGGATCAACTCTCGCCAAATTGATAAAAACCTCTCTCTCACTACGCCTCAATATACTCCTTCAAACGTCACGTAACAATACCACGGTACACAATTAGAAACGCGTAAGAGTCAACGTGGTGAAAACATCCGACCGACAACTGCGAACCGACTTGAACTACACGGTACGACTACACAAGTCAACCACGAACCGACTTGAACCACACGGTACAACTAGAACTTACGTGAACTGAAATGACCAAACATTTTCCACGTCACTTCAATAGTACAACTAGAACTCGCGTGAAACCAAACGAACAAACAATTTCTACGTCACTTCAAATATCCAGCGACGAAACTACTTCGTCGCTAACTTCTACGTCACTTCAAATATCTAGCGACGAGACTATTTCGTCGCTGGTCGTCGCTACTTTAGCTACGAGAATGTCTCGTCGCTAAATGAGTTCTCAGTACAAAATCCTAACATTCCCCCCCTTACTGAGACACTCAAAGCCTCCTCTTACTCCATGCCTACTAATTTCTTTCCCATTTCATATACTTCTTTTGATGCTGTCAGTACATGCTCAAAAGAACGTACATAAACGTCAACCGGAAAACTCCTCGACAAAGTGAAACAAAATCGGCCGTACAAATGTACGCCGCAACCCAGAAACAAATCTACTCCTCAAATCAGAACAAAGATTACTACGATCACTATGACACAAAACCGTACAGTGACCGGGACCCTCCATACATACACTTCAAATAAGACAAGACACAAATAACTCCGACACTTAAAATCAATACTTAAACTAAGCGTACAATGGTTGCTAAGCTGCCAACCGACGCTAACACAAATCCCACAATGTAAAACTTAACAATCCCCTTCTCAATGTGGGAATTGTCAAACCACCACTTCAACTCCAAAATAACATAAACAAACTTACACAAAACAACAAAAGACAAACTAGACGACCACGCGACAAACACGCTACAGCCAATTATAAATTTGAGTCTAACAATCCCCCTCTCAAACTTGTAATGATTAAACCAATCACAACTTAAAACTTCCCCTCCGTAAAGCATCATGAAGTATACTTAAACAACAAATTAAAACACCAGATTAATGTACGAAACAAAGCATCAAATGTCCAACATAAGAAACAGTTATATCTCCTCGCGATTTTTCCAAAAAACGCCAAATCGAATAATCCTCCGACAAAATCCTCGCAAACTTCAATCAACTCCAAATGTCGTAGCCTCCTCTTAAACGTTACAACTTGATTGCGAATTTTTTCCTTCAATCACCATTCAAAATTCTTCCGTAACTTCACTCGTCAAAATTCACGCATACGCCACATGGCGCTTCTCCATTTGTTCTTAGAATCTCAAAAGAAAACAAAATGCCGCTCCAAAAAACACGTACCAGCGCGGTGAAATTTCAAAATCAAAATAAATGAAAAGTCCACGTCGCAAATTCACGTCAAATAACTCCGCGTCACAACCTCCATCAGAATTAGCACTTCCTAACATAGTTTTTTTCGTCAACTGAAACCATAGTCACATCCACATGGTACCATAAGGTACAGAAAGATCCGCGTAAACAAATTTTAATAACTCAATGACCGACAAAATCTGACGACGACCAACACGGCCGCCTGAATATCCGACATCATCGTTCATTCCCTAATATACGTCAAGCGTCCAACCGGCTCTTCATACGGAACGACTTGTCCTCCAAAAATAAACTTCACTTTTTTCCTCTTTCTCAACACTCTTCTCTTCTACCGCCTCCAATATCGTTTCCCACTCTTCAACCTCTCTTAATTTAGAAAATGACTGTGGGCTTCCAACAACATTCTCGCAAACAAAATTCTCAACAGTTAAAGTTGATTTTTCCTCACATCAAAAAATAAAATGAAGCGAGTTTGAAATCTTTTCTCCTTGCCAAAAAATAAGAAAGCTTATTCGGCCTTTTCCCCCTCATAACTTGAATCTCATTTGAACAAATTTGTTCTCTCCCTTTATCTTCCTCCGATTCAGATTTGTTAAATCTAAATTAGAACTCGATTTAAAACCTTTAAATTTCCGAGAATTCAAAAACACTCGAGAAATAAAAATTTCATCACTCCAATCATCAATGTAAAATTCAATGTCACTCTTAATGTCAACATTTTCCTTCAACTATTCAAACCGAAATGGACATGCGCTTTCTCCTCCAATGCGAAATGCGCAATGGACAAGAAATCATGAATTTGGCTCTCCTCAAAAAAAAAGCATAATTTTCTCTCATTCTTCATCGAATTAATCATTAATATGTGAATCGGAAAATTATAGTCCGTCGTCGGTATAATTTCAAAACTCAAAATAATTTGTAAATTCAACACGGCCGCAACTTACACCGCGATCACCTCAATCGCCATTTTTGCGATCTCTTCCCCTACCAACATAGTTTAACAAAGTAAAAATGTTCTCAAGCTCTTTAAATGCCACCTCTCCTCCTCGGAATTCTAAGTGACAGTTTACCTCTTCTCTTTCTTCACATACTCGTCTCCTCCACTCTCATCTCCATCTCCATCAAAATAGGAATTTGAATTATCCTGATCTTCCAAATTAGTCGCTCCATACATCCGAATTCTTCCTCAAATGAAACTAAAAAAAATGGTTTCTCCAAACAAACGTCGAAGCCGCCAGGAGGGAAGGAGTACTCTTCTTCCTTCCGAGAGAATAATCTCTCACTACCTCCACTTCGTCTCTGCTCTTATCTTCTTTCAAACCCAAAACAAAAATCTGACTTCTCTTTTTCTTTTTCTTCATCTTCGTCAATTTTATTTCAATCCTCCTCTTTGTCAATAAATGGCCAAAACAGCCGGTAAAGCAACCGGTCTTTCGCTAACACGAAACTCCTCCTCTTCTTCCTCCTAATCATGGACACATTAAAACTTCACTTCAACAAAATCCACAACAAAAAAAATGTGCAGTCATTGACGACAAAAATCAAATAAATTTGTACACACTCGAACTGCGGACAGAAATTGAGAATGCCAAACTTGAATGACTCTTCTTACAAACTGACCGGCGATTTAGGTAATCGCCACACCATTCACCTCGATTCACTTCGAATAACGTCTTCAATAAATAAACGTACAAAAGTACGAAATAAAACTCCCTCCAAAAAAGATCTTCAAAAATGTCGAGATTCATTTTCAACTCACGACAACACACTTACTTTCTTCTTCATAAACCACTCCTTTACACCTCAATCAATATACCACATCGGCAACTTCATTTCTCCTCCCAAAAGAAATTTATCTTCTTCTCTTCACTCTTCTTTCCACTCTTTTTCTCTTTCATCAAATCACTCTTTTTAATAAACTTCTCATCACACTTTTCTTCACACCTCTCTTCAGTTTTTAATACACTCTTCTCTTCTTCACCTTCTTCGACTTCATCGACTACTTCTTCGGATTCTTCATCTACTTCTTCTTCATCATTCTTCTTCTACTTCAAATAAAGAATCACCTCCATCCGGATCGGGATCCGGTTCATTCATCAAAAGATAAATGAATTTTCTTCCTCCCATCTCAATCTGAATTTCCTCATCGGATTGATTTTAATTCACTCTTCTCTTCTTTGCCTTCTTCGCCTCCTTCAACTTCTTCGAACTCTTCTTCTTTGACTTCATAATAAATATCACCTCCATCATCCTAATATCTACAATAATTACTGTCAAAAGAAAAACAACCTTCACCTCATCTTCAGTCTTCGTTTTAGTCTTTGTTTTCAATCTCCGTCTTCGTCTTCGTCTTCCACTTCGTCTTCAGTTTTCATCTTCGTCTTCAGTCTTCATCTTCGTCTTCTATCTTCGTATTCGTCTTCAAACTTCGTCTTCGTCTTCACTCTGCGTCTTCAATCTTCGTCTTCGTCTTCCACTTCGTCTTCAATCTTCTTCTTCATCTTCTTCTTCGTCTTCAGGCTTCGTCTTCTTCTTTGTCTTCATCTTTGTCTTCTGTCTTCATATTCGTCTTCAAACTTCGTCTTCGTCTTCTCTCTTCGTCTTCAATCTGTCGTCTTTGTCGTTAATCCTTTTCGCCTTTAATCGTCTCCATCTCCATCATCAAAACACTCATGGAGCACTACAACCTGCTCCGATACCAATTGAAAGGATCGAATAATAAAACATTGAGTGCAAATGCCAGCGGAAGCATAAATGAATAAAACACACACAAGAGAAAGATTACCCCAAGGAAGCCAATATATTCCACGGAGAATTTTTCTCACATAATTTCCTCACACCCTCAAAACACTCTCACTTCTAACTCCACTTAATGAAATAGAAGATACTCTTCACTACCCTCCTCTAACTCCTCAAGAAACATCACAAAGCTATCAAACTCCCTCAACTCCTTGAACTCCTTCATAACCTACAAGGAGGATCAACTCTCGCCAAATTGATAAAAACCTCTCTCTCACTACGCCTCAATATACTCCTTCAAACGTCACGTAACAATACCACGGTACACAATTAGAAACGCGTAAGAGTCAACGTGGTGAAAACATCCGACCGACAACTGCGAACCGACTTGAACTACACGGTACGACTACACAAGTCAACCACGAACCGACTTGAACCATACGGTACAACTAGAAATTACGTGAACTGAAATGACCAAACATTTTCCACGTCACTTCAATAGTACAACTAGAACTCGCGTGAAACCAAACGAACAAACAATTTCTACGTCACTTCAAATATCCAGCGACGAAACTACTTCGTCGCTAACTTCTACGTCACTTCAAATATCTAGCGACGAGACTATTTCGTCGCTGGTCGTCGCTACTTTAGCTACGAGAATGTCTCGTCGCTAAATGAGTTCTCAGTACAAAATCCTAACATCTAGTAGGTAGCTGCCTCTCTAAGAGAGCACCTTATATAAATGGCAAACTTTGGCCAGACATAATTATCAACTCAGTTGACCAATTTCAGTGATTCTTTTTGCTCCAGACTCACGTGAGTCCACGCTACACATGTGTTTAGTCGGTTAGATTTTTTTCTTGCCTCGGTGGCTGCATTTCTAAGGGAAAGTCAAAGTGGGTGAATGTGTCCAAATCTCATATTCTAACTTTGCATTTTGTGGTGGACTGAGCACACAGGAAGTCTTATTTCACAAAGGTGAAGCTCTAATGGGGTTCTGATTGTCAAAGGGTCAATCATTTGGGTTTATATAAACTTGGAGTCAGCACTATCTAGATTAGCTTCTTTTTGATCTGCAAATTTTGTGTGGCAATGGAGCCCATAGAATTTGAGAATTTTACTTCATGCAATATAAAAGTGAGGTGTTTACTCACTTCAAACACTACAAAGCGTGGGCGGAAAAGCTTCACGGAGTTCCAATCTTGGCAATGAGATCAGACAATGGGGGAGAATACACATCAAAGGAATTCAAAGAGTTTCTCCTTTAAGAAGGTATCAGTCACAATCTTACAGTTTCATATACACCAGAAAAGAATGGTGTTTCTGAAAGATTAAATAGGACAGAGATATAGAGGGCTCGGTCCATGCTTGCAGATAAAGGGATAGATTTGAAATTCTGATCGAAACACTTAACTGTGTTGTTTATATTAAGAACGTAATTTTTTCTAGATTTGTTAGCACTACACCGTATGAGCTTTGGACAGGAGAGAAACCTAATATTAGTCACTTTAAGATCTTTGGCAGCAAGTATTTTATTCTAGATACTTCACAAGATAGATGGAAAATGGATGCTAAGGGCTTACCGGGAATTTTCATGAGGTATGATGATAATGCAAAAGGTTATAGAGTTTTTGTATTTGAGAAACAATAAGAGATTATCTCTAAGAATATCCAGATTAAGGATGAATTGAATTTGGTTGACTATTTTAGAGTGCTAGACCAACCGGCAAAGGAAAAACAAAATATGTCATTTTTCACCAAACACGGCGAGTTTACTTTCGACGGCCAAATAGGACTGCTCTTCCTTCTGTTCCCTTGGTGACTTCATAGCGTGGTTCACCCTAAGTTCCAACACAGGGTGAACAAATTGTTACACCGTCAAAACCAGCACAGGTCGTGGATCAGACAAGGCAGTCAAATCTAATGATGCCGACGATTTCAGCCTTAAAATTTCTAGGGGGAAGGAGATCTAGCAGCCGTCTGCAAGCAAACTCTCACTTTGTTTTTTCTGCAGCTGCATAGGAGCCTCTAACAAATCAGGAGGCATTTTCATCACCAGAGGAAATTACTGGATTGAGGCGGCAAACAATGAAACAAAGTCTATAATGGAGGATGGATCTTCTTTCGGGTAGAAAAAGCCATCGGCAGCAAATGGGTATTCAAGGTGAAGTGAAACCCAGACAACACTATTGAAAGGTATAAGGCCAAACTACTGGCCAAGGGGTATAATCAAAAAAAAGGTATTGATTTTGAAGAAACCTTCTCTCCAGTTGTTAGATTTCCTACTGTAGAAATTTTGCTAAGTCTTGCAGCTATAGAGAATATGGAAATACAACAAATGGATATTACAATTGCTTTCTTGCATGGAGAGTTAAAAGAGACCATTTATATGAAACAACCTAATATGTATGTAGAAGAAGGAAAGGAGAAATCAATGTGTAAATAGATGAAATCATATATATGGGCTGAAACATGCCCCTAGACATTGGATTTTGAAGTTAAATGAGTTATTGACTTGGCTAGGTTTTAAGAGAATTAGCTCAAATCATTCTGTATATGTTCTACAAAAGGAGGATGGAATAATTTACATAGTTGTATATGTGGATGACCTATTATTAATAAGTAAGTCAATGGGTGTAATAAACAGCATTAAAGCGGCTTTAAGGTCTATGTTTGAGATGAAGGACCTCGGAGAGGCCAAGTATATCTAGGATATACAAGTAGAAAGAGACAGAAAGAAATAGCTGATTATTAGACTCATAAAAATCAATAGGTAGTATGCTTGAAAGATTTGAAATAAAAAATGTAAAAGGATCTGTAACTCCCATGGAATTCGGGCAAAAATTGGAAGGAATTGATTCAGATTCAAGCATAATGGTTGGTGAGAGTCTAGAGACAAGGGAGGAACAGTTTCTGGCTTCAAAACCATATAAACAGGTAGATGGAAGTCTTATATATTTTATGAACTGTACGAGACCCAATATTGCAGCAGTTGTGGGAGTCTTGAGTAGAAGTCTGCAGAATCCTAAAAGGCTAGATAGGGAAGCAACAAAAAGGGTATTGAGATATCTTGCAGGTACTCGACATTTTAAGCTTGTACTCGGAGGAGGAGAGATGAAAATAGAGACGTGGAGCGATGCTAGCTTTGGAGACATGCAAAGCCGGAAATCTACAACCGGCTTTATTTTGAAGATTGGAGATGGAACTTGCTGCTGGAGTAACAAATTACAAATGGTTACAGCTCAATCCACAATGGAGTCAGAATATATGGCATCAGCTTCCGCCTTCAAGGAGCTCATATGGGTCAAGTCAATTTTACAGGAACTTATGTATATACAAACTAGTCCTCATGCTATCTAGTGTGACAACCAGGTATTCATTGCAATTGCCTCTAACCCAAGCCATCACTTTAAGAGCAAATACATAGATGTTAAACTTCACTTTGTCAGAGAAAAAGTACTTGCAAAAGTCATTAAATTGTGTTATTTACCGGATGAGAAGATTGTGGCTGACATGTAAATAAAAGCCCTTTCCTGCTCCTAAGTTGCACTTTTGCACAGTGGCGATTGGATTAAGTAAGTAACTCAGTCTAAAGATTTAGGGGAGTGTTGAAAATTAAAATATTTCTATTCAGTAGATAGGGCTGTAAGAGGGGACCAAAAAGACTTACAAGGTTTTCTAAGTAGTTTTATGTAATACTTACCTTTATTAGTATTACACTAGTAGAAGTACAATAGAGTGTATTGTACCTCAACAGGGAGGCGTGTCGATAAGAGAATCTTATGCAGGTTTTACGGAGTGGCGCCGACACGCGTCACGGAGTGGACAAGTGGAATGGTCGGATCAGACGGACAAAATGTGGTCTGGATACTTCGGAAAATATGTTGTACGGTATTTTTGGAATTGTGCGGATATTTCGGAAATGTATGGTACGGTGCAAATCTATGATCATTGATGGAAACGTGCGGAAATTTTGGAAATGTATGGAACGGTTCGTTTTTATGATCATTGATTGGAATCGTGTCGACGCACGCGATTAACGTGGGACCATAAGTGACGAAGCATACCGTACGCACTCAAGTGTTTTGTACTACTTTACCACAGTCGGCTAGACTTTAGCAACCACCGCTGACTAATCACCAAAAACATTGATTGTACGGTACACTATCTGTACATATTTGGAGAACAATGTTTTGTACTTTAGGGTAATATAAAATAGTGTTTCACTAATTTGTTTTTGGAATGCAATTACTAGGTTTTTGGAAGTACTCATGGTACAGTAACGTACAGGTTGGATACTTTGTCGTAATTCAAGATAGTAATGTAGTACAGTCACCCGAATTGGTCACCGAATTAGTGTGACCAGTAGATATTCATTGTGAGTATATAGTTTAGGACTTAGCAAATTTTGTATCATCCAGTTTTGGGATTATGATATTCTAAGGGCAGGTTTTGGGAAACTTCCAAACATCATATCTTATGGTTTACTGGGTCATTTGGCTGCAAATTTTGGGAATTGTTAGTTTATTATGTTGTGTATCACTATGGCTTATTTAAGGCATATTGGCCTTTTTAGTCATAATTTGTATCAGTTGAAAGTTGGCTATTGAATAGGTGTTTTGATAGCTTCTGTTATTTTCCATGTCTACTTCCACTACCACTGCTGGGTCTCCTCGTGCAACGGTGGTCTCCTCCTACAATGGTGGTTGTAGAACAACATGACAGAGAGACAGAGAGTGTAAGAGATAGAGAATGACACAGAGTGTAAGAGATAGAGAATGACAGATATTAGGGCCGATTTGAGCTTTTTGGGACAAATTGGGACGGATTGGGACAATTTTTTTGAAGATTGGGACAGATGAATAAAGAGCTAGAGAGAGAGGATAGAGTGAAATAGAGAGAGAGGGGAGAGAGTGAGATTGAGAGCGAGAGAGGGAGAAAGAGAGGAAGGGAGAGTATGACAGACGGAGATTGATAGAGATTGACAGAGATTAGGACAGATTTTTTGAAGATTGGGACAGATGAAT